>OU343218.1:58575482-59114396 GCA_910596185.1 Chrysanthemum makinoi
TACATCAAATTAAATACTATTAATGGAATATGAGATGCAATTGCAACTATCAAGTGATTAGATTTGTTGGTGTAAGCATAAATTTTGAGGGGTTGCCCCAAGACGAAGCAACAATTAGGCTTCAACGACTTAAATTGGTGAGATTAGTGAAGAAGTTCACAGGTACTCAAGGTAAGTAGTTCGCATTTGAGAAAAATTGAAAAGGCGATGAGGAAGAAGTTTTTGTCCACGAGGTTATGCAAATAAGCCTGAGGAAGGTTTTCCAATTTGAAGTTACGAAATAATTCAATTATGATTTACATAAATAATTTTCACCAAGTTATCAAGTATCTATCATGGGAGAAAAGATCGGTCGTTATATCTCCAGTCGTCATAAAAATTCAGAGTAGTTTGCAAGAATTGTAGTGCTCAAACCAAATGTGTCAGCAATAGAAATAGCTAAAGTTGTTGGTAAGAATAAAACAAGTCGATTGAAATTAAACCAGATGATTACAATAGTGGAAAAGGGTGAGTAACGGATCCAGAAGTTCTAGGGTCAGTTCCACATTAGATAGGAAAGGGAATATGACTTCTTACCTTTCTTGCACAAAATGAGAGTAGAACGATGTAAAGTTGGCACGAACACTTACTACCAAAGGCAAGAGATCAAATCGCTTGTTTGAGGTTGCATCGTACAATTAGTTTGTGAATATTGTGTTTCTTGTGGCCACACTAAAGTCTATGTATTGATCAAAAGGAACGGCGATGATATGTATTGATATTGGAAAGGTCAAGGTGACAAGAAGAATGAAGAATCTAAGGCAACAAAGATGAGTTTTTGAAATGACTGGTGAGGAATCAAGGAAGCGTCTGGTGTTGTGTTAGGCACATTACTCGTCAATAACATACTTGTTTGCGTTTGAAGCTTGGATAAAATGCTAATTGTAGAATTTGTGGGTTTAAACGTTTGCTCATAAAAAGTTGTTAGATAATGCCCATTTATAATTTATATAAATGTAGTTTTTCGTCTTTTTTTCGCAATAATAATATTTTCCTTTCGTTCTTTAGTAGGGTTTAATTTAAAAAAAAGTTTGTATATAATAAATTGTTTTAGGTATAAAATATTTATTTTCAAACAGTGATTTTCTAAATGTGTATTAAGTTGTTAATATAAAAGGTTATCATTTAAAATTTCCAGTCTTAACTAGTCAAGTTAGAATGTCTAGTTCTAATAAATCTCAATCGTTATTAATCATTCGTAATCAATTTATCAAGTGTTATGGTCTTGCAAGCTTACAATTTATTGGTTTTCATATTGGACTAACTAGCCCAAATACTTATACAATGGACCCAATGGGTTTACATAGGTGTGACAACCCGTACTTTCAGGTCATTTCTCGAATCAATTCATGCCTCACTATTTCAACATTTATAGTAAACTTGGTTTACTTGTTTCAAATTTGCGTAACCTTTAAGGTTTGGCTAATTCATGATCATATCATCAATGCATATTTCTATATGGACTAAGATTAGTCTACATTTCATTGACATCATTTGCATCTCATTAGTTCATTCATGACATTTCATTTCACATTCGACGCGTAATTTTATATTTAATAATCTTTATCGCGTGAGTTATTATTTTGAATATTTAATCCATTACTTTCAAAATGATCCCGATATATTTTTATACTTACAGTTAGTTGATAAAAACTATATTTTGAGTTTAACTAGTGTTTGGAATTTATTTTGAATATAAATCGTTAAATTTATATTATTACGACGCTTTTCTTAAAAACTATACGATAATTATTTTATCAACAAATTTTACAAGGAATGTATTTTTATAATTTTTATAATATCATTATACTCTAATTTGATATATTAAAAATTTCTTTAAAAAATCACCTTAAACACATTAATGTACACATTACCTTACAAGTTACATTTAACTATACATTTACTTACATTTTCCTACAAATTATACAAGTAAATGCTTACATTATAATTTGAAAAAAAAAAAAAATATATTGAGAGACATAATCCCCCAAAATCCGGTCCTAGGGGATTGCATTGATTATTTGTGAGAAAAATTTTCTACAATGTATAGATATACACTCTAGCTACTTACACACACTTCTATCACAATTATTCAAGTTCAATCAAGATTTTTCTCCTTCTTCTTCTTTTCTAGAACCGCCAAACCCAAGGAAGAAGGAGTTCATCAAATTTTTCAAGATCAAGTTTTATACACTCTAGATACTCTTTAATCAAGGTTTTGAAATAAAACCTAGTGTTTAGGTTTAACCCTTGTTCTTATCACCTCATCAAGTAACTAGTAAGCATATCACTATCATTTTATATCTTTCATTTTCATTTCATAAGTATTTCATCATTTTCTTGGCAAGCATGCAAGGCTTATTGTTGTTTATACCATTTTACATTGATTTTAAGAGTATATATATATATTTGGTCATCCTATAATTATTCCCTTGGTATTGGTTGGTCTTGATGATGTCTAGGAACCCATGACACCCTAAGAAGGTGTATGGTAGGATTAGATTAGTTTTGGAGTTGATTTGAAGGGATTAGAATAGGTTTTGTCCGAGAAAAACTATTTTCAATAAGTATATATTGTGTTCTGTCCTTGTTTTGATTTTCTGGAAAACCGACAGTAGCAACGACTTTTTGGCCTTGATATTTAGAAAATATACTTTAAAACGAATCCGTGGCCGCTTGAACGGATTAAAACGGAGTTATAACGAGAAAGTTATGGATTTTAAGTTCGATGACGAAATATATTATTTTCTGAAATTTCAGCTTTGCTGTTTTTACATTGTTCGCGTCAAAAACGAGCCTTAAGCTTCACAAATTATTTCGACTTGTCAAAAATATATTAGTATACTTTGATACGAAGCTAAGGACGTATAATACGTAGAAAACGGATTTGAAACGACAAAGATATGCACTTTTTCATAAACTTGCCGTAACTAATTTTCTGCACACAATTAGCCAAAACCACCATCTTTAACCCTTATTATCTTTATGTTCGAGACCTTTATGACGAAAACTCATGAACTGAAACTTTTAGATATCGATACAAACTTTCCAAAACCGTCGAGTTCGTTCTCTAACGATCGACGCATTAATTTTACGACTAGTTTTCCAAAGCCATTTTTGTTAATTTCATAAAATTCCCATTACATGTTTTAATTTAAAAGTGAAAATTTCACCATAAATCATTATTAAACCATTGTAGGATGACATTTTGACGTAAAAACTTGAAAAGTGATTTTGAAGGGTCAAGACGTCAAACGAGTATTTTTCGACGATAAGTAATATTTTCAAAACTCGCAAATGGTATAAATAACATACGAAATGCATGCATAACATTACATTGCAACTCATTACATGTCATATCGTTCAGCATAGGTCAAGATTTAATTATCACATTACATCTCAGTGTACTCACTTTTGTCTTCGCATCATTCCACCAAGTGAGTTCGTAGCCCCTACTTTTACTTGTTTTCATAACTATTTTTTGGGGAGATACATGCTCGACTATTTTATTACATTCATGACTATTTGCAAATTATATGTTTATCCGAACTAAAATGTTTAAATGCTGGTAACATTATTGCCATACTTTGAATTTATTTCATATTCATTGGTCTAATCGGCCTTGGTATATTCATTGAGCTAACGGACTTGGTATATTCATTGGTCTAACGGTCTTGGTATATTCATTGGTCTAACGGTCTTGGTATATTCATTGGTCTAACGGTCTTGGTATATTCATGGACTAATGGTCTTGGAACGATTTTAACATACACTATATACATTCGGCAATGGTTGTGAACACACAAAGTTGCAAGTTTTGTATGGGCGGGACTTGGAACTGAGTGGATTCACAATGCCTTCGTCATAAACGATTTCGATACATTGAGCCATGCACTATTTTGTGAATTCATTTGACGATGTGGACTTGAACATAAACTATATTACACTTTGGCAATGGGTTGTGAATACACAAAGGCAAGTTTTGTATGGGCGGGACTTGGAACTGAGTGGATTTACAATGCCTCTGCTACATAATCGATTTTGAAAGTCTACTAACGCATTTACAATGCCTTTGCCGCATAAACGATTTTTAAAGGCTTTACATTTCAACTCAAACTCTATGAACTCACTCAACCTTTGTGTTGACACTTTTAGCATGTTTTATCTCACGTATCTAAGGCATTCACTTCATGGCATGCATTTGGACACATCATGGAGTCGATGACGACGCTGTCTCACTGGGTTTTACATACTTTAAAACATCGCTTGAATTGTAACAAACTTATTTCCGCACAAGTTGATTTTCATTTGGGACCTACTTTGTAAACTCTGATTATTTTATTAAATCAAACGATGTATTTTTCCAAACGACACTTTAAGTCGTTCAATATAACTGTGATTGTGATATGATACCAATCCCCGTGAATTCCATTCACGAAACAGTAATTTGGGGTGTGACATTGGCATCGAGCTTCATTATAGAGAACTAGGTTGCATCATTGACCCTAGACTATAACTACATTATCATAGCATCTCATCATTTCATCATAAGTGCATGTTCACTTTGCATGCGATTTATACGTACTTTTTCGAGTTATTCACTTTCATTTCACATTGATTGTCACATGGATGCCTTTAAATTCCCATCCCATTATCATTTCCTCATACTCTAACGTGGAGAATTCCTTGTCATTCCCTATCACAAAATTTTTTATATCACGATTCATCATCGATAACGACGAATGCCGAGATGAACCTTTAAATAGGCTAAGTCACTTCACTCCTTTGTTTCATCACTAACATGTCGAGTTACACGTTATTCACACTAAGTCACTAAACCGCCATACATTTGAAGCATTTACAACATCTCATAACCCATCTTTTCGAACCCGGCGACATTTTGAAAGATAACCTCAAACTTACCATTTCTTATCACATCTCTTTGGAGCGCTATTAACATCGATTTTGCTACGCCTCACATTTCCTCTTGTTTTGAAGAAGATATGGCACCGAAGAAAGCCACAGCTGAAATGACCCAAGCAGCTATTCAAAAGTTAGTGAATGATAGCATAGCTGATGCTTAAGAGTCGAAGGGAAACATGCGCCGCTGCCGAGGCCGCTGCCGCCGGGCCGCTAGGCTAAGCCGCTATCGGAAATGCCGGAGGATCCGGAGTTAGGAGATGTTCGTACAAGGATTTCAAAAGTGGTGAGCCCACCAGTTTGGGGACAAGGAGCCACGCCATGGTACGATGGTTTGAAAAGTTGGAATCCGTGTTTTTGCTTTGTAATTGCCCGGATGATAGTAAGGTCAAATTTGCTACAAGTACAATACTCGATGGAGCATTGTCGTGGTGGAATTCATATGCTCAACCGATTGAATGGAGAATGTCAAGCTTACTTGGGAGCAATTTAAGGGTTTGGTGACTAAGAAGTTTTGTCCTCGTACGGAAGTGAAAAAGTTGGAGACGGAGTTCTATGAACTAGTAACGATTGGGTACGATATTGACACATACATTCGAGATTTCAGAATTGGCCGCTGTATGCCCATCGATGGTACCGATAACGAGAAGTTGCTAGAGGCTTTTATCGGGGACTTCCGGTTATTCAAGGAAATGTGACTTCGCTTGATCCACAAACAACGAGGAAGCTATTGGGGACTCAAAAGCTCATGGCCCGGTAGTGAAGAGAGGTAAGTACACCAACACCAACCAAAACAACAACAACCCCAACAACCGCACCAACTACAACAATAACCAAAACAACAACAATGACGATAACCAACTCAACAACAACAAAGAAAATGGGAAATGACCAAGGAGGTTAACAACAACCAAAACCGTGAATAACCAACCATCATCAACAATGAATAGAGGCAAGAGATCGCAATGGTTTATGTTGCCGCACCAATAGAAGCGCGAGGCTTGGAACCTACCCACTATGTAATCGATGTAAGTATCATCACACGGACTTTGTCCGTTAAGTGCTACAAGTGTCAAAAACTAGGACACAATGCCGAATTGTAGAGGCAAGACCATAGCATACGTGCTTCGGATGTGGCAAGGACACTATCGAGTCAATGTCCTCAAAACCAAGGTCAACAAGTCGGTGCTCTGGGAATGTATATATGTTAGAAGGAGGAGGAGGAGCTCGTCAAGGTATCGACGACGCGAAGACCGAAGAAGTTCGAAACTAACAGTCTTATTTCTCCTTATGTACTATGTCGTACTAAGTTTATGTTTTCCATCATATCCGAATCTTTATAACCTAAGATGTGTTTCTGTTGATAAACCACTTGTTGTAAAATATTCTCATCTATCGTACTTTATTTTCTTCCGATTTGTTATCATTTACGAGGATTTCAATTCTTTTTACTTTAACTATCATTTTAACGACACTTCTCCATGTCTTTTCTCCTCGATGTTCATCACAATTTTAACATCAGTTGACTCAACACCAAACATCATATGAGTCGATTAGTCCAAGCATTGCATAGTTACTTCTAAATTATACATAGCCTGATCACCTATGTCTAATTCAAGAAGAATCATGCAATGAAGGGAGTAGTAGGCTTATATGTGTAAGCAATTCCGTAATCGAGCCAAATTTTCAAAAGATTTTCTTCTAACCACTTGTTTCCAGCTTTGATCCGCGGATGTTTTGTTTGATGAGTTGCAAAGATCGAGCTAGAAACAAGTTGTTACCTAAACCGATTTAGCCTAATCGTATGACAGTTCTTGTTTGATGAGTGTGGGATTAAGTAAAAATCGGTTACCTAAAAGTCTTTTGAGGGTTTTGCTCGAGAATGCCTCATCAAACCCTAAACCCGATAGACCTAACATCGATTGAATTCAGGATCTGAATTCCTTTTGGATGGGCGAATGTGACAACCCGCATTTTCAGTCATTTCTCAATCAATTCATGCCTCACTATTTCAACATTTATAGTAAACTTGGTTTACTTGTTTCATCAAGCGTAACCTTTAAGGTTTAGCGGCGAATTCATGATCATATCATCACGAATATTTCATATGGACTAAGATTAGTCTACATTTCATTGACATCATTTGCATCTCATTAGTTCATTCATGACATTTCATTTCACATTCGACGCGTAATTTTTATATTTAATAATCGTTATCGCGTGAGTTATTATTTTGAATATTTAATCCATTAATTTCAAAAATGATCCCGACATATTTTTATACTTACAGTTAGTTGATAAAAAACTTTTTTAGTTTAACTAGTGTTTCAAATTTATTTGGTATATTAATCGTTAAAGTTATATTATTACGACGTTTTTCTTAAAACTATAACGATAATTATTTTATCACTCAAATTTTACAAGGAATGTATTTTTACAATTTTTATGATATCATTATACTCTAATTTGATCTATTAAAAATTTCTTTTACCAAAAATCACCTTAAACACATTAATGTACACATTACCTTACAAGTTACATTTAACTATACATTTACTTACATTTTTCCTTACAAATTATACAAGTAAATGCTACTATACATTTGAAAAAAAAAATATATTGAGAGACATAATCCCCCAAAATCCGGTCCTGTGGGGGGATTGATTGATTATTTGGTGAGAAAATTTTCTTACAATGTATAGATATACACTCTAGCTACTTACACACACTTCTATCACAATTATTCAAGTTCAATCAAGATTTTCTCTTTTCTTTTTCTTCTTTCTAGAACCGGCCAAACCCAAGGAAGAAGGAAAGTTCATCAAATTTTTCAAGATCAAGTTTTATACACTCTAGATATACTCTTAATCAAGGTTTTGAAATAAAAACCTAGGGTGTTTAGGTTTAATCCCTTGTTCTTATCACCTCATCAAGTAACTAGTAAGCATATCACTATCATTTTATATCTTTCATTTTCATTTCATAAGTATTTCATCATTTCCTTGGCAAGCATGCAAGGCTTATTGTTGTTTATACCATTTTACATGATTTTAAGAGTTATATATATATATTTGGTCATCCTATAATTATCCCCTTGGTATTGGTTGGTCTTGATGATGTCTAGGAACCCATGACACCCTAAGAAGGTGTATGGTAGGATTAGATTAGTTTTGGAGTTGATTTGAAGGGATTAGAATAGGTTTTGTCCGAGGAAAACTATTTTCGATAAGTATATATTGTGTTCTGTCCTTGTTTTGATTTTCTGGAAAATCCGACAGTAGGCACGAACTTTTGGCCTTGATATTTAGAAAATATACTTTAAAACGAATCCGTGGCCGCTTGAACGGATTAAAACGGAGTTATAACGAGAAAGTTATGGATTTTACAAGTTTGATGACGAAATATATTATTTTCAGAAATTTCAGCATACTATATTTATTTTGTCCGAGTCAAAACGAGCCTTAAGCTTCACAAATTATTTCGACTTGTCAAAAATATATTAGTTTACTTGATAACGGCTAAGGACATATTATAATGTAGAAAAACGGATTTGAAACGACAAAGATATGCACTTTTTCATAAACTTGCCGTAACTAATTTTCTGCACACAATTAGCCCAAACCACCATCTTTAACCCTTATTATCTTTATGTTCGAGACCTTTTGGACGAAAACTCCTGAACTGAAACTTTTAGATATCGATACAAACTTTCCAAAACAGTCGAGTTTTTTCTCTAACGATCGACGCATACTGTGTTAACGACTAGTTTTCCAAAGCCATTTTGTTAATTTCATAAAATTCGACGACATTGTTTTGCGAAGAAAAGGAAATTTCACCATAAATCATTATAAAACCATTGTAGGATGACATTTTGACGTAAAAACTTGAAAAGTGATTTTGATTGGTCAAGACGTCAAACGAGTATTTTTCGACGATAAGTAATATTTTCAAACCTCGCAAATGGTATAAATAACATACGAAATGCATGCATAACATTACATTGCAACTCATTACATGTCATATCATTCATCATAGGTCAAGATTTACGTATCACATTACATCTCGGTGTACTCACTTTTGTCCTCGCATTCCACCAAGTGAGTTCATAGCCCTACTTTTACTTGCTTTCATAACTATTTTTGGGGAGATACATTCTAACTATTTTTATTACATCATGACTATTTGCAAATTATATGTTTATCCGAACTAAATGTTTAGTCATGCGAAGTAACATTATTGCCATACTTAGAATTTCTATTTCATAAATCATTGGTCTAACGGTCTTGGTATATTCATTGAGCTAACGGACTTGGTATATTCATTGGTCTAACGGTCTGGGTATATTCATTGGTCTAACGGTCTGGGTATATTCATTGGTCTAACGGTCTTGGTATATTCATGGACTAATGGTCTTGGAACGATTTGAACATACACTATATACATATTCTGGCAGTAGGTTGTGAACACACAGGTTGCAAGTTTTGTATGGGCGGGACTTGGAACTGAGTGGATCACAATGCCTTTGCTGCATAAACGATTTCGATACATTGAGCCATGCACTATTTTGTGAATTCATTTGACGATGTGGACTTGAACATAAACTATATTACACTTTGGCAATGGGTTGTGAATCCACAGGTTGCAAGTTTTGTATGGGCGGAACTTGGAACTGAGTGGATTTACAATGCCTTTGCTACATAATCGATTTTGAAAGTCTTTACATTCCAACGATTTACAATGCTGTCGCATAAACGATTTTGAAAGGCTTTACATTTCAACTCAAACTCTATGAACTCACTCAACCTTTGTGTTGACACTTTTAGCATGTTTTATCTCCGGTATCTAAGGCATTCACTTCATGGCATGCATTTGGACACCTCATGGAGTCGCGATGACGACGCTGCCTCACTTGGGTTTACATACTTTAACACATCGTTTGAAACAAACTTATTTCCGCACAAGTTGATTTTCATTTGGGACCTACTTTGTAAACTCTGATTATTTTATTAAATCAAACGATGTATTTTCCAAACGACACTTTAAGTCGTTCAATATAACTGTGAATGTGATGCTATGACAACAATCCCCGTGAATTCCATTCGCAAAATGGTAATTTGGGGGTGTGACAATAGGTTAGGCGGATTTATTAGCCAAGAATAATATATGATACGAAATTTGCCTAATGGGTGAGGAAGTGTTGTTTAGCTTATTAGGCGTATGTGATGGCTGTAAAGAATGAAAAATGAAAAAGATTTGGAATACATTTATCATGATGTGACGTTCCACAATAGGTCAATGATGAGTCGTTGAGGACAACACGTGATCGAATGGATCCCTCAGAGATATTTGAATTGATGAGGTAATTGTAAGGACTGCTAGAAATGGTGGCTCATACGTTTCCAGTATGTTTTCATGAGCCATGTAATATTGCAAAGAAGAAGTAGGTTCCGAATGCACAAAGGCTTTTGTCGTATATTATAACACCTCACTAGAATTATGATTGTGTATTGTTATGACGAAAGACAGTTAGTGGTTATGCGTCAAGGCAACAAAAATAAGAAGAGGTAACCAACTCACACCATGGAACTGGCAGTCGTAGACTTGCTTTGAAATTATGGATTCACCTCGTGTGGTACTTGGTGTTTGTGACACACGGTAAATTTTCACTAAAATTTAACTGATAATTAGTAATTTATTATTACTAAGCATAAGTCATTAAGCATGCATAAGCTTAGCCTGATCATTTGAGTAGATAACTCGCATACAGTAGATAATTGCACCACTTTTGCATTCATATCATTTTATGAATATGTCATTTTTGTCTTATGATTTAAATTAAAGACGAGAGATTATCTCGCTTTTCCCTAGTGCACATTAACGACGTAAAAATTCGACACTATGATAAAGGCTTGATAAAACAAATGACAAATGTCCGTGATATGGAATATTACAAAGATAAAAATATTTCAGACACGTAACTATAAGATACTACGTTATAAAAGTTATCAAACAATAATATTCTGGCCACAATTTAATATCGCGGGACACAAAATATTTAACACACTTTCACTTGAGCAATAACTCTTATAAGACTCAAATACAATTGATACATAAGTATAATGTATATACATACATTTTCACAACTTGTACTATAAGTATAATACATATATATACATACACATTTTTCATAAAAGAAAACCTTTACTTAAAAATTGAGATAATATCTCTTTGTCTTTCTCTTCCACACACGACAAAACCAAACACAAAAGTAGAGAAAGAAAATATATCAATCTTCTTCTTCTTCATCTAGACCTGCGCATCTCACCTAGGTCGAATCTCCCAAAGAGGAAAACCCAACATGTTTATCCCATCATATTCTCCTCTCTCTTACCAAATCCATGAAAGTTTTTCTTCCCAAATCTCTCCTTGATCGCCGCTACTATTCGCATTTAATCCAAGAGGAATCGACAAGCCACCCAAGAGAATCATATCTCCACACCAATCTATCTTGAGCCAAAGTCCAATATCTTCTAAGGTTTTGGAAGCTAACCAAATTCGGCTTCAATCCAAGACACCAAGAAGAGAGAGATGGTCAAGCTCCTTCCCAAGATACTTCCTTATCTCTAGTAGAGATGCAAACGCCCCAAACTCAGTTTCCTCATCAATTTTACCAAAAACTAGGGTTTGTGAAAGGTAGGGTTTTCTAAAATTGATTTGGGGGTTTTGCAATTGGAAGTGTTTTGGAGCTAATTCAAGTCTTGTTTGGTTCGAATCCACAAAACAACCTCTGTCCCTTCACCCATCACTCTCGAGTTGAGGTTATAAATTTTTCCTTTGTTTTAATGTTTTATGTTGTTATTTTGATGTCAAGTTTGGTATTTTGTATCAAGGATTTGTTCTATACTCGTGCTAATAATATGCTTGGTTATTATGTTGAGTTTTGTTTTAATCCTTACTCGTTAGAATGATTGTTGTTGAAAAATAAGATGTCACTTTGGTGTTGTGTTCGAGTTTCCTGTCGAGACATAAGAACCAAGAAAAACTAGAAGTTGAGTTTTGGCATGGTTTTTGTTAGCCTTGTTTTCCTGTCGAGTAGTATAACCAAGAAAATAGATGAGTCAAGTTTTACAAATCTACTAGTAACCCATGTTGATAATCACATTTTCAAATATTCATGTCATTTAAAAAGTGGTCGAACCTTGATTATGACTTTGCTTAAACATGAGAAACATGCTAGTATCTCATTGTCTTGTGACTCAAATCTTAGAGGTGAATCTTGTGTCTAAGTCGCTAGGTATGACAAGGGAGAAACCCAAGTCAAGAGTGCTAATGTGCTAAAATGTATTTCGAAAGTAATCTACTTGTCTAGTTCCGTAAGAGTAAAATGGTTGACGATTAGAAACAAGTCGAGTAGTACTCAACTAACAAGAGGTATCATCACCCCCTTTTGCTCTCATTTTCTAGTTAAAAATGTTAACCAAATCTCGTTGAGTCAAGTCGACTTGATCATATTCTCTTGTTAACAGCTTGTCATAGTAGGAAGTACATAGTAGTCATCAAAATGGAGGTACTTGAGTCTATGTGTAATTGAGTGACAACTTCATTGTGGTAGTACCATAGTGATGAGTCAGTACTCACTAGTCGAAGAGTTCGACTTCTCAAAATGAAGCATGAGCAAACAAGTATATTTCACAAATTACACGTCAAACTTTGAAAACAATATGTATGTTGGTAATAAAAATCGAAATGAAATCTTGGTATATGTCTTCTAAAATTTGAGCATGAACTTGTTATATCACCTCTGTTGGATCAGGCCAACTTCCGCACCATCATTGGGCCGAAGCCCATTCCTACATGTACAACCACACCGGGCCAGGCCAATACTTATTACCATGTTGACATGGGCCGCAGCCCATGGACATTTATGTGGCGTCTGTTGATATATGAGTATAGCGAATAACTTGATATGAAACATTTATTTGATGTCAAATAACGAAAACCATTCATCGTCTATCCTTCATTTTCACTTGCTTACGTATCGTCTGCGTCAATAATGTACACTAGTTGTAACTTAACGAACAATATACAAAAGTTTGGCATGAACAACCAATGTTTAAAAACATGATTCACTTAATAATGCTTACGTTAAAATTTAGCATCAATGTGTAAACAAATGTATGTCAAGTAAACTTTCCGTTTAGAACCATATATTAAGAACAAGTTGTGATAAATAACTAAAGACCACTATGTCATTTTATCATATATTAAATTTGAAAGTCTTCAAATTTAACTTAAACATTTTCTAAATACAGTTAGAAAATAAATCAATTATATATATATATAATTTTGACAATACAATTTTTTGTCAACTTAAATAAGTATATACACATTTATATACTTACTAGTGGAATATTGTAAATATTTTTCAAATCAAACTTTGAATTTCAAAATCATATTATAGTGTCGACATGAAAAGTATATATATACTTACAGTATACTTACTAGTAAAATCATTTTAACGATTTTTACAAACTATGTTAAGTATTAATACGATTATCAAAGCCATTGAACTACTTTAAATAAGTGATACTTAAAACAATGAACTAAAACATTGCCCTCCTTATCTAGGTCGCGTGTCGGTGCCGCTCCACAACAATCACTAATCCCACATTTGGATTTCACATTTGCTAAGGTGAGTTTTCATAGCCCCTCTTTTACTCGATAAACTTGTTTTATACATTTTGGGGTGAGAAATATGCAAAACCTTTTATGGACCTAAACTATTACATGATTACTATTACGTGGTTTAGCCTAAGCCCTTATGTCCCTATAAAATGCCCTTTTCATGACCCAGTCAATTTCCCAAAGCGAATGTTATAAATAGATCTATTGAGGGTGACCCTCCGGATTCGGTTGGCCATGCTTAGGCCAAGGCGGCGTATACCATCAAAGAACCCGAGTGTTGAGGGACAAAACACTCACTATGGGCCCCTATATTGTATGACATCTTTTAGCATCTGAAACTATCGTAGTATCGGTTGCATGAACTTAGAGCTAACGTAATAGACATTCATCCATATATCATTATATTCGTTGTAATGATTATATGACTTTGCTCATGGTCCAAACTTACTATTTTAACTTAAACCTATGAACTCACCAGCTTTTAGCTGACCTTTTTAGCATATTTTCTCAGCTGCTTAGTTGTGATCATGGATGCAAGGCAAGAGGCGGATAAATGGTCGTAGTGATTTCTAAAGAAGTGTTTTTACACAAAAACGATATTTTTATATTGGGACCACTAAAATTATGGGATGTGCCCATTTATCTAAACAATGTTGTAAGAAAATGTTTTAAACTACTTTATGAAATTAAACGGAGGATGTATTCCGTTCTTTATTACTTGTGTTGTGATTCACCAATTCCGTAACGATTGCAAATAATGCACGATTATGCTCGCTAAACCAAATTTGGAGGTGTTACAGATTGGCATCAGAGCCTAAGTTATAGAGAACTAGGTACATATAAATCCTAAACTATAACTACTTTTTACAAAAAAATAATACTACGACCGCCAGTTGCCGCTTGCCTTACTTGCCATACAACTTAGAGTTCATTTAAATAGGATTGCATGTTTTATTTCCTATTTACTTATACACTATTTCATATTTATCATGAGCATATTTTTCCACATACTTACACATATGCACCGTCTTGTCATAGACCATGCCTTCACCGGTAGTCCCTCACGATGTTCGGGAGGACATCCTACTTGCTCACTCACCTACCATCCAGTCAGCACACTTGGCCACCGACCCGTATATTCAGGCCACACTAGCAGCTCAACCAGTTATTGCACCTACTCCATCTATACCGACCCTTACCACCACTCCATCAGCTTTGTTGACGCGGATGCGAAAACCCCGCATGATTGTTAGAGTACCTGGATCGCGAGGCGGTATTAATTTGTGCCTGCACTAGCTTCTCAGATGACCCACGCTTACATGGGTCCTTCTACTACCTTGAGTCACGACACCATCATCCATGAGTCACCACCCACGAGAGACTCGGAGGACTCTGATTCCTACTCAGAGGAAGACCGGAAGAAGATCGGAAGAGGATCACGAGGAGGAACTACCAGAGCTTATGCCGATTGAGAGTGTTCCCGGATATGTTAGCACAGCAGCAGATATGGATACACTGGGTCTATAGATTGTCCAGAGTATTCAGGAGTTAGGACAGAGCTCCAGGATGGCTCAGAGATTGAGCGAGGACATGGATATTGATGCACCATTTGGGTTAGGATAGAGAGCTGCTTTCCTCCGCAGCCAGGAGGAGAGTGATGAGATTGCTTGGAGGGATATTAGTTGTTTGGTCAATTCTGTACCACATATCGCGAGTCCGAGCTACGATCCATCATCACCTTCATTCATACCATCTGCATCATACATGGAGAGCCTTGCTCACGCCACTAGACGACTTGAGAGCGATTGAGGTAGCTGCCGAGTGAGGCACAACCCGTGCGGACCCATCTCCAGATGATGAGGAGCTGACTCTTCTGAGAGGGTGCTTATTGGTTGGATTCTCATGAGACCTGCTAGGAGTCCATCTTGATCGGCTAGAGAGTCGATCCGGCAGCTTGAAAGCTGCGGCGTGTTGAGGGTTTAGACCGAGTCAGCGATGTGTTGTTTGAGAGCATGGAGCTCGAGAACCGCGAGAGGATTCGACTAGGTTTTGAGTTGAGGCTCGGTCGAGGATGTTAGAGAGTTGGACAGCCGAGCACGAGCCTTGGGGAGGTCAAGCCGGATGCACGGCCAGCTTGAGGGCTGGAGCACATCCGGTGGATGGCTAGAGATCTTGCTAGAGAGGAGTGGCAGAGGACCACGCGGTTTGGAGTCCATCTTTGGCCTCGGATGAGACGCGTCGCTAGTTTGGAGGATACGCAGCGAGAGTTAGTTGCTACCATTGGCGACTACGTCTTGGCGTGGACATCCTTAGATCTTATTGCTGATGTATCACACTAAATTTGGATTATAACAGGTTAGTGTTAGTTATTACTCTTGTACTTGGTTGTATTTCCGTTGTATTTCCGTTGTATTTCGGTTGTATTCCATCTAGTATCTCATCATGTACTTTAGGAACCTTGTAACCGAAGTTCTATCTATGTCAAACTTATTTTCCTATCCAATTGTCTTTTCTTTTATAGATTGCTCATATGATCTATCTACGATAACCACACTATTACTTGGCACTTACCTTGACTAAAAGGTTCTATATCTCATCACCTTTCTTACTGTGAAATGCGCCAGCGAAGATCAAACCGTACCAATCGGTGGAGCTTCCAATGCTTCTATTCAGCGAGAGTTACTGCAACCAAGCTGCAAACAGGCTCTTGCTAGTCCAAACAGAGTCACGCGATCGATGGGGCTGAAGTCACTACTCTGTTAGGGCTACTCCAATCCAACCTACCATGAATCAAGCTATGATAGACCAACTAGTCAATGATGGCCGAGTGACGCGCTTTAGCTGCAGCAAACCACTCGTCTACTAATCTGGAACTTCGAGACCACCCACCACAGCCGCACTTGTACTTACGGGACTTTAGTAAGACCATGTTGGAGGCTTTAGTGGAACCGAAGGGCTGTCGGTCTGCCTAGATGGATCAAGAAGCTCGAGGCTGTGTTCGAATCGCAATTGTGAAGAAGAGTCTAAGGTTAAGTACGCATCATTCACTTTCAACTGATCTTTGCTTGACCTGGTGGAACAATTTTCTGAAATCTGCTAGTATCGATGTTGCCTATGCCATGCCATGGGAGATCTTCAAGGAGATGGTACTTGAAAGAAATCTTGTCCTCGTAATGAGATCAAGAAACTCGAACATGAGTTTTGGAACCTCAAAGTTCAAGGCACCAATATGGCTGCTTATAACCAACGTTTTCAAGAACTAGCCTTGTTGTGCCCTGAAATGGTTCAAACTGAGACCCGACTATTGGAAAGGTACATCGGAGGACTTCCCCAATCTATCAAGGGCAATGTCACCACTTCTAAGGCTGCTGATCTCTACGAAACCATCGAAGTAGCCAACAAACTCATGGACCAAGTGATTGAGGATTCCATAGACAAAGTGGTTGACAATAAGAGGAAATGGGATGACCACTCCCGAAGTTACAACAACAATGGGTACCGTGACAACAACGATTGGGAACAACGGCAACAACCAAAAAAAAGGCAAAATGGTGCTAGAGCATATGCATTTGGGATTGAAGAAAGGAAACCGTGCGAGGGGACCGCACCACTGTAATCGATGCACACCTGCATCACAAAGGGGATTCTGTAATGATCAAGTGTAATACGGGCTGTCAGAGAAAATCGGACACTTGACGAAGCTGCGGGTCCAAATCATTGGCGGCGGTTCAAAACGGCCAGACCCAAAACGCTGCTATAACTTGCTTTGGTTGTGGTGAAAAAGGGCATTATAAGAATGAATGCCGAAAGACCGTGAACCAAGGCAATGGAGGAAATCAAGGAAACCGAGGAAATCCGGGGAAGCCATGGAAATGGCGGGACTTCAGAAATGTTAGGCGGTAGCCGAGTAATTAGGAAATGGCGAAGGAGCTCGTGGAAGAGTTTATCTGTGACCAAAGTGGAAGCTCGGAAGACGAATGTTGTGACGGGTGTTCCTTATAAATAACCGTTATGCATCCATATTGTTTGATACTGAGGTCGATAGGAGTTTTGTTTCTAAGGCATTTAGTCCACTACTCGATATTGCCCCAACTGCATTAGGAAATGCATACAATGTGGAACTAGCTAACGGTAACGTAGAAAGGGTAGATACCATCATAAGAGGTTGCACCCTGAATCTGTTAAACCACCCATTCAATATCGACTTGATACCAGTAGCATTGGGTAGTTTCGATGTCATCGTCGGAATGGATTGGTTAGCAAAATATCATGCTGCCATCATTTGTGATGAGAAGCTCGTTCAAGTGCCATATGGAGATGAAGTCCTAACTATAAAAGGAGACCGGAGTGACCGAAGAAACGCTTCAAGATTTCATGTCATTTCCTGTACCAAGGTGTTGAGGTGTATCGAGGAAGGATGCCACATCTTCCTAGCACAAGTCATAGGAAAGGACGAAAAAGAAAAGGAAGAAAAACGTCTGGAAGACGTACCAACAGTGAGAGAATTTCCTGAAGTCTTTCCTGAAGACTTTCCAGGACTCCCGTCGACCCGACAGATTGAATTTCAGATCGATTTAGTGCCTGGTGCCACACCAGTGGCAAGAGCACCTTATCGATTAGCTCCAACGAAACTCCAGGAGTTATCAAATCAGTTGTCGGAACTTGCAGAAAAAGGGTTCATTAGACCGAGCTCATCACCATGGGGAGCACCAGTCCTATTCGTCAAGAAGGACGAAACTTTCGAATGTGCATCGACTATCTATGAGCGAGTTGAATAAACTAACCATTAAGAACCGTTACCCACTCCCGAGGATCGATGACTTATTCGATCAACTTCAAGGTTCAAGTGTTTATTCAAAAATTGACTTAAGGTCCGGATATCATCAACTAAGAGTTCGGGAAGAAGATATTCCCAAAACCGCCTTCAGAACTCGTTATGGACATTAGGAGTTCCAAGTCATGCCTTTTGGGTTAACCAACGCACCAGCTGTGTTCATGGACCTCATGAACCGAGTGTGTAAACCCTACCTGGATAAATTTGTGATCATATTCATTGACGATATCCTAATTTATTCCAAAAGTGCGAAAGAACACGAGGAGCATCTTAGATTAATCTTGGAATTGCTGAAGAAAGAAGAACTGTATGCAAAATTCTCAAAGTGCGAGTTTTGGATATCGACTGTGCAATTCCTAGGTCATGTAATCGACAGCCAGGGTATTCATGTAGATCCCGCTAAGATCGAGTCAATAAAGGATTGGGCGACACCCACAACTTTTACTGAAATACGCCAATTCTTAGGACTCGCTGAATACTACAGAAGATTCATTGAAGGTTTCTCAAAGATTGCCAAATCTTTAACCAAACTAACCCGAAAAACACCAAGTGTTGGAGAAAAAGAAGAAGCTTTTCAACTCCTTAAAGAAAAGTTGTGTAGTGCACCATTCGGCCTTACTGAAGGTAGTGAAGACTTTGTTGTTTATTGCGGCGCTTCACATAAGGGCTAGGGCGGTGTTAATGCAAAGAGAGAAGGTGATAGCATAGCCTCTACCATGAGTTGAAAACTCACGATAAAAACTACACAACGCACGATTTGGAGTTAGGATCAGTTGTGTTCGCACTCAAAATTTGGAGACATTATTTATATGGCACAAAGTGTGTCGTATACACCGATCACAAGAGCCTACAACACATTTTGGATCAAAAAGAAGTGAACATGAGACAACGCCGATGGTTGGAGTTGCTCAGTGATTACGACTGCGAGATTCGTTACCATCCAGGTAAAGCGAATGTAGTTGCTGATGCTCTAAGTAGAAAGGAGCGACCAAAACCTGTTAGAGTCAGATCTTTGGGTATGACAATCAGTTCGCCTCTTCCATCCAAGATTCTTGAGGCTCAATTGGAAGCACTCAAGGAAGAAAATCGTCCGAATGAGAACCTTTACGGAATGCCAGAAAGCGAAAATGGATTCGTAAAAAGGTCGGATGGAATTTTGTGTTTCAAAGAGCGAAGTTGGATACCACTCTACTGGGGAATTCGCGATATCATTATGCACGAATCCCACAAGTCTAAATACTCCATCCACCCAGGATCCGACAAGATGTACCTCGATCGAAGAAATTGTGCTGGTGGTCAAACATGAAAGCCGACATTGCAACATATGTCAGCCGGTGTTTAACCTGTTCAAAAGTCAAAGCCGAACATCGAGACCCTCGGTCTACTAGTACAACCAAAATTCCGAATGGAAATGGGAACGTATAACAATGGACTTTATCACTAAGCTACCTAAAACCTCTAAAGGCTACGACACTATTTGGGTAATAGTTGACCGTCTCACCAAGTCAGCACATTTTCTACCAATGAAAGAAAGTGACAGAATGGACAAACTTGCACAACTATACCGAGAGGAAATCATCGCGTCATGGTGTACCAATCTCCATCATCTCGCATGAGATAGCCGTTTCACCTCAAATTTCTGGAAATCGCTTCAAGATGCTTTAGGATCTAACCTCGACATGAGCACTGCTTACCATCCTTAGACTGATGGACAAAGCGAAAGAACCATTCAAACACTGGAGGATATGCTAAGAGCATGTGTGATAGACTTTGGAAATGGCTGGGATAAACACTTGCCACTAGCCTAATTTTCTTACAACAACAGCTATCACACAAGCATCAAAGCCGCACCATATGAAGGACTCTATGGTCGGAAGTGTAGATCACCTGTGTGTTGGGCCAAAGTTGGAGAAAGTCAACTTCGGTCCGAGTTAATTCAAGAAACTTCAGAAGATTTTACAAATCAAAACCGTACGCAAGCATCGTGAACGTCAAAAGAGCTACGCGGATAAAAGAAGAAAACCACTTGAGTTTCAAGTGGGAGATAAAGTTATGCTCAAAGTTGCGCCATGGAAAGGCGTAATCCATTTCGGAAAACGCGGAAAGTTAAATCCTCGTTACGTTGGACCTTTCAAAATTCTCGCAAGAATCGGACCGGTAGCATACCGACTCGAATTACCACAAGAACTCAGCTTTGTACACAACGTGTTTTCTCGAATCCGTTTCGGACAACTTGAAGAAATGTCTTTCTGACGAAACTCTTGCTATTCCTTTGGAAGAAATCCAAGTTGACGAAAGATTGAATTTTGTCGAGGAACCCATTGAGATTATGGATAGAGAGATCAAAAGGCTTAAGAAAAGCCGCATTCCTATTGTCAAAGTCCGATGGAACTCTCAAAGAGGTCCAGAATACACGTGGGAACGTGAAGACCCATTCAAACGTAAATACCCACATCTTTTCTCTACTTCCAAGTAATCCTAGCTGAAAACGAGGGGACGGTTTTCTCTTCTAAGCGGGGAGGATGTGACACACGGTAAATTTTCACTAAAATTTAGCGATAATTAGTAATTTATTATTACTAAGCATAAGTCATTAAGCATGCATAAGCTTATCCTGATCATTTGAGTAGATAACTTCGCATACGTAGATAATTACACCACTTTTGCATTCATATCATTTTATGAATATTTCATTTTGTCTTATGATTTAAATTGTAAGGCGAGATGTTATCTCGTTTTCCCCAAAGGACCATTAATGCACGTAATCGACACTATGATAAGGGCTTGATAAAACAAATGACAAATGTCCGTGATATGGAATATTACAAAGACAAAAATATTTCAGACACGTAACTATAAGATACTACGTTATAAAAGTTATCAAACAATAATACTCCGGCCACAATTTAATATCGCGGGACACAAAATATTTAACACACTTTCACTTGAGCAATAACTCTTATAAGACTCAAATACAATTGATACATAAGTATAATGTATATACATACATTTTCACAACTTGTACTATAAGTATAATACATATATATACATACACATTTTTCATAAAAGAAAACCTTTAATTAAAAATTGAGATAATATCTCTTTGTCTTTCTCTTCCACACACGACAAAACCAAACACAAAAGCAGAGAAAGAAAAGATATCAATGTTCTTCTTCTTCATCTAGACCTGCGCATCTCTCCTAGGTCGAATCTCCCAAAGAGGAAAACCCAACATGTTTATCCCATCATATTCTCCTCTCTCTTACCAAATCCATGAAAGTTTTTGCGTCCCAAATCTCTCCTTGATGCGCCTGCTACTATTCATACGAATCCAAGAGGAATCAAGACAAAGCCACCCAAGAGAATCATATCTCCACACCAATCTATCTTGAGCCAAAGTCCAATATCTTCTAAGGTTTTGGAAGCTAACCAAATTCGGCTTCAATCCAAGACACCAAGAAGAGAGAGATGGTCAAGCTCCTTCCCAAGATACTCCTTTATCTCTAGTAGAGATGCAAATGCCCCAAACTCAGTTTCCTCATCAATTTTACCAAAAACTAGGGTTTGTAAAAGTTAGGGTTTTCTAAAATTGATTTGGGGGTTTTGCAATTGGAAGTGTTTTGGAGCTAATTCAAGTCTTGTTTGGTTCGAATCCACAAAACAACCTTCGTCCCTTCACCCATCACTCTCGAGTTAAGGTTATAAATTCTTCCTTTGTTGTAATTGTAACAATTCGCATTTTCGGGTCACTATTCATTTTTACTATTCACTATTACTATTCATTTTTACTATTCATCATATTTTGGGTCATTATTTAAACTCAAACTTTTTTTCCAAAAATTACTATTCACGAGTTACTATTCACGAGTTACTATTCACGAGTTACTATTCACCGTAATTTTTATTATTCTTGATTTAGCTAAATTGAACAAGTAAATACTTTTACATAATTTTCATGCATAAACAATGTACTCTGTACTCATAATATATAAATATCTAGTTACTATTTATAAATATCTAGATATTTTCAAAAATATCTAAACACTATTCATCAAAATATCTAAACACTATTCATCAAAATATCTAGATATTTTCGAGATATTTTCCTATAAAGAGAAAGAAAACTAGTTCATTTTATTTCATAGAAAAACATACACATTTCCCCCCTCCTCCTTGATGTCGCCACCCTTCATACACCCTCCATACTTGATTTTCATCGAGTTATACACATAAGTTGAAGCCATAAGTATTCTCTACGTAAAACTTAAGTTTATTTTGTATTTCAGCGGTTGGATTAAAGAGCTACACAATGGTGGGTTGAGGCTGGGTCCAGGGAAATTCTCAAAACTTTTGCAAGAATAGATCGGACAATATTAAAGATGGGTTTTGTTTTTGAAGCTATTGGGATAGTTATGGGGTAGATATGAGGTGATTTAGAGGTTTTTATAGTTTAGGAAATGGATTTTGAATTTAGATCTTGAGCGTGCCCAATTTTCTAGTATCATTCATCGTTATTATCGGGTGAGTCATAGCCCCTACTCTTTTAATGCTTGTTTTACAAACTCTTTGGGGAGATACATGCTCAACTATTTTCATTTACTTTTATAAGTACTCTAAACTTTTCTGTGATTATCGAGTTCGGTAGCCCTTTTACTACTTAATTGTTTTACAAACTCTTTGGGGGAGATACATGCTCAACTACTTGCTTTTACAAATACAAATACTCAAAGCATTATACTTGATTGCCATATACTTGATTGCGTTATCTTTGGATTGCGTTATACTTGATTGTGTTATACTTAAGGCGATGGTAAGTCTCCATTGTTGGAGCAATCCACTAGGAAACTTGATAAGGCGATGGTAAGTCTCCATTGTTCGGAAAGCGATCCACTAGTAAACTTGAAAGTCTCCCAATATAGGCGGAGCAACACTAAGTGCAATAATGTGAACTATTATGTCTGTATGTGTGCTTAACTATAAAATGTACTATATTTTTAGCGATGGGTTGTGAACACACGAGGTTGCAAGTTCTTTATGGCGGAACTTGAACCGAGTGGATTTACAATGCCTTTGTTGTGTAAACATTCTTTAAAGGCTTTTCGACTTATTCAAAACAAACTCTATGAACTCACCAACCATTGTGTTGACACTTTAGCATGTTTATCTTAGGACATAAGACGATAGCGGTTGCATGGAACTTAGAGTCGCACGACATATTTTGAAGACTTATGCTTTTGTCATTTACCATTGAAACATTTATGTATTATACTTTGGGACCTCATTGTTTGTAACTCTGATTTCATTAATCGAATGGTAACTTTTCAAAGCGTCTCATTTAGAGGTCGTTTTCTATAACTTGTACTTTGTATTATGAAGTAGCACCCGGTGACCTTCTTAGTACTTGGTATTTTGGGGGTGTTACAGTTGGTATCGAGCATTGGTTATAGAGAACTAGGTTGCATTTAAGAGCCTAGACTATAACTGCTTTATCCGTTAAGACTCTCCACTTTGATTGCCTTACACACCGATGCGCATATGCTTCTTGTTAGTTGTTTGCTTAGATCCACGTTGTTGGATTATATGACTTTAGTAATAATAAGGAAACCACATAATTTAATTGAGTCATTAAAAATATGGAGCTCGGTAATAACTAATTATTTAACTTGATCTTGTGACAGTTCTTGTTTGATGAGACATGTGATTTAAGTTAAATAATATTATTACTTAGCTTTAGGGATTTGATGCCTTGGTTATCTTATTATCTGCAAACGAGTTTTGTGTGGGAAAATCTTAAGTAGGATGATTTATAATCTCCTTATTTGAATGGATTGGGGCCTTCTTTATTCAAATAAAGAAATTATAAACCACCGAACCATAAGTTCATAATCCATTACTTACATAAATTTGGACGCTTCTTTATGTAAGTAATGAATTATAAATAAGTGGGCTTATTTGCATCCGATACGATTCCTAACCACATTATGGGTGTATTACAACGTAACCCATACACTATTCCTGATGAATAAGAGAGAATCCAACTGTTTTAGAGACCACACTTTTCTTAGACAAACTATAAGTAGTTAACATCACGAGAACTTGGGACGAAGTTCCCTTAAAGGTAGAGGCGTAACAATTACCGCATTTTCGGGTCACTATTCATTTTTACTATTCACTGTTACTATTCATTTTTACTATTCATCATATTTTGGGTCATTATTTAAACTCAAACTTTTTTTCCAAAAATTACTATTCATGAGTTACTATTCACGAGTTACTATTCACGAGTTACTATTCATCGTAATTTTTATTATTTAATGATTTCGCCTAAATTGAACAAGTAAATACTTTTACATAATTTTCATGCATAAACAATGTCTGTGACTCATAATATATAAATATCTAGTTACTATTTATAAATATCTAGATATTTTCAAAATATCTAAACACTATTCATCAAAATATCTAAACACTATTCACCAAAATATCTAGATATTTTGGATATTTTCCTATAAATAGAAAGAAAACTAGTTCATTTTATTTCACAGAAAAACACACACATTTCCTCCTTGATGTCAGCCACCCTTCATACACCCTCCATACTTGATTTGGGGCTCGAGTTATACACATAAGTTGAAGGCATTAGTATTCTCTACGTAAAAATTTAGTTTATTTTGTATTTCCGCGGTTGGATTAAGAGCTACACAATGGTGGTTTGGAGCTGTGGGTCCCGTGAAATTCTCAAAACTTTTGCAAGAATAGATCGGACAATATTAAAGATGGGTTTTGTTTTTGAAGCTATTGGGATAGTTATGGGGTAGATATGAGGTGATTTAGAGGTTTTTATAGTTTAGGAAATGGATTTTGAATTTAGATTTTTGCTATTTGCCCGATTTTCTAGTATCATTCATCGAGTTATTATCGGGTGAGTCATAGCCCCTACTCTTTTAATGCTTGTTTTACAAACTCTTTGGGGAGATACATGCTCAACTATTTTCATTTACTTTCATAAGTACTCTAAACTTTCTTGATTATCGTGAGTTAAGAGCCCCACTTTTACTCGTTTAATTGTTTTACAAACTCTTTGGGGAGATACATGCTCAACTACTTGCTTTTACAAATACAAATACTCAAAGCATTATACTTGATTGCCATATACTTGATTGCGTTATATTGGATTGCGTTATAGTTGATTGTGTTATACTTAAGGCGATGGTAAGTCTCCATTGTTCTGAAAGTCCACTAGGAAACTTGATAAGGCGATGGTAAGTCTCCATTGTTCGGAGCGATCCACTAGTAAACTTGAAAGTCTCCCAATATAGACGGAGCAACACTAAGTGCAATAATGTGAACTATTATGTTTGTATGTGTGCTTAACTATAAAATGTACTATATTTTAGCAGTGGGTTGTGAACACACAGGTTGCAAGTTCTTTATGGCGGAACTTGGAACTGAGTGGATTTACAATGCCTTTGCTGTGTAAACATTCTTTAAAGGCTTTTCGACTTATTCAAAACAAACTCTATGAACTCACCAACCATTGTGTTGACACTTTAGCATGTTTATCTTAGGACATAAGACGATAGCGGTTGCATGGAACTTAGAGTCGCACGACATATTTTGAAGACTTATGTTTTTGTCATTTACCATTCGAAACATTTATGTATTATACTTTGGGACCTCATTGTTTGTAACTCTGATTTCATTAATCGAATGGTAACTTTTCAAAACGTCTCATTTAGAGGTCGTTTTCTATAACTTGTACTTTGTATTATGAAGTAGCACCCCAGTGACACAGTCTTCCGCTGCGGTATTTTGGGGGTGTTACAGTAATGTTTTATGTTGTTATTTTGATGTCAAGTTTGGTATTTTGTATCAAGGATTTTTTCTATACTCGTCACGTTAATAATATGCTTGGTTGTTATGTTGAGTTTTGTTTTAATCCTTACTCGTTAGAATGATTGTTGTTGAAAAATAAGATGTCACTTTGGTGTTGTGTTCGAGTTTCCTGTCGAGACATAAGAACCAAGAAAAATGAGAAGTTGAGTTTTGGGATGGTTTTTGTTAGCCTTGTTTTCCTGTCGAGTAGTATAACCAAGAAAATAGATGAGTCAAGTTTTTCAAATCTACTAGTAACCCATGTTGATAATCACATTTTCAGTCGACATTCATGTCATTTAAAAGTGTGTCGAACCTTGATTATAACTTTGCTTAAACATGTGAAACATGCTAATATCTCATTGTCTTGTGACTCAAATCTTAGAGGTGAATCTTGTGTCTAAGTCGCTAGGTATGACAACGGAGAAACCCAAGTCAAGAGTGCTCATGTGCTAAAATGTATTTCGAGTAATCTATACTTGTCTAGTTCCGTAAGAGTAAAATGGTTGACGATTAGAACCAAGTCGAGTAGTACTCAACTAACAAGAGGTATCGTCACCCCCTTTTGCTCTCATTTTCTAGTTAAAAATGTTAACCAAATCTCGTTCGAGTCAAGTCTCGTACTTGATCATATTCTCTTGTTAGCTTGTCCTTAGTAAGTACATAGTAGTCATCAAAATGGAGGTACTTGAGTCTATGTAAGTGAGTCGACAACTTCATTGTGGTAGTACCATAGTGATGGGTCGTACTCACTAGTCGAAGAGTTCGACTTCACAAAATGAAGCATGAGCAAACAAGTATATTTTGAGCCAAATTACTCACGTCAAACTTTGAAAACAACATGTATGTTGGTAATAAAATCTGGAAATGAAATCTTGGTATATGTCTTCTAAAATTTGAGCATGAACCTGTTATATCACCTCTGTTGGATCAGGCCAACTTTCGCACCATCATTGGGCCGAAGCCCATTCCTACATGTACAACCACACCGGGCCAGGCCAATACTTATTACCATGTTGACATGGGCCGCAGCCCATGGACATTTATGTGGCGTCTGTTGATATATCGAGAATAGCCGAATAACTTGATACCCGAAACAATTTATTTGATGTCAAATAACGAAAACCATTCATCGTCTATCCTTCCTTTTCACTTTGTTATGTATCGTCTTAACGTCAATAATGTACGCTAGTTGTAACTTAACGAACAATATACAAAAGTTTGGCATGAACAACCAATGTTTAAAAACATGATTCACTTAATAATGCTTACGTCAAAATTTAGCATCAATGTGTAAACAAATGTATGTCAAGCGAACTTTCCGTTTAGAACCATATATTAAGAACAAGTTGTGATAAATAACTAAAGACCACTATGTCATTTTATCATATATTAAATTTGAAAGTCTTCAAATTTAACTTAAACATTTTCTAAATACAGTTAGAAAATAAATCAATTATATATATATAATTTTGACAATACCATTTTGTGTCAACTTAAATAAATATATACACATTTATATACTTACTAGTGGAATATTGTAAATATTTTTCAAATCAAACTTTGAATTTCAAAATCATATTATAGTGTCGACATGAAAAGTATATATATACTTCGTATACTTACTAGTAAAATCATTTTAACGATTTTTACAAACTACGTTAAGTATTAATACGATTATCAAAGCCATTGAACTACTTTAAATAAGTGATACTTAAAACAATGAACTAAAACATTTCCCTCCTTATCTAGGTCGCGTGTCGGTGCCGCTCCACAACAATCACTAATCCCACATTTGGATTTCACATTTGCTAAGGTGAGTTTTCATAGCCCCTCTTTTACTCAATAAACTGTTTTATACATTTTGGGGTGAGAAATATGCAAAACCTTTTATGGACCTAAACTATTACATGATTACTATTACGTGGTTTAGCCTAAGCCCTTATGTCCCTAGAGAATGCCCTTTTTCATGAACCGTCAATTCCCCATTGGGAAACGCGAATGTTATAAATAGATCTATTGAGGGTGACTCCTCTGTTCGGTTGGCCATGCTTAGGCCAAGGCGAAACGTATACCATGTCGGAACCGAGTGTTGAGGGACAAAACACTCGCTATGGGCCCATATATTGTATGACATCTTTTAGCATACAGAAACTGTCGTAGTATCGGTTGCATGAACTTAGAGCTAACGTAATAGACATTCATCCATATATCATTATATTCGTTGTAATGATTATATGACTTTGCTTATGGTCCAAACTTACTGTTTTAACTTAAACCTATGAACTCACCAGCTTTTAGCTGACCTTTTTAGCATATTTTCTCAGGTGCTTAGTTGTGATCATGGATGAAGGCAAGAGGCGGATAAATGGTCGTAGTGATTTCTAAAGAAGTGTTTTTACACAAAAACGATGTTTTTATATTGGGACCACTAAAATTATGGGATGTGCCCATTTATCTAAACAATGTTGTAAGAAAATGTTTTAAACTACTTTATGAAATTAAACGAAGGATGTATTCCGTTCTTTATTACTTGGGTTGTGATTCACCAATTCCGTAACGCTCCCAAATAACACGTATGCTTCCGCTAAACCAAATTTGGGGGTGTTACAGTGTTATACTGAACAAGAAGGTCTTAAGTACATGTTTCATGGGAAATATCTCATACTGAGACGAATAAAGTGAATAAGGTTAATAAAGATTTACAAGAGTTATATCTCATATCGTCCAGGAAGAGTAATTGTAGTTGTTGTCTTCATGAGCCAAAAAGAATGAGAAGTATCATATAGAGTCCGAAGAACGAGAATAAACATTGCTACAAGTCTCATAATTGACGTAAGAGAAATTTAGAGATGTCCGCTCAAGTAGAATTATCAAGAAAGAACGTGTAGTCGGGCATGTATGACTATTTGAAGTTAAGGATCAATGAATCATAAGTTCAAGGATAGAATCTCAGTATTAATATTTGGTTATGCCAGGAAATTAGGTGAAGTTCATGAATTCAAGTATTTGACTTATCTAGGTAGTACTTAAGACGTATAGTGACTTGAAATCATTTTATTAGTGGTATGGGTAAGTCAGCCAGGTATTATGTTGGGAAATGCTTGTCTTGCTTATGAGTAATAGTTTAGACAACATAGTTCTTATGGTATCTCACAATCTGTTGGTATTCTGGTATAAAAGTGATATCGTATTGGAAAGTGACTAAGTTGTCTAGCACTCGGGAAGGGAGTACAATACCATAAAGTAATTGATTATTTAATTCGACGCTTTCTTCGCCAATAAGAGGTTCTTGTCAAGTGGAATGTGTTAAGAAAAATTGTTCATCATAGAAAGTATTATATTATGATATCTTTTTATTGATAATCTCAAATCAAAGTGTATTTAGGCTTGCTCACAAAATGAAAGGTATGGAGAGACGAGGTATAAGATCCAAAGGTGTAGAAAAATAATTACTTGGTCGTTAAACTAGTGTTCATAATAGCTTATTCTACATAGCATTTTAAAAGTAAAATCAATATAATCTTCCAACAACGCATTGTTGGGATGCATCCAAAAATAGTGTTCCGATAGCATGACTGATATAAAGGCATACTAGGAAGCCTAGTGTAACAAACCAAACAAAGCATGACAAAAACAAGGCATCCTTAAACTCTAGTAGTGGTCATGATATATCACGTAAATGATGAAATATAGAATGCATAACAGCACCGATATGAATGCAAATAAGCACACAATGCAAAGCGCACATGCACACGACTGATGCAATTTCAAGTGACCTTGGCTTTTGGGTCCACCAAACATGAACTAAGGTAACTACCCCCTTCATTCCATGATCCCTCCTGAATTAGGCATAGTTGATCAGGCTATGCATAATTTAGGAATGATGATGAAATGCTCGGGCTAGCCGACCCGTACCATGTTTGGGGTTTTACGAAAACTTTAGTTTGGTTATAGTTTAGGTTTTTATTTTAGAAAAAACGGCATTCTCTATAACCTTTGTCTCTGATACCATTCTGTCACACCCTGCTAAGAGCGGAAACACGAGGTGCAACGAAATGTAACATCGCATAAGATAATAGAACAACACCATATCTAATTTAAGAAATGAGTTTACAATGTTACATAAGGATTTTATACAATACTAAATCATGAAATTATAATTCTTAATCTTATCAAGGTTAAGTCTTTAGAAAAAGGTCTTGGTCAAGTCACTCGATCTTTGATACGAGAACAATGAATGACTTCAATATGCATACCATCAAAATATGACTATCAATCACCTGAAAATAATACTCGAAACGTCAACATAAAGTTGGTGAGCTCGCAGGTGTAAAATAAGTATAAACCAGTTTTGATGTGCATGAAACTGTAAGTAGGACATGTGTATAAATAATAGCGCAGAGCAAGTAGTAAATGAAATGTAATCCAAATCATGAAATCCGACCACCACGTGGTCCCGTGTACAATAGGAACCCAATCAGTTATTATCGCAAACCAGCTGGAGCTAAACTGTATGATAAATGAAATCATAGGTATCCAAACAGTCACAAAGACTGTTGGCTAATAGGGATCATAGTAACCATAGTCATGAACAAACCACCACAATGCGCACAATTATATACACAAACATGTCCAAAGAAATATTATGAATTTAGCACAGTGAAAGAAATAATGTAAATGAAATAGTAGTTGAGTATTATTTTCCCCTAAGAAAAATATCAGAAAATGGGGCCACGAGTACTCACCTTGAAGCATATGAGACAAGGTGACAAGTCCAAATAAATAATCTTTAGAAATCAGTGCACACCCGAAAACACAAATTACTCCTTCTTCAATTGATCTACCTGAATTAATAATCATTTAATTTTTAGGGGTCGATTTATTATTTTAAAACATAACTGATTATTGTTGTATCCATTAAATAACATGTTTAAGGTTTATGCATATTTAGTAATACATAGTTTTTAAAGTGGTATATTGAAATAATAAAATACCGATTCAAACAATGCTCGCATGTTAACTCAGACGTCTTAAATAATGATTTAAAATTAGTGTTTCTACATATATACGTACATGTTATAAGTCGACATACGCATCTTTATAATAATCGACCAATTAAATTAAAATACCCATTAATATTTAGAAATCTATCTAAAAGCTGCCTTCGAATGTAAATTATGGTTTGCATGGCCAATCACATATGTTTCATCAACTTTTTCCCTCACTATATCATAATTATCTTATATTATTAAAACTCAATTCATGTTTAATAAAATTCCGGTAACTATAATAAGATCAACAGATCAAGTTGTATGAACATAGTAAGACATGAAATTCTGTTCGGAACCATTAGTGGTGATCATCTCATCGAATGTAAACAACTTAAGACATATAGTAATACTAGACTTAGGATTTATTTTGGTATGCCATGATTCCAGGACCCAAGTTACTGATTATCATTGTTAGCAATCGATTATGGTTTTATTGACGTATGATTACGACATTGAACAATATTTATAATATAGCTCGAGATTACCTCCAAAGGAACGATCACAAATTGAAACATGACTTGAATGCGACCTTGAATACGATAACTAACAATAACTCGGCTCTAGTGTCGTGGTCATCCAAAACTGTGATGTGAAACCGAACCGCGACTCAACCACGAACACTAACCGAACACGATCTGATCGAAACTCTATCCCGAGCGCAGACCCGAACCTCCAGCGAGCGAAACCTGAACCTTTCACCCGCACACGGACCGATCATATTCAACCAGACTAGGAATTCCAATCACGAATAATAATTCGAAATTCTAGTGATACCCGTCGTGAACCCAAAACTGAGCATGGCCAGGAAGAAGAGGATGAACATGTAAACATACCTTGAGTAGCGGTTGATGTGATTATGAATGTGAATATTTATTGGTGTGTTTGTCTTTCGAGAATGATAACTGATTGAGGGGGTAAGGGATTTATAAAAGATCATGGCTAACAAGTAGGAGACCATGACGTGATTATTGGACCAACATTACGAAAATTCAAAGTTTTAAGTGCAGTTTAATTTCATTCATCAGTTTCCTTTCTTATTGACCAAGTATAACTTGTTTTCATTTTTGAATGATCATTGAGCGGTTAATAAGCAGATTCTATGCGTGATTTCAGGAATGTGATATTGATCCAATTGTTTTCTTTTTAATTTCTTTTATGCCTTTCCATCTTTGTTTCATATTTACTAGCACATAACCTTAGTAACTATTATCTTAATCAAAAAATGCTAAATAGATACTTATATTTGTCTTTTATGTTTATACCAAATAATTTAACGCATTATAAAAATACCAGGTATTACATTATTACATCCTAAAAATGATTTCTCGATGCCATAGCAAATTAGTTAAGTTTAATTTAGGTTACATAATATCTCTTATTATATAGTTTTATGTTTCACTTATTATTTAAGTAATTAAACTTAGGTTAAGTTTGAAATGGTAAATAAAATGATAAGCTTAAATCTTAGGGTTTTATAATTTCTAATTAGAAGTTCAATGTCGGGTCAATGGTCATCGTTGACTAACGTAATTTGGTGAGGGTTCTCACATATGATCTCCTCCACGCTCTTCTGCTGACAAACCTCAGGACTCTGAGTTACCACCCCAGACAGAGAAAACCGGTGATCATTTTGAATACACTGGTGGTGACGATGAGGAAGTCCCTGAGCCCCAACAACAACCCACCTCTCCCGCTTCATCAAAGAAACCATCATCCTCATCTAGGCCAAAGAAAAAGAAGAAGACACCTAAGGCTGATGTCGTCTCATGGCTAGATGAAGACGACACCGAGTATGATTGGTTCTCTACACTAGTTGATGCTACTCCTGCCTTAACTGATGATCCAGATATGGTAGAAGGTCGTACGTTGGAGCATGCTAAGTTACTGCAAGAAAAGTTCCGAGTGAAGAAGATGACGAAATCAGAGTTGAGACGCATCAAGAATGAAGCCTTTCAACTACTCAAAGACAGCTCGGAAAGTGCTATTGAAGTTGAGTATCACCTTGAAAACATAGCACGAGCCATGTCTAACAACATTGATTGGCTCAACTCTGAAGCAAACATTGACTTCACTAGAAGAGAAAAAGCTCCATACTACACCGATTGGTCTAAACCTCTACCAACGATTGGCCAACCAGATCAACCTAAGATTCCATTCCGCTACTTCTTCAACAATGATTTGGAATTTCTTCTACACGGTAGCGATGGTTCAAAGAAATATGCTACATCACTTACACTTCCGTTCCCGGCAGCCATATACTCCAACTGCATAGCCATCGAGGAAAAGGCTACCCACATGTTTTCCAACAGAGTGGAACAGTATGACATTGATGCAATGTATGGGATTCACCATTGGCCGGAATGCCGACGAATCTACTATAAAAGCTGCCAGGTTCGAAAGTCTCAACATGAAGTGCACAGTGATAAAGGGATCGTTGTTGTTAAGCATGTAACTCTTTCGTCTAAATGGGATTACACCTTCCTCAAGAATATCGTGGTCAAAAGACAAGACGAAAAGGACTATGAATTACGTGAAGCGGACTTTCAGAACTTGTCTCTCAACGATATTGAAGATCTGTATCTTGCCAAGGTACAGGGAAGAATGAGACATTTTTATTTGAATTTCAAGCGTGAATACATCAAGTCCTTGCTTATCTTCATCAGAAGCATAGTGATCCAGGAACGTGTAGAAGATATACAACTTGTTGTCGAATCGTATCAGACTCGTGTCAACCTCACCAGACCTCAGCTAGAACTTCCTGACATCAACCATCTTCCACAATACACTCTCATCAGCAAACCGTTTGTAGTAGTTTACCGTAGTGAACTACATTGCAACTGCTTGATGGCGTGTAGAGATCTTCATAAGTTTGGAGATCACACACTGAAGAGCGTCAGGGACGGCTTGGCTTATAGGTTGAAGGCGATACATGAAGGCATTGGGTCACCAAAGCGATGGAATTCTCAGGAAAGACGGGATGTGAAGAGGATCATCACTCGTATCGATGAAAGGTTGTACAGAAGGGACAAGTTCAGAACCCTGGAGAGCTTCGTAGGTGGTCGTCCCAGGATTAATCTCAAAGGCTATCAACGTCCTGTTCTCATTCCTGGAGATATTAATGGACTACCTGGTACCCCTTAAACTATTTCATTTTTCTATTTGGATGTGTGATTATTTAATGACTATGGCTTGTGCACAAATTTCAGTGTACAACCCGTTCTTGTAATGAAAGGACCCTGTGGTACGCTTCAGTGCCACAATCCTTATAAAAGGAGCGAAAGCTTCTTACTTTTGAGTAAAACTTATCAAACCTTTCACTTTTCAAAGGTTTTGCTCAAAAGAACAAATACTTCCCCTTATGTTTTTCAAAACCTCAACCGTTAATATCACTTGTTGAGGGGGAGTATTTGATTAAAAACTTTGTTCACAAATTGTTCTTCATGTAATCTTCCCACAAAACTCAAAATGGTCATATTTATTCTCAACATTTCTTCAAAAATAACATATTTATATGCCATTTTTGAGGGGGAGAAAAATTATCTGATAAGAAATATGTTGTGAAATTGCAAATGAATCTTTGTGCTACAGACTTTACCAATGAATTGACGAGATCTTAACTGTTTGTAACTCGAAAAGACTTGTCCGGACGGTAATAATTTCAAGCTAGTTCGCTAGTGATATAAACGTGTCTCGCAAAGGACTTGTCCGAGTAGAATGTACCATTCGAGAAACTCTTGGTAGACATGAACTTTGACGGGTTTGACAACCTTTCGAGGATTGTCCACACCTTCAAGGTAGTTATTAGAGCTAGTTGTCACCTAAAAGCTGACAATATAACTCTTTAACTATTCAACATAACCGTGTCTCGCGGGGGATTGTCTATCTTGAGTTGATCAATTCAAAAGTGTGCGCTCTTTCCTCATTGTGCAGATTTCTGTCAAAATTCTTAAGCACATGTGGAGGGGGAGTATTTCTGAAAATCCAAAACTCTTGCAGTGTTCAAACATGTTTTTCATTTACAAATACTTCGAGAGATTTTCATGAAAATGGTTTTATGGCAATGGAGTTTTAAGGTGATTAAGGTTAGGAATAACCGTCCTATGATCCGCCAGAGCCGGAGGGATCTACCCAAGGCCACTTCCAATAGTTATAATTAGAAGTCCTTAGGTATGATTATAAAAAGGAGAAAATGAGAATCGGAGAAAGAAGGAGTTGAAGAATTAAAAAGAAAAGCAATGAAAAGGGTGAAAAGAAATAGCCCTCCAGATTATTCAACTTAGAACAGACACCGGGTTCAATTAGTATGCTCTTGGTTGTCACTTGATGACGCCGGTATTGAATATTAAAAGTCGTCATGGACCCAGTGACGCATGCACTAAACCTTCTTAGCCACTCAAGTTTCTCTCAACAGAAGCTTGTTTCATTCTCACAGGGAACCCTACGTAAACTATCAAATTTCTCTTAGAGATAGGCGGTATTGAAGAAGGAGACCCTCTCCTAGTCTCCTTCGGAAAACCAAAGCGCACTATTGAGTCAAGAGCCACGAGATTCATCAAAAGATCTCTTAGGCACACTTGACATTTTATCACTTGTCGTTCAACAAAAAGAACGTGAGTGATACTTTATCGTTTCCTTCACAGATCTTAGCAATCTGTCGAGAACATTTATGAGAGGTTCACTCATGTGATCCTCAGTGATTGAATGGATACTCCTGCCAGGGTCAACATGATAGCAGGTCACTTCGGTAACTCCCCGTAGATTACGCTTAGTGTGTCTCAAACGGTCTACAGTCGTGAGGTGATGCTTCGGTGTACCTCAGCGACTCATCTGAGCTGTAGGTGTGCCGTACATCGCGTTATCTCACTTGTGGGACTCGGTTCAGAGCGGCCTTTGTGAGAATTAGAGTTGTGTTTTCACACTATGCTGTTAACACTCTCGAAGTTCAAACTTGTAAGTGCCGAATCCGCTTATTACTAACCTTTCTTATGTTTTCTTCTTATGGAAGCTCTGGGGCGGACTGATCGTGCAGATTCTTCACATGCTCATACCAACATCATCACTAATGGAAGTTCTCTCCAAAGGCAACACAAAAGTCAGAATGATTCTTCGTCAAGTCAAAGAATCTACAAAGTTTAAAGACTAAAGAGAACTTCATCATCTGAAATCAACATCAAAAGCGTATGAGCATGTTGGAGAAAGGCGTGGAGACACTGGAGCAACGAAGCAGACTGATGCAGAACAACAACAACATACTATCACTACCATCACAAAGAACAAAGATCAAAGAACAAAGAAAATGATGACGTCAAAGCAGAATACTTCAAAGTAAACAATTTCTCTACACTGGGGAGATTGTTCGAATCAAGACACTTCTTCTCACAAGAAAGAAGAATGTCAAAAGACGTCAAAGCTACCATTACATCAGCGCCTACAACATTTATCACTCTGTCATTCATCACCAACACTTAGGGGGAGATTGTTGGAATCACTCCTAAACCTTAATTCAAGTGTTAGTGATTCATATGTAATAGTTAGCTTAATATGGCCTTTATGTTTGTTATTAAGCTAAGGCTTATGTAGAAGGCCCATAAGCCTTGGCCCAAGCCCATAAGAAGGGAAGGAGTCTAGATATGTTGCCCTAGCTCCTTGCCCTATAAATACCTCTTGTAAACCTTCTATTGAAGGTTGGTTGTTCATTTCTAATATCACTCCTACGCATAACCTTTCTTATATTGTATTCGTGTGTGTGTTAGTGTGTTCAACCGATCTATCTCTTCTCTATTTCTTCTATTGATGCTTGTGTTACTAATATGGGAACCAAACATATATATATATATATATATATATATATATATATATATATATATACATACTAGTAAATAGTACTAGAAGATATAGATGATAAATGGTTTTGTACTAAACCTTCGATAACAAGGCTCGCCTTGTTATTCGACATTTAATAAAAGGAAACTAACGCCTAAAAATAGATATGTTTTGTAATTAATGAGTAATTAAATGTTTCAAGGGAACATTTATCGAAGTGTGACATTTATGAGTATTTAGTATCATTTATGTGTTGTGCATGGGTTACGGATGATCTAACATTAATAACGTTGATCCACGTGGATGACGGACTTATTAGGTTGACGAACATAATAAGCGCCTGCTATGTACGTGGAATAACGTTACTAATGGGTGAATTATCCTTATGACTCGTTAGGATGTGTTTGGTTTTGGGATAATAAGCGACATGAGTAAATGGTTGAGTTTATCGAGTTGACGAATTTGATAAGATCTAACTATTTATTCTGAAACTTATTAAACTATAAAGTTATCATTTAGACGTCTCATTGTGTCATTATGAGTCGCATTATGGTTATTTGAGTGCATTCATGGTGTCTTGTCGAGTCGATACCACACACACACACACGATGATACCTAACGCTAATAACTAAATGGAGCAATGAGATATTTTTTAGCTAAGAAAATGAATACATTTTGGGCAGATAACATTGAAGTTGGGAATATATATTAAGAATTGATTATAATAATTGGTTGTGCCTTGCTTAATAAAAATTCATCGAACCTCGAATGAATATAGACTGATCACCTATATTCAGCCAGAGACAGCAGGACATGGAGTGATCACCTATGTCCGTCTCAGAGGTGAATTTTGCAAATACTGGGAGTTGATATAACAAAATTATGTTCGGGTTTAAGATTGGTTTTAAGAACGATAAACTTTCGGTGGACTCGCACACTCACACTCACCAAACATCATGAAATCCCGCACTCACACACGACACAATGGCATTGCAACACCTCTTGAATCGTAACACTTCTGGCATCGCTATACGTCTCCATTTATGTGAAATTCTTGTTTGTAACACTTGAGCGTAGTTCGCCATAAGTCGGGTGAGACCCGATTGACACTGTTTTCATCCGAATTGTTTTTCGACATAAGCCTCGTTGATCTTATTCGAGCATTTGAAATTGTTTTGAGCTGTTTTGGATTTGGTCTTGACTATTTTGGATTCGTTTTTGGGTTTTGGTCCTTGGGTTTTTGATTTTGTGATTTTGATCTCGTTCCGAGTTTTAACTCAGCATTTGACTTCGAATCATCATTTGGCCTCGAATTATTATTCGGCTCCGTTTCATTGATAACTTTGTTAAAATCATCTTTCGACCTTTAATCGGTATTCGATTTCGAAACGTCATCCGGTCGCATTGCGATAGTAACCGTATTGGAATTATCATTCCACCGCATTTCGATAGTAATCTTGTTGGAACTATCATTCCACATCGTTTCAGTAGTAACACCGTGGATTTGTCATCTAGCCTCGTTTCGTTGGTAACCCCGTTACCGACACTTATACCTCAAGCCTAGTCTTGAACCGATTGTTGAGAAAACTTCCGAAACCTTACCATTCACTCGATGTTGATTTAAGCGACGTCATCTAGTCGACGTTGCTCATTTCTTAAACCGATAATGTTGTGGTCGACGTTGCTTCGCCAACAGCTTTCAGTTAAGGTAGTACCTTATGTGTTGTTAATGTCGTACCTTATCCTCTATTTAGGTACCCCTATCGATAACGATCTAACGAATTGTTTTAGTGAAGTTGTTCACCAAGGATTATCTTTAGAAATTGTTCTGTCAATGTTGCTCTAGCAACGTTGAACTCTCAATAGTATTTTATCAACTATAGTCTGCTACATCTTACTGCCGATTGTGGTACTACCAACCATGTCCTATCAATGTCGTACCTTACACTCCATCGATGCGAAATTCCTTAGTAAATCAACTTAGAGCCGTTAACCTTCACTCGTATTTAGGAGTTGAATTGATATTGATCGATAGTCGAACCTCTTTTGGAAATCATGATTTTGAAGTTGAATATGGAACCCTTCTGCGTAAAGTATTAAGTGCATCAATGAGTCAATCGACTGACTGTGGTTAGTAACCAATACTCTCTTTTAGGAGTCGTACTTTTCGTCTCTAACCTAGATATCATGCTAAGTCAACCGACCGATTGCTGGTAGCAATCAACACTTTCTAATAGAGACATACTCTGAACTTCCTAGACTTCTCATCTAGTAGAAATTCCATGCTCAGCAGAAATATTGAAATCCTAAGGAGAAACCTGAACCACGTTCTCTAGGACAACCACCTAATCCTTCTCTCATCCTTCGAGAACCACCTGCTATCCTTTCGGTCCTCTTAACCGAACGATAAGCTACACCGTAGAGGAAACCTTGGAAATAAAATTCCGCACCGTTACCCGAATAGTTGTTGGTAGTCCTACCTAACCTGTTCTCCTCCCGCTATTCAACAAGATAGAAAGTATGGATGACCTTACTCGTCCCTCCTTATATAGTTTTTGCATTTATATAGAATCCCCCTATCTTGTTTTAAGGAGGTAAGAGAATACTCACTCCTCTCCTTCCGGTAAAGTGACTTGCTCCAATAAGCTAGTCCTCACTTTCAAACTCTAGCTCCTTACCTTCTTCCCACCATGGAACTCCGATTGAAAAGGGAATCCCCTCTGGTCCATTTTCTCTATCTGAGATTCATTGGGTTAGCGCATCTCTGATTCTTCTTTCTCAAACTTCAACTCCCTTCGATACTCTTTAAGGAAGAAGTGCGATCGAAAAACCTAAGTTATACAAATGGACTTCTCCACACGTAAAGGAAACCGTGTGCTTTAGGAAATTCTGATTTCTATCCTTTCCAGATTATGACAATCGCCACACACCCATTTTTCATCTATCACTTCCTAGAGCCGAGAGAACCGATCTGGATATGCTTGCAGTGTTTCATCTCCAGACTAATGGCTGAAGTAGAGAAACCATTCTAACCCTAGTAGAATACGTAGCGTGCCTATCAAGTTTGGTAACGATTGGGATAGACACCTCTCGTTGGCCAAACTCTCTTATCGACATCTCTCGAGTCTGACAATGGTTGGGATAGACACCTTCCATTGGCCAACTTCTCCTATAACCGTACATATCGCTTTAGTACCTCAAAGGCACCGTAAGAGATCCTTTATGGTCATAAGTGCCAATCCCGATTGTTGGGTAGAAATGGAAATACCCAACCTACCAACTCTGAACCTCATTAAGAAGATACCAAGGAAACCGTTCTAAGTTGAGATGGATATGTAAGTTGCTTACAAACCATTAGGAGACGTAGACAACATAAATCTCTTGAACCCTCTGATGATAACCTAGAATTAAGCTTACGGATCCACCATGAAATTATGTGAAGCGAGTAGTAAACGTGAAGACTTAATCCCCGCTATATCAACCCTTCTGAAAATTCTTACTAGGTTGAGACTAATAGCTCAGAGCCTTGAGCTACCATCAAGAGTAGAGTTCCCAATGTTTCGTATGTAATAGGAAGAAATGACTCGCCGATGAGGAAATCGTTATCCTTTTAGGAAATCCTAATCTTTGGACGTTTAAACTTCGTTGACCTATCGAAACCATATATGATGAAACCTAGAAACTTTAGTAAAGTTGCCTCCCTGTCTTCGAAGTTCATAGAAACTCGCAGTAAGATCCTAGATTCATGTAGGGAACGCGAAGATAAACCCTCGTACTTTTGCACTCACCCCTTCTAGACTTTAATGGATAAATTGAATTGAATCGCGAGGACGCGATTCCTTTTAAGGAGGTGAGGCTGTGACAACTCAAAATTTCCTAGATGCATCAAAATTGGAGAAACATCGATTAGAGCGATCGTTTTAATTAATTTGAGATACGAGTCGTATTGTATATCATTTTTATCTGAAATAATATTTTAAGAGCAATGACGTAACCCTCGGGTCACAAATCCTTCATTTACTAGTCAAAATGAGCCCCGTACCTAATATAACAAAAGTTTTACAAAGTTTCTTCTAGTGTCCCTTTGATAGTTTCATCATCAACCCTAAGTTTGTTATATTTACAACTTCAATCCCTCCTGGGTATATAAATACCCACACCCTTCACCCTTTCTCCCATTTCCTCACTTTCACTCTCTCACTACAAAACACACACACAAATATTTCTCTCTCTCTCTCTAAAATCCGGCCACCCAAACTAGGGTTTCATCTTTTCGGCCAAATTCGCGACCTCTAGGATAATTACACCACCACCTCCATCTTATAGATCAGGCTCTTGTGGTTACGATTTCACAACTTATGTACCACGAAACAAACCTACGCGCTCTAAAACTCAAACCCTAGTTTTGTAAACTAGGGTTTTGTGATAAAAACATGTGTTTCGATTCAAGGTTGATGGCTACGGGTTGTACCCGTTGGAGACACCATCAAAAGGTCTTCTCCTATTTTGTCAGTAAAAATACCCCGTCTAACATCTTTTACTTCTCTTTTAACCAAACTTAATTATTTTGTATGTTATCTTTGTGTTGTTTTGGGTGATGAAAAGACAAGATTGGAAAACGTTTTGAAAAGTTGGTAAACAAGTTAAAAACAGTTTTAGTAATTTCCGTGTGGTATAGGAGCTATAAAACGAAGTGGGATAAAGCATGATTGTTTGGCGTGTATGTCGACTTAATTGGGAGTTGACTCAGTCGAGTCATGGTGAACTCCTGACAGTCACGGGTCAAAAATGATTTCGGGTCTAATATCGTATGGGTATTATTGGTTTGCTTAGGTTTAGGTTCCATTTGAGTCGAGTCGGGTCGAATTTGGTTTGTCACGTATGGTGTCGTGAGGTTTGATATAATCATTGATTCTTGGGTAAAATGGATTTATTGTAGGGATTGTGACTTCCCATTTGGCTATGTTGGTTTGGTCTGGTAAAACCCCAAGTCACGATTAGTATATAATTGAGAATAATTGGTCTAGTTAGGGTGTTTGCATGATTTATGTCGTGCTCGGATCACGTTTGGCCCGGATTATAACTTGGTGTGTACTTTGCCTCGGTTTATAAATTGGATATGTGATATGAGTAAAAATGAGTCATGGGTTCAATTAAATTAGACTTGGTAATTGTAACAAAGAGTATTGAAACAAGTAAGGTGGTAGCCGGTATAGATAAATGGATTAATCGGAAATATGTGACAAGTTAATTATGTATGAATTATCGATTTCTAAGGGAATGATAAATGGTAAATAGAAGCAGTAAACTTGTACTACTAATATGAGTTAACTATATACATATGTGTATATATATATATATATATATATATATATATATATATATATATATATATATATATATATATATATATATTTACAACATAACTTTGAAACGAATCGATTTTGTAACTATAGCGGAATAAAACTATTGTAATATATGACTTGATCGGATAACGTTGTAAATTATTTATAAAATGGGAAGATAAATGTTGAGAATTAATTAGGTAACTAGTAATCGGTGTTGGATATGACGTACGATATAGTTTATAAGGATTGTATACGGTTTATAAACTTGGAATAACTATTGATAATAAGTTATATCGATTAGTATGTCATACTTTATTAAAAGTTTTGGTTTAAGTGAGTTTAATATATTTGTTGTGCGATAAAACTAAATATTCCATTTTCACATTTAAGCTTATATTGAATTTTATAAATATACATCATTAAATAATATGGTTTAATCTATTATAAACCCTTATTAAATGCTATGGTAACACGTGTTTTATAATACATGTTAACTTTTATAGACTTGTTTGGAAATATTATTTTGATAAGATAACTTATTAAAGTTTCAGGAACTTTGGAATAAACGAACGTGTCATTTATAGTACACTATTTACTATACCTTATGTGAAGTACTTTCGGGTGAACCTGTATAATTATGAATAACGATTGAGAAACCTTTATTAATTGAGCGATAAATGAAAACTTGTCTTTTAATATTAAACATGTACACTTGGGGATTATTGGGTTAATCGCCGAAACTTATCAATTAACCTATTTATGTTACATAAATAGTTGTCGTCGTTTCCTAGTCTTTGACTAGTTTGAGTATTGTCAGTATTTCTTGACTTTGTCGATGTCTTTTTCCCATTTAGTGTGCGTTCTAGTTGGTATGTCGCGGTCATGTCAACATCTTCTTTTCTTTTGGCGTGAGTTGATTGTCGAGTCATGGTTCCTTACCACCACACGAAACGTTAAAACTAAACTTTTGAGATATTGATTATAAACTTTTGGGAACGATAATGAACTTTTGAAAGTAACGACATGAATGATCCACGAAAACTACGACACATTACTTTTATCAACTTCTATATCATATGAGCTGTATTTTAAGATTATCGTATATGCATTAGGTTGCGTCACTTCTATTCGATCGTACTTGTCGTACGATCTTCTGGATGCCATGGAGATTAGCTTTAGATGCTAGTCGTGTCAATAGTGAATAGTGCATTGCTGTGGCTAAGGTGAGTTTCATAGCCCCATTTTTATCTACGTTTTTAACTAAATTGGGGTGAGAATCATGCTACTGTTTTTGGACCTTTAAAACTATTTGGATTTGCTTATGTGCTTGACTGTTTAGATAGATGTGTGGTAGTCGTTGCCTTGGACTAGGGTAGCAATCCTAATTGTTATAACTGTTGCCTAGCTAAGAGTAGACTTCTACCTCGACCTAGTCTGGGGTTAGCAATTGTCCTAGACTTTGCTACGACAGTGCTGGACTAGAGTCGCTGGGCCCGTTGTGATCACTGGATGCGTGATATGGATTGTGATTTCGGATATGATACGGTTTGTGATTGATGTATATCTATCTTAAGTCTCGCATAGCAAATCAACTCCTACAGGTCCACCATGTTTAATTGAATTTAAACCTATGAACTCACCAGCGTAAGCTGACCTTTTTTAGCATGCGTTCTCAGGTTTAAGGCGATAGCTCGCTATTGGAAGCGCTTGGCAAGGGGCATGGTTATAGGCAACTCTTATGAATAAACGGGACTGCTTTAATATTCTTTTGGGCCTATTTCCGCACTACTTTCATTAATGTAAACTTAACGTTTTGAATTAATGAATCTTGTTCTAAATAAATGGGATAAAAACCATTCTTTGTACCTTATGTTGTGATACCAAGATTGTGGCACCCAAAGGCTCGTATGCTTCAGCTAGACTGTATTTTCGGGGTGTTACACCCTTAATCTGCCAATCGTCTCCCTTCTCTCTTCCTTAATCCATGTTTTCTTGTTATGATTTTTTGTTTAGTATGTGTTTAACGTTTTGTTTTACACATCCTATCCAGATTCATGCTTGTTAAAATTGTTTTTAGGTGAGATTTGGTGAGTCAATATTTTTAGGGTTTAGAAATCGTCCCTTGTTTCTTCAGCCGCCACTTTTTTTCCGCACTTTTTCAACCAGTCTCTCTTCAATCGTCGCCTCTCTACCTTCACTAGTATGCAATCGATGTGATAGGGACGATCTTTTCTTGAAAAGGTGGTGTGTTTCTGGTTCTAACGCCTATGGACATGAGGAGATTTGGCTAAACCGATTGGTTTCTCTTTATTGACTTCTGTTCTATCTTTACCTTTTGGTGGATATGCCTTGCTGCACTCGAAACCCTAATTTTTTTTAGGGTTTCGGCATATCAGTTTGTTGATATGTCCTCATGACGCTTAGTAATAACATATTAGTGGTGCAAGTAACAATCTGTTGGCTTGTTCGATTGGTGTATGATGGCATATATGAATGTTAATTCGTATGTATTGCGAGTGGGTTGATGAGAGCTGTACTTTCTTTTATTTTTGGGTTATTTGGTGCAGGGGAAGCGGTTTTCAACTCTGATGGTTGCGCTGGTTGTTGTGTTCCAGTTGCTTCTGTTCGTTTGACTTCCCTTTTTATCATTTGAAGGTACTATGGGGCTATAATGGTGGATTTTACATTCTGAATTCGTGTGCATTTAGCCAGGTTCGTAAGTATAGGTATTGTTACATGTTTTGTAAGTTGCGGGGTTAACCGCATAATGTTCGTTGGTTGATTTCTGGAAGTTAGGGTTTTTTTTACCCTTTGTGTGGATCTTTTTGGTCTGCTATAATCGACTAGTATTGCTGGCTTTTTTCTTTTAGTGGTCAGTTTTGGATTTCGTTTCCCAAACCTATCTGTTCTACGACATGATTTCGTTGGTTTTGGGAATCGGTTTGATTGGAGGTTAGGGATGCTTATGAATCTGATTGGCTATGATCTATGTGGTGCTTCCTTTACTCCTATCATGTTTTGAAGTTAGGGTCATATGTGTACCCTATTACTGTGTTAATTACGACATGGTTTATACATGTTGAATATCACCTTGAGGGAGTCGTTTAATCATTATTTTGTTCTTGTTGCTATATTATTGGTCATCTTGGGGTGCTCGTATTATGGCAGCATGAAGAAGAGTGCATTTTCTATGTCGGATTTGTTGTATTTGCTCTATTCATACACATGGTACGTTATTATTCTTGCTTATTTTGGCGCCGATCTGACTTGGGTTTGTTGGAAGCATATTGTACCTCGTAAAGTTTAAGACTTTTTGGGCTGTTTTGCATGTTTTTTTATCTCTTTGGTACAGGTTGCAGTTGGAAGTTGGGGTGTGTATAACCCTTTGCGGTTGTTTCATATCCTTACTTTTTAGATTACATTCCTATCTAGTGTTTCGGGTGATGAAACTTTTTATTCATTTGAAGTCTACCTATGCATCTTCCTGTTTGGTTTTTTGGAGCTAACATGGTGCTTATGGTAGTGGAAGTTGGTGGCGCACAAGTATGTATGACAATGATTATTATTGAAGATAGTGCTGCTTACTTTGGTAGTGGTTATAGGAACCTAGTTCTATTACATTTGTATTGTATTTCAAGTGTAATTTGGTAGTTCCATCTTTTAGCTATGTGTTTGTTCTGCAGTTTGCAGTTGTAATTGCCTATGTAACGGGCTGAGGACATGGGATTCACCCATGTCAGTTGTACTTCAATGTTTTTTAGTGTAATGCAGTTTACCAGGGTGAAAAATCCTTTTTACCAAAAAAAAAAGAAGCAATAGTTTCCATTAGGACGGATCATGGTCGGTAGTTTGATAATAAAGTGCAATTTAGAGCGTATTGTGATAGTAATGGTATTACACACAATGAAATGGGGCAGTTGAAAAGAAAAATCGTACTCTACAAGAGATGAGTGGAACGATGTTAAATGAACAATCTATTCCTCAAAAGTTTTGGTGTAATATCGTAGACACCTCAACTTACATACTCAATAGGATTTTGATTAGACCAATCCTAGGAAAGACTCCATACGAAACATTGAAAGGTAGAAAACCAACTCTAGATTACTTTAGAGTGTTTGGAAGCAAATGCTTCATTTTAAAAACAAAACACTACCTCACCAAGTTTGAACCAAAGTCTTACGAAGGTGTTTTCCTAGGATACTCACAAAATAGTAAAGCCAATGTTGTCCTTAATAAGGAAACAATGAAAGTTGAAGAGTCACTCAATGTGACATTCGATGAAATTCCTCCCCCAAATAAATCATCACCCTTGGTAGATGATGACTTAGATGAGGAAGAAGCCATTAAGGTTAATGGCAAGAAAACCTTAGAAAATGACATTGAGGATGAAATAGTCGAAGTTGATGAAATAGTCAACATCAAGGAATCCAAAGATCATCTAATAGAAAATGTCATAGGCAACCTAAACCAACGAACCCTTAGGTCACAAGCATAAAACAAAATTAATTTCTTTTGTTTTATAGCTACCGTAGAACTTAAGAACATTGGTGAAGCAATGAAGGATGATAATTGGGTAGTTGCTATGCAAGAAGAATTAAATCAATTCACCGCAAATCAAGTTTGGGTTTTAGTACCTCCACATATGAACCAAACCATCATAGGAACTAAATGGGTGTTTAGGAATAAAAAACTCGACGAAAATGGCATCGTATATAGGAATAAGGCTAGGTTGGTAGCACAAGGCTATAACTAACAAGAAGGAATAGACTACGATTAAACCTATGCCCCCATTGCTAGATTAGAGTCTATTAGGATACTCTTTGACTATACTTGCGTCTTAGATTTTAAGCTATATCAAATGGACGTGAAAAGTTCATTCCTAAATGGTTTCATCAACGAGGAGGTATACGTTGCACAACCTCTGGGATTCGTTGATTTCGAAAAACTGAATTATGTTTATAAGCTTAAAAATGCATTATGGCCTCAAACAAGCCCCTAAAGCTTGGTATGATATATTGAAGGCTTTCTTGATTAAACATGAGTATACCATGGGAATGGTAGACAATACACTTTTCACGAAGAAATGAAATTCACATCTCATCATCGTTCAAATATATGTCGACGACATTATATTCGGTTTAACTTGTCAAGAACTATGCGATGATTTTGCTAAGATCACGCATGATGAGTTTGAGATGAGCATGATGGGTGAATTAAATTTCTTCCTTGCTCTACAAATAAAACAAATGGAAAATGGTATCTTCTTTAATAAATCTAAGTATATTAAAGAGATGCTTAAGAAATTTAGTTTAGAAGAGTCTAAACCTATAAAAATGCCTATGTCCATGAAAACGAAACTCACAAGAGACGAAGAAGGTGAGTTTGTGGAGAGTACTAAGTATAGGGGCATGATAGGCAGTTTAATATACCTAACGACAAGTAGGCCCGATATCATATCTAGTGTCTGCCTTTGTGCTCGCTTCCAAGAGGATCCCAAAACCTCTCACCTAGAAGCGGTTAAGCATATCTGATGAAGAAAGGTTGCCAAAGCTCTCATTCGAAGAAGAGGAGGAACCACCTATTATGCATTATTGCATTCCAATAATTATCACTGATGACGAGTCCACAAGAGCACGGCCTACATGCAATCCGTTCCGCGAATATTGCAACGGGGGTAGTAATATAAAAGACGATGAATGGACATGCCCTCATGATTTCGAAAGACATAATGTGAAGTTCGGAGATTTATCCTTTGACGATTGGTATTCGGTACAATTCGGGGATGCTAAAATTAATCCAAATCTTCTAAGAAAGCTCAAGATTGATTATGAGGAGCATTGTTTCCAGAAAGAGTCCATAAATGATGATATCTACTGTATGGAGGATCCATCAAGCGACACCAATGACGAGGTAGCTCGAAGTCATTGGTGTGAGAAGATAAAAACACCTGGCGAAGTTTTTTGGGCATCTTGCAACCTTTATGATGATAAATGTAACGGGGGAAGCAGCATAGAGAGAGTTTGGGAGGATGAATTCTTATGGACCTCAACTAATGATGCGGAAAGAACAGCGTTACCTTGGCTAGACAAATTGGGATTTGACAACTGGGTCAAAATCAAATATGGGAAGGTAGATGCGTTAACTAAAGAGAAGATCTAGAAAGGATGCATGAGTAAAAAAGACCCGAGCGAAGAAGTTCCAAACGACATAAGTGAAATAACGGATGAAGATATAAAAGATCCGACGGGAAATGAGAAAGAAGAATGCAAACTGGTGCTTGTTGAAGATTTACTCGACGATGAATGGTTTAAAGGTACCGAGTCTGACGATGAGTATATAGAAGGCATTTTGGATTGCCTTGAACTACAAGGTGAAGATGGGTTCACTGACCCCGACGATGAAGCATATGAGCAAAGAAGGTGCAAACTTCTTGGCATTCCGTATAAGAGGCCACCACCGATTGTTGCTAAAAAGTATGAGTTTACTCGATACCACCTAACAAAGTACCAAACATACCCGTAACTAATGTCACGACCCTAATGGTCTTGACACGGTCTCGGTTAAGACCACGTGAACCAAACAAGCTCTAGAAGCTCTTTGGCTCCTCGCGTCTCATCCAAACTCCAACAACAACAACCAATATGTTACCACAACGACTCCACCCAGACCCACGGGTCCATGTGGGTCTCATTCACCAGCATAACGCCACCAATATGGACCCTAGTGGTCCATATGGCTCGTTCCACTTATCCCAACTCCATCCAAACACTCCCAAATGGCTCTTTCAATTCCCAAACACAACCAGACAACATCCAAACACCATCAAACATCAAAACCCATCTACTAGCTACAACCAAAATCTCATTAAAATGATAAAAATGCAAAAACACAAGAACACGACACAATACACGATACCAACACACTAGTTTACATGTTTTATTAGTTTTAAACTCGTTTTAGACCCGTTTTCATCACAACCCAACCAAAGGACCCACGTACATGAGACAAAATGTCTCGTACGTGACTCAAAAAGACTCAAACGAGTCGGTACAAGTCTCCATTTACCTTTATCAAACCCGATCTACAAAAACACAACGAAACCCTAGGTATACGCATGGTTTTCACGCGTTTTGAGGGTTCAAAAGTGGGTTTTAGGGAGTGTGCTATATATGGATGGAAAGAGGGTGAAAATATCTTTAAGATGGTGGTGGAGGTGAGGGGTGACACGTGACGACGTTGCCGGAATTTGGGCGGGAAGGCGGCGACGCCGTTTAGTTTAGGGTTAAGGTTTCTAGAGAGAGGTTAGAGAGAGAGAGATAGTGTATGTTTAGGTGTTTTTAGTGAGAGAAAGAAAGTGTGTGTTTGTGTGTGTGTGTGTGTAGGGAGGGTGGTATATATAATGGGAGCTAGGGACTAAAATAAAAATGAAAAGGGGAGGGGGTGGCCAGCTAGGGGAAAGAGGAGGGGCCAAACCCGCAAATGTTTGTTAACTATCCCGTTTTACCTCTCCCTAGCTCCTATTTTACCCTACGAGTGTCCAACGACGTTTATTCATCATTCTATTGTCTTTATTTATGTTTTTCCATGAATTTTGATTATTTAATTACGGCTTAAACTTATACTATAACTCATACGATAATAAAATAAATCATAAAACCAATAAACGATATCAAAACAAGTCATGGTTAACTGGAATAGCTCCTAAAGGAAACTACTCGATCTAACTTAGCGTAATGCGGTTACCTAAAAAGGCTCCCTAATTTTTGGTTGTCACAGCCTCCCAGCTTCAGAAGAAACCCGTCCCGGGTTTCACTCCAAGTTGCTTGATGGCGAGAAGAGTTTAGGATACTTCTTTCGGTCTCACGTTCCCATGTGAACTCTGGTCCATGACGGGAATTCCAACGAACTTTGATGATCAAAGTACGGCTATGCTTCAGCCGCTTTACCTCATGATCCATGATCTCAATCGGTTCCTCAACGAAATTCAGACACTCATCGATTCGGATATCTTCCTCAACGAAATTCAGACGCTCATCGATTCGGATATCTCTCATAGGTACAACTAGGTTTTCCTCGGAAAGACATTTCTTCAGATTACATGAAAGACATCGTGTATACTGCTCAACTCCGAAGGTAGCTCAAGTATGTAAGCTACTGGTCTGATTCTTTTCAGGATTGGAAAGGGACCAATGTATCGAGGTTTGAGTTTTCCACGTTTACCGAAGTGTATCACCTATTTCCGAGGGGAAACCTTCAACATGACTCGGTCTCCCACCTGAAACTCTAAGGGTTTACGTCTCCTATCGGCGTAACTCTTTTGTCTATCACGGGCGGCTTGCAAACGATTACAAATTTGAACTATCTTCTCAGTGGTTTCTAGAACGAGTTCGAGACCGGTAAGCTGGCTATCGCCAAATTCCGCCCAATAGATCGGAGAACGGCATTTACGGCCCTACAACGCCTCAAATGGTTTGGCCTTAATGCTGGTATGATAACTATTGTTGTAAGAGAATTAGGCCAAAGGTAGGTATTTCTCCCAGCCTTTGCCGAAATCGATGACACAGGCACGAAGCATATCTTCTAAGGTCTGAATGGTCCTTTCACTCTGACCGTCGGTTTGAGGATGATATGTAGTGCTCATATCCAGTTTTGTTCCTATAGCCGTTTGTAAAGATTGTCAGAAGTTTGATGTGAAACGGCTATCTCGATCAGAAATGATAGATATAGGAACTCCATGACGAGATACTATCTCCTTGACATACAGCCGAGCGAGCTTGTCGATACTATCGACTTCGCTAATGGCCAAGAGGTGAGCAGATTTGGTTAACCGATCCATAATTACCCAGATAGCGTCACAGTCGCTAACTGATCTCGGTAATTTGGTGATGAAGTCCATGGTGATTCACTCCCATTTCCAGATAGGGAGTTCTGGTTAAACTAGTAATCCTGAGGGTTTCAGGTGTTCGGCCTTTACATTAGAACAAGTCAAGAACTTACTAACATACAAAGCTATGTCAGCTTTCATTTTCGGCTGCCAGTAGAGTTTCTTCAAGTCATTATACATCTTATCGGCTCCGGAATGAATAGAGTATTTTGATTTATGCGACTCGTGCATAAGCAACTCACGGATTCAGGGTTCCTTCAGAACGCTTCAAGAAGCCATTTTCACTTTCTACGATTCCATGAAGGTTCTCAGATGGATGATTCTCTTCCAACGCCGCGGCTTGAGTGGCTAAGATTTGAGACGGTAGAGGTGAACTAATGGCCATTCCTAAGGATCGAAAAAGTAACGGTGGAAAGTTCTCCTTTCAGCTGAGGGCATCTGCAACGACATTGGCCTTACCAGGATGATAACGAATCTCACAATCGTAATCACTAAGTAATTCCAACCAGCGGCGCTGTCTCATAATCAGCTCCTTCTGGTCTAAGATGTGTTGCAGGCTTTTATGGTCGGTATACACTACACACTTAGTTCCGTACAGGTAATGTCTCCAAATCCTAACGGCAAACACTACAACACCTAACTCCAGGTCATGGGTGGTGTAGTTTTTCTCATGCTTCTTAAGTTCTTGGGAGGCATACGCTATCACCTTCTCCCGTTGCATCAGTACAGCTCCTAAGCCTTTATGTGAAACGTCACAGTACACGACAAAATCTTTGCTTACTTCAGGCAAAGCTAGGATGGGCGCACTACACAACTTCTCCTTCAGTAGTTGGAATTCTTCTTCTTCCTTTTCTCCCTATTCATACTTAACGTCCTTCTGTGTCAGTTTGGTCAGCGACTTAGCTATTTTGGAAAATCCCTCAATGAACCTCCGGTAATAGCCTGCTAAACCTAGGAACTGGCGGACTTCCGATGGGGTTCTAGGGGCGGCCCATTCCTTAATGGCCTCAATCTTAGTTGGGTCAACGTGAACTCCTCAACTATCTATCACGTGGCCTAAGAATTGTACAGTCGTAATCCAAAATTCACACTTAGAGAATTTGGCGTACAGTTGTTCGTGCCTTAACAACTCCAATATAAGCCTCAAATGCTCTTCATGCTCCTCTATACTCTTGGATTTTATCAAGATTTCGTCTATGAATACTATCACAAACTTATCCAAAAACGGCTTACATACTCTGTTCCTGAGATCCATGAATACCGCTGGCGCTTTGGTCAAACCAAACGACATCACTTGGAATTCATAGTGCTCATAATGAGTTCTGAATGCTGTCTTAGGGATATCATCCTCTCGGACTCTAAGCTGGTGATATCCAGACCGCAAGTCGATCTTAGAAAAGACACTAGATCCTTGGAGTTGGTCGAATAGGTCATCTATCCTAGGTAGTGGGTATCGGTTCTTCACCGTCAACTTTTTCAACTCCTTATAGTCGATGCACATATGGAACGATCTGTCCTTCTTCTTCACGAACAGTACCGGTGCTCCCCACGGTGACGAACTTGGTCGAATGAATCCCTTCTCTGATAAATCTGCCAACTGCCTAGACAGTTCCTCCAATTCCCTTAGAGCAAGTCAATAGGGTGCCCGGGCTACAAGTGCAGCACCATGTATCAACTTAATTCGAAATTCCACTTGTCGGACAGGTGGAATCCCTAGCAGATCGTCGGGAAACACATCCGGAAAATCTCGAACGACGGGTACATCCTTGAGGTGTCTTTCAATCTTCTTCTCGTTTTTCTTTTCAGAAATTCGAGCCAAGAAAAGACAACCTCCTCTGTCGATGTAGTTCTGGGCCTTAATACAAGAGATAATACTCAACCGGGAGGGACCTTTACAATCGCTCCGATCTCCTTGTATGCTCAGAACTTTTACGCTATATGGTACACGCACGATCTTCTCATCGCAGATGATGTGTGCACCGTTCTTCGACAGCCAATCCATTCTGACGATGACGTCAAAACTTCCTAAGGTAACTGGTAAAAGATCTATGCTAAATGGGTGGTCTAGGAAACTTAGTGTACAACTTTGTACTACGGTGTCTATCCTTTCCCTATTCCGATTAGCTAACTCCACATCATAACTCAATCCTGAAGGTGTTGGGGAAATTCCTAGTAATGGCATAAAGGCGGTGGATATGAAACTCATATCAGCATCGGTATCAAACAGTATGGTAGCATAGTGGTTATTGAGAAGGAACGTACCCGTAACTACGTTAAGGTCCTCCTTGACTTCCTTTCCAATGACGTACACTCGCGCTACTCCCACGTCTCTCTGTTGATTCCTTGCACCCTGATTTCCCTAGTTCCCTTTAGTCCCTCGATTCACAGGGTTATGCCCATTACTTCCCACACTTCGGTTCACCAGACCTCCTCCATTATCGGGGTGTCCTCTGATCCATGGCTCTCGGCACTCATTCTTGAAATGCCCTTTCTTTACACATCCGAAACAGGTGACAGTGGCCTTCCAGCCCGCTCCTTGTACGGTTTATGCCACAGCAAGGGGTCCTACAGTCTCTGGCCATGTGTCCTACTTTAGAGCAATTCCTACATACCATTGGGCACTGCCCATGATGGTGTCGACTGCAACGATTACACAAGGGTTTGCTACCTTCATAACCCTTCTTCTCTTAATTACCTATAGCATACATCCTAGCTCTCGCCGTTTGTTGCTATCTCCCTTAACAGTCTCATTCCTCTTCCTCTTATCACTCTTACTCTTGTCTCCTCCTTCCAACACAAGAGAGTCCATCAAACGCTGGGCTACAGTAACTGCCACATGCAAGTTAGCCGGCTTCGCAGCGATGACATCATTCCTAGTAGCTAGAGGCAATCCATCAGTGTACCTTTCAATCTTAAGATCCCAGTGCGAACCATTTCTGGGTAAAGCAACGACAACTCTTGGAAGCGATGGTTGAGCCGTCATGTCGCTACCCTTTACCTTATGGTTCCAGAACTCAACTTCTAACTTCTTAACCTCATTCCTAGGACAATAAGTCTTGATCAGAAGGGCCTTAAACTGGGTCCAAGTCATGCCATAGGCTATCTCACTTCGTACTAATCTGTGATAGTTGTTCCACCAAGTCAAAACTTCATCCTTCAGAGTGAATGTCGCATACTTGACCTTGGCATCCTCATCACAGTTACTAATGGTGAACACGGATTCAGTTTTCTCCATCTACCTCGTTAGGTAAACCACTCCCTCAATTCCTCCGAACTTGATGGGACCACAAAATCAGAACTCCTTGTAGGTACAACCTCGAGCTCGATTAAGCGGTGAGGTTCCAGCAGAGGTGTTTGAGTGATTAGACTCAGCTAGCAGCTCGGCTACACGTTGTGTCACGAGCTGTTAGATGTGGGCTAGATTCAAAGGTGGAGGGATCGGTGGGACATGACCATTCTTAGCTTGGTCATTAACATCTGGGTTCTCAACGGCGGGGTTGTTAGTATTCTGATTTCTCACAGGTGGAGTAGTCGAGGTCGGACGATGACCTCGACGGACTGGAGTAACCACATCAGCGGGAGCTACTCGGGTGGTCCTAAGCGGGTTTCTTCTTGGTGTCATTGATCTAAAGGTTAACATAAGAGCTTCATAAGTTCACAACTCACGTTCCATTAGACGGGGTTTGGTCTCAAGGATATCAAATACCGCATAAATACAAAATCAAGCTGTTAGTACAAAAAGTGTGAGGGGTTGTAATAGGTGTAGGTGTAGCTTGTTGGATTGGGCTAACAAGCTACTGGTGGGCTGATCTTGTACTAATCCAAGTAGTTTGGTTGATTTTGCTGCACAAGAAGAGTAAACCATTAGCCTTATTGTGGGGACGTTAGATTCTGGCGTAAGAGTAAGTACACATTCTTGATAGAGAAGTAAGAGTATATATGTGTGTAATTATGAGAGAGAAATTTGTACCTCATATGTGGATTAGAACCCCTTTTATAGGTGAGGCTTACTGCTAGGGTTTCCTAGTTATTCGCATGTAGTAGTTAGTTTCCGGAGCCGGACCCTTGTCGGGCAAGGTTCCGTGTTAATCGCGGATGCGGACGCAGGATGCCTTCAGCGGCCGAAGGTTTGGTCCGCTAAGTATCCTGCGTACGTCTTTTAGTCTGGACTATAGCCAATTTTGTTATTGGACTTACGATCGGCCCAGTGTTCGAAGTTATTCTTTCCGTTGGGCCGAGGCCCAGTATGTGTATAGTACATATTGGGCCTAGTGGGCTTGTTATACGTGCTATACGTCATCAAGTCCCCCCAGTCTAGTGTGTTCATTGCATGCGGATATTGTCACATAAGGTGGAGATTACTAGACTTGAGTTGATTGAGCACTTTTCTTTTCCGTGCCTTTTTTGAAATGCCCTTCTGATGTTCCTCTTTTTTAGGGATTGCTAAATCATCAAGTCCTCCCAGTCTGTCATATTTATTGCACGCGCATATTTGTCACGTGCGGTGGATATTGCTAGACTTTAAGTTTGACGGAGCCGTTTTTGCTTTGCATCCTTGAAGTATTTTTATGATGCTTTCCTTCTTGTTTTTCATGTTGTGCAGCGTGTGCAATTCCTGACCCTTCGTTTTCTGGTTGATTGGACCCGGTGGGTCCTGTGTCTTTTCACTAGCCTTGCTTTTGTCTTTTTGATTACTCACCGTTGGATCGGGTTACTTTTTGACACGTGTCCTTCGTTAGGGTTTTCTCTGGACGCTAGTAACCTCCTTGTATAAATACCCTTTACTTTTCCCTTGCCCCATTTTTCCTTTTACTGTTCTTCATTTGCAAACGGTACTTCTTCTTCTTTTTGATCTAATCTCCTTGGGTTGCGTCTATCTTCCAGGTTCCTTTTCCAGGTTAGGTTCTAATTCCTTTTACACTTCCGTTATGGGTACTTTTGCATCAGCTAAGTCTAAGCTTTCACAAGGGACGCTTGATTTCTTTTGTATTAAATATTCAATTCTGCAATTTGTTCATCAGAAGTTTCCTGAACCTGATCAGACCATTCAAGAGGCACCAGATGGGAAGATTGGTGTATATACCAGCATTTTTGAATATGCTTATTCCCGTCTTCCTTTATCTATATTCCTTGTTTCTATCCTTAATTATTATCGCATCCACATATCGCAACTTTCTGTCATTCGTGCTGCTAAAGTTTCTTAATTTGAGATTCTTTGCTTTGCTCTTGGCATCAAACCCTCAGTTGGGTTATTTAGGTATTTTTATGTTCGGTCTCAGAAAAATGGTTGGCTCTCTTTTAGTAAACGAGTTCATAGTTTTGGCGTTTGCTAATCCCCTTGATTCTCTTAAAATTTGGAATGACCATTTCTTTTTGGTTGACTCCTTTGCTTGTCCTGCCACTCATCCCCTCCATGGTGGAAAAAGCGTTCCTAAGGACGTTATCCCTAGGGATGTTGAGTTTGATGCTTGGCATGTTGCTTCCCTTGTTGCCCATGCTTCTCCTTTTCACAAATTTCCGAAGCCCTTTCTTTGCTTGGTTGGGTTGAGTCGTAATTACACTTTGGGCGAAGATTCTTACCATGTGTTCTATGACGAAGATGATCGGGGTGGGTATACCATGTTTATGTCTCTTCGCTTGCTATTCTGTTTTTGTGTAGTCTAAACTGTGTTTCTTTTTCTTCTACTTTTTGAAGTGATGGATTTGCTATCTTTGGTTCAAATGAAGGATCCTATGAAGTTAAAGGTTGATACTCGACCGTTAGAGGAAAATGAGCTTCCGTTGCTAAAACTAACCGAAGGTCGGACTGTTTCTCTTGCCCATTCATCTTTTGGTGATGAGTAGGGAGTTGATGGAAATGTAGTTGCTGATTCGGAAGCCGGAGCTTCTCGGTTATGTGATGATTCTGTAGGTGCGAATATTGTGCGACCTATTCATTCTGCTACTGAAGCTGATCTTTTAGTGTCTGGGGCTACTTTTGGTACCTTTTCAGGTTCTCAAAGAAAGAGGAGGAAGGTTTGCATTGATCCTGTCTATCCTCGTAAGAAGTGAAGGAGTGGCCACGTGGATTCCGGTAGGGCTTCTACTGGTGGTAAGTTTTCAGAATCTATTCAGAAGTTGTTTGCTCATAGTATGCATTCTATTGAATTTTGTTTGAATGCTTTACCCACTCATTCTTCTTCTTCTCCTTCATTATCAATTACCCCCATTCATGAAGTTGGGACGTCTATTGAGTCTGATTCTGGTTTACTTCGTCTTGATGGATTGATGAGTGTGTAAATACTCATCATTTTTGGTTAAATCTGAACTGCAAAACGTCTAAAAATGCTTAGAAATGCATCAAAATACTGAAAATATTCCAAAATTGCATTTTATATGTTTCAGATGCAAAATGTTCAAAATCAGATGAAAAATGAGCAAAGTTTGCATAATTGGCAGTTTCAGTCCCCCAAGTTTCTAAAATTGTCAAAAATAGTCCCTGAGCCATAATTTCAAAAGAAAAATCACCAAAGGTCCTTTTTAAATCATAACTTGTCAAAATTAGTCCTTTGGTGAAAAATATTAAAAGTTTTGAGAAATTACAAGTTTGGTCCTCCAAGTTTCAAAATTGGCAAAATTGGCCCTTGGAAATTTGAAAATGTCAGATTTGGTCCTTGGATTATTGGAGATGGTCAAGTTTAACCCTTGGATCATTTGTTAGAAATTTCATGAGTGGTCCCTGGAAATTCAGTTTTGACACATTTGATCCCTAAGCTATTAAATGGATCCAAAACTAATCCTAAAACCCAAAACTGCCTAGGCCCAAAATTAAAACCGGTCAAGCCCTGTACCCGATCCAAGCCCAATACCCATTTATACCCGGTCAAAGTATTAACCTACCCAACCCCTACCCTTTGTCTTCTTCACGTTTTTCCCGCCAACACAAAAACCCAGAACACACATTTCCCCAAACACAAACCCTGTCACCCCCACGCTATCACGACAAGCGCCCCACCGCTTATCTCACGAAAAGAAACAATGAAGAGAGACACGGGAACAGAAGAGACAGAGGAAAGAGGCACGCATGTTTTGGCTCATTATCTCACACAAGTACCACAAGAGAAGAGAGAAAAGAATCCAAGATGAGTAGCTTATATAACTTATGTAGCCATTTTATAAGGCAAGTAGTTACAGAGTTAGTTAGTTTTTTTATTTAATTCAGTTTTTAGTTTTTAAGCAAAAAAATTTTCTTGTTCTAGCTTAAGTTTATGTTTTTGTACTGTACTTGTAAACTTTCAACTTCTTAATGCAATTTCATTTCAAGTTAGTTTAAATTTCTAATTTTGCAATTTACTCATTGAAACTGCTACGTTTTTATTTGAAATTATCATTGACTCATATAGTTAAGAGTTCGTTTTTAGCTAATGTGAGCTTGTGTTTCGAGCTCACAGGCTTGGTTGTTAATCTTTCACATTTTCACAGTATAAAAACTTCACTTTCTACCCGTTTGGACTAGAGTAGTTCTTGGGTTAAATTCAAATTTTTGGGACTCAAATAGTCTTAGTCTAGTGTAGGTGTAGTGAATTTGAAGTCTAGTGTAAGAAACAGGAAAGCATTTTGAGTGCTTTTAACCCATAAGGGAGTGTTTGGTTTTAATTAAGAGAAGTGGGTCAAATGGGTTTATACCATCTTTGACCTGAGAAGTCAACTTAATTTAGTGTCACCAATTCAGTTTAGATCTGTGTGAGGTGAATGCAAGAGTTTTGAAAAGGTTTGGATGTCAAGAGTACCCTGTCGATTTTTCTTTTTAACTTGGAATTGTCATAACTTTCATAAGCAACTTATTGAAGTTTTTGTTTGGATAAAAAATTCTAAAAAAATAAAAATCTCAAGCTCACCAGCTTGTTTAGCTTGGGCAAAATTCAAAAAAATGTTTTGCCAAGTCTGCAGATGGGGTAAAGTGGGTCAGCTGGCCATTATCTGTTCTGTGCAGGTACCTGCAGTCCCATCCAACTCTTTTTGCAGCTTGTTAACAAGCTGTTGACAGCTTATTCAAGTCAGGTAGTGGGGGCAAAAGCTAGATGGGGTGGTGGACACTTAGTAGCCAAAAGCTCAGGTGCTAAATCTTGCCCCAGCTCACCGTAAATAAGCGCCCAAGTAAGCCTTTTGGCCTGTTTTGCTGCATTTCACTGCACCAGCTAAATGCTTTTGTTTCATTGCTTATTAGGATGTCTCTTAGCTTATTTATGATTCTATTTGCTCTCTAGTATGCTTGAGTTAGTTTATCTCACCTTTAGCTTACTTTTACCTTAGAAGTGCTTATTGTAGCTTGCTTTTGTTTATTTTCATTCCATTAGTTGTTTAGAACTCCCCTAGCGTATCAATTCTTGCCAACTGCTTTTCCCTTAACCTTTGCTTGATTTTAGCTTAACTGCGAACCCTCTAGCTTATTTGTGGTCAGTACTTGTTTATCCAAAATTTTCAAACTGCTTTTCTATGCCTTTTTGTGATCAAAACTGCTTATAGAGGGTGTTTGTTTGCTTTTCTGTCCCAACAGTGGTGAATAAGCAGTCCAAACTGCTTATTCAGTAGGTTTTAGAAGAAAAGTTTTCACAAAAGTCTTTTATTTTTATTGCATCTTCAACTTCCAAAAGAAAATTTCCAAAAAAAAAAAAAAAAAAAAAAAAATCTAAAAAAAAATGAAAGAAGCAAAAGGATAGAGGCCAGGATTCGAACCTGTGACCTCTAGCCTCCCACGACCACATACACCACTCCTCTACCATCTGCGCCCTTGGGACTTGTCTCACAAGTTTTCAACAAACAAATCCTTTAAAGACTTGTACTTAGTTTTTAATATAAGCACTCTTTGGCTTATTTGCAGCCTATTCTCCCATACAACGTAGTGTTTTCTTATTTTTCCTAGATTAAGCATAACTCAAGGTACTTTTTGTGATTTTTTCAGATTTTTCCCAATTAGTTTAATATTTTTAATTAATTAATTAGTGTAAAATAGTATTTAATTCGTAATAAATAATTTAAGAGTCGAAAAAATACCCGGCTTTTTCCTAAAATTTTCTTTTGTCATATAGTACGTAAGAAAATTGTTTTTACACTTGTAGGACTTTTATTTCACAAATTTTACGTTTTTGCTTGCGCACTCACGTAATTTTTAGACTTAACATACGTTTTTATTTTAAATCACGTTTTTAGATAATTTAAGTTTACGTTTTAGTTAAAATAGTTTATTTAAGTTATTTTATTTTATAAAATCAGAAAACATCATTGTAAAAATAGTGATAGCGTTTATTTAATATTTTTTATCTTTTTAATTTCCTTTAATTTGCATTTAAGCCCCCGTAATTTGTTTGCTTTTTCCTTAGTTATAATCATTCAAATCCCTCTTTTCCGTTCAAATCTCTCGATCACTATACGTTTGGTGATCCATTGCGACTTCATTTGGGACATAACGACAGGAAACACTATACTCCACGATCTTCATTGCATTCGTGCTTAGCGGTTTTAAGGCGATTACGTCGCCATTCACAAGTGGCGGGCTTGAGTGATTTAGCTTGACTTTGGCACGCATCAAATTTTTTCGCCGGAGTGTGTCCTGATTATCTTCCGTTTAGCAGATTAGTGATTTGGATATTCACTCCTTGTTTATACCATCTGTATATGTTTATATTTTCTTTTTCAAAAACCCAAAAAGATTTTCATTCTTTGTTTTCACAACACGTTTTTCAAAAATACCAAAAATATTCCTCTTTACCCTCTTACCCTTTTTGATTCTTTATCCCTTTACCCTCTATCCATTTGATTCTTACTTCTTCTATTCTCATGGAATCTCTCGAGGACGAATTCTGGGACGAAGTTGAAAGACTTCAGACGTTATCGCAAATGTCTAGAATTCGTGTTGTTCGTGATGATCCATTCATTCTGCGTAGGGAAATGGAACGAGACACCGGGGTGACAAAGGACCAGGTACTTCCTTTTGATAATGGGAGTGCCAAATACGTCCAACCTACGGTTATCCAAAGCTCTAAACCCTCAATTGCTCCTAAGCCGTCTAGAATTGATTCTAAACTTTCACGATTTACGGTTAAAAGCAAACATGCAGAATTTAGACCGGTGACTAGCAAGAATGACTTGCCTAATCTTCACGTTTCTCAAGAACCCGAACCGGAGACCATAACGGAAGTGGTGGAAATTGCTAGCTCTCAGAGCACACCACTTGTCCCACCTCCGGATTTTTCAGAATGTTCTTTGAGACTTGATAGTCATTCGGATCATCATGTTGGTTTTGTTGATACTTTGAATGAATTGATTCCTCTTCATAACTCTCAAATGCAATCGTTTATTCCTTGTGTCGGTTGTGGTGAGCCTCTTTTTGGTTCACCCTGTCGTTGGTGCACATGTGTACAATGTGGTAATGATATTCATAACGGGAGTTGTTTGTTTTGTGGTTCGAGGAATTCATTTGATTATGATCCTAATCCGAACTCATTTAACGACTCCTCAAACTTTTCCACTTACCCACCACAGCCCGACCTATCTTCATATAATCAACATACCTGTTGTGAATTTTGTGGAGGTCCTCACCTAGAATTTGATTGTCAATCCGGAAACACGTTTGTCTATGAACAGTTTTCGGTGATGCTCGAACTTTGGTTATAACCAAAATCCATATGATTCACCAGTCCAGACTCACAGTTTTCTTGTTGTGAGTACTGTGGTGGTTCACACTACGATTCGATTGTCAATCGGAAACACGCTTGTCTATGGCGGGTTCGATAACAATTATGACTCCGGCACATACGACTCACGACCACATCAGTTTCTAATGTTGTGAGAATTGTGGAGGTCCTCACGATAATTTTCAATGTCAACCATGGAATCAAAATTGCTATACTTCCGGTTTTGACAATTTCCAACCTCCACAGTACCATACGGTTCAAACTCCACCGAACCAGTTGCCTAAAGAAAATTCCCAAGATTTGGAAACCGCAATGAAAAACTTGATGATATAATTCAAAACCTTAAGAATCAAGTGAGTGGTGAGAAAACCATTGGAGAATTGCTAGCCGAAAAGCGAGAGGCCCGCCAATCAAGGGAAGAATTATTAGCCCTAGAGCATGCGGCTCTAAGGCGTTCCCAATTTCTTAAGGCAGCTCTATATGATGATGACGAGGAGGGTTTTCATCCTTTTAGAAAAAATATTTCTCAACCTCCTCGGTCGGTTGATATCCCAGTTGAGATTGCATCTCAAACAACGCTATCACACCCAAGCTCCCACTCACTCTCTTATTATGGGGATGAGCATCTTGACACTTGTTCACGAAAAGGAATCGGACGAACTCATAAAGTCTATTGTTGAGAACCTTGTCCCAATCAGAGAGTCACAGGAATTTCGATCATATGTGTGATTCTTCTTCCCCTCTTGAGTGTTCAAAAGATCATTTTGAGACTTTCTCCAATTGTAGCGAAGATTGTGCATCATATGGAGACATCGAGTATGTTGAGGCATCACTTCCACGGTCGATGCTCGATCATCTTCTTGAGGAGTTCACCGATGAACTCACTCACATCAATCCACTTTCATCTGAAAGTGATGATGATCTCTTTAATTTCGAAGCCGACCTAGGAGAGACTGAAAGTCTCATTGATAATGATCGTTCACTCACTTCTTATCCCAACGGTTCAATAGAGAATGTTGATCACTTTGTTCCCGAAACATTCAAAGCTACTTTCACCAATCCTCTATTTGAATTCAACTCTGAATTCACTTCAATTCTCGAGAATCCACTCTTTGACACTCAGATTGAGGATAGTGATGAGTCCACAATGGAACAAGAGTTCACAAATTCACATCATGTGAATGATTCTCTTCATGAGGAGTTCGCCGGTGAACTCACTCATATCATGACTCCGCTAGAGTATGATTGCTTGGATGGCAAAAATCATGATCGCGGGGAAAAGTTCTCAATCATGAGAGTTTGTATTTCTATGACAAATTTTCCAACCCTCCCTCCCGAGATGCTTTCCAATCCAAAGAGCTCAACCAACAAAATCCAAACGAGTGCAAATGCACTTGATCTTGAGGAAGAAGATCTTATCATGATCGTCATCATGATTCTCCTTCTTTTCTTCACTGCCGGTGACTTCCTCTCTTCTTCACTCGTTCGGGAGTGAGGACACTATCTTTGACCCCGGCATTTTCATTTATCATTTTTGAGCCGGTTCTATGTATATCTCATCGGTGTGGAACTTTCGCGTGCTTCAATGTTTATCCAAACATCTTGAATGAAAGTCCGATGGAGATTGTTTCCTCCACTTACTTCCCCATGAACAAATTAATTCGGGGACGAGTCAAGCTAGCGACTCGGTAATCAAAATACAGTAGCATGCAATATGGGTTTTCACCCATATTTCTGTCTTCTTTCTCTGTTCTACCACCCTAGTGTGGGGGAGATGCCCCACATGTTATATATATATTAAAAAAAAAAACGTTTTTAAATAATGGCCGTAGTATTTCCCTTTTACGTTCTTTGTTTCGGCATAACCGCCGGTACTTTGAATATTGAGGGCAATATTCATTTTTAAGTGTGGGGGGGAATTCTCACGAATTTTATCATGTAATTATACCGCCTAATTCCCCCGTTTTTGGCCAAAATGTTTTTTGGAGTAAGTGTTCTACACTTACTCAATTAGGTTATCAGTCCGCCTTGTCTAATAAACAAAAGGATTGGCTAATCCAGGAGCAAACGGCTCTTGGTAAATATATATCAAATCCGTTGTGACTTACAATTTGCCCAAAATTGTATGGTATTCAACTCACCATATCCTTAAAAGTGAAGAGTTGGCTAGCCCGCAAGTTTATGGCTTGTGGTAAAGGCCGTGGAAAAACCATAATTGGTAATCAGCTCACCAAAGATAATATTGATAATTTATCTAAAGAGTTGGCTAGTCGAGCAAGCGGCTACGGTAAAGACAAATCAAATCCGTTGGAAGGCGGTGATTTGCTCAAAATCACATGGTTATCGGTGTACCATAGTTCTTACTTGAACTGAAACATTTGGCTACTCCAGAAGTAATGGCTTTTGGTAAATAGATTCAAATCCATTAAGTTTTCTCAAAAGATTGCTAGGGACTAGCAATAGTTTAGTGTGGGGGATTGATGAGTGTGTAAATACTCATCATATTTGGTTAAATCTGAAGCTGCAAAACGTCTAAAATGCTCGAAATGCATCAAAATACTGAAAATATTCCAAAATTGCATTTTATATGTTTCAGATGCAAAATGTTCAAAATCGGATGAAAAATGAGCAAAGTTTGCATAATTGGCGTTTGATCCCCAAGTTTCTAAAATTGTCAAAAATAGTCCCTGAGCCATAATTTTAAAAGAAAAATCACCAAAGGTCCTTTTTAAATCATAACTTGTCAAAATTAGTCCTTTGGTGAAAAATATTAAAAGTTTTGAGAAATTACAAGTTTAGTCCTCCAAGTTTCAAAATTGGCAAAATTGGCCCTTGGAAATTTGAAAATGTCAGATTTGGTCCTTGGATTATTGGAGATGGTCAAGTTTAACCCTTGGATCATTTGTTAGAAATTTCATGAGTGGTCCCTGGAAATTCAGTTTTGACACATTTGATCCCTAAGCTATTAAATGGATCCAAAACTAATCCTAAAACCCAAAACTGCCTAGGCCCAAAATTAAAACCGGTCAAGCCACATGCCGATCCAAGCCCAATACCCATTTATACCCGGTCAAAGTATTAACCTACCCAACCCCTACCCTTTGTCTTCTTCACGTTTTTCCCGCCAACACAAAAACCCAGAACACACATTTCCCCAAACACAAACCCTGTCACCCCCACGCTATCCCTGACAACGCCCCCACGCCTGCTTATCTCACACGAAAAGAAACAACAGAAGAGAGAGACACGGGAACAGAAGAGACAGAGGAAAGAGGCACGCATGTTTTGGCTCATTATCTCACACAAGTACCACAAGAGAAGAGAGAAAAGAATCCAAGATGAGTAGCTTATATAACTTATGTAGCCATTTTATAAGGCAAGTAGTTACAGAGTTAGTTAGTTTTTTTATTTAATTCAGTTTTTAGTTTTTAAGCAAAAAAAAATTTCTTGTTCTAGCTTAAGTTTATGTTTTTGTACTGTACTTGTAAACTTTCAACTTCTTAATGCAATTTCATTTCAAGTTAGTTTAAATTTCTAATTTTGCAATTTACTCATTGAAACTGCTACGTTTTTATTTGAAATTATCATTGACTCATATAGTTAAGAGTTCGTTTTTAGCTAATGTGAGCTTGTGTTTCGAGCTCACAGGCTTGGTTGTTAATCTTTCACATTTTCACAGTATAAAAACTTCACTTTCTACCCGTTTGGACTAGAGTAGTTCTTGGGTTAAATTCAAATTTTTGGGACTCAAATAGTCTTAGTCTAGTGTAGGTGTAGTGAATTTGAAGTCTAGTGTAAGAAACAGGAAAGCATTTTGAGTGCTTTTAACCCATAAGGGAGTGTTTGGTTTTAATTAAGAGAAGTGGGTCAAATGGGTTTATACCATCTTTGACCTGAGAAGTCAACTTAATTTAGTGTCACCAATTCAGTTTAGATCTGTGTGAGGTGAATGCAAGAGTTTTGAAAAGGTTTGGATGTCAAGAGTACCCTGTCGATTTTTCTTTTTAACTTGGAATTGTCATAACTTTCATAAGCAACTTATTGAAGTTTTTGTTTGGATAAAAAATTCTAAAAAAATAAAAATCTCAAGCTCACCAGCTTGTTTAGCTTGGGCAAAAAGCAAAAAAATTCAAAAAAATGTTTTGCCAAGTCTGCAGATGGGGTAAAGTGGGTCAGCTGGCCATTATCTGTTCTGTGCAGGTACCTGCAGTCCCATCCAACTCTTTTTGCAGCTTGTTAACAAGCTGTTGACAGCTTATTCAAGTCAGGTAGTGGGGGCAAAAGCTAGATGGGGTGGTGGACACTTAGTAGCCAAAAGCTCAGGTGCTAAATCTTGCCCCAGCTCACCGTAAATAAGCGCCCAAGTAAGCCTTTTGGCCTGTTTTGCTGCATTTCACTGCACCAGCTAAATGCTTTTGTTTCAGTGCTTATTAGGATGTCTCTTAGCTTATTTATGATTCTATTTGCTCTCTAGTATGCTTGAGTTAGTTTATCTCACCTTTAGCTTACTTTTACCTTAAAAGTGCTTATTGTAGCTTGCTTTTGTTTATTTTCATTCCATTAGTTGTTTAGAACTCCCCTAGCGTATCAATTCTTGCCAACTGCTTTTCCCTTAACCTTTGCTTGATTGTAGCTTAACTGCGAACCCTCTAGCTTATTTGTGGTCAGTACTTGTTTATCCAAAATTTTCAAACTGCTTTTCTATGCCTTTTTGTGATCAAAACTGCTTATAGAGGGTGTTTGTTTGCTTTTCTGTCCCAACAGTGGTGAATAAGCAGTCCAAACTGCTTATTCAGTAGGTTTTAGAAGAAAAGTTTTCACAAAAGTCTTTTATTTTGATTGCATCTTCAACTTCCAAAAGAAAATTTCCAAAAAAAAATCTAAAAAAAAATGAAAGAAGCAAAAGGATAGAGGCCAGGATTCGAACCTGTGACCTCTAGCCTCCCACGACCACATACACCACTCCTCTACCATCTGCGCCCTTGGGACTTGTCTCACAAGTTTTGCACAAACAAATCCTTTAAAGACTTGTACTTAGTTTTTAATATAAGCACTCTTTGGCTTATTTGCAGCCTATTCTCCCATACAATGTAGTGTTTTCTTATTTTTCCTAGATTAAGCATAACTCAAGGTACTTTTTGTGATTTTTTCAGATTTTTCCCAATTAGTTTAATATTTTTAATTAATTAATTAGTGTAAAATAGTATTTAATTCGTAATAAATAATTTAAGAGTCGAAAAAATACCCGGCTTTTTCCTAAAATTTTCTTTTGTCATGTAGTACGTAATAAAATTGTTTTTACACTTGTAGGACTTTTATTTCACAAATTTTACGTTTTTGCTTGCGCACTCGCGTAATTTTTAGACTTAACATACGTTTTTATTTTAAATCACGTTTTTAGATAATTTAAGTTTACGTTTTAGTTAAAATAGTTTATTTAAGTTATTTTATTTTATAAAATCAGAAAACATCATTGTAAAAATAGTGATAGCGTTTATTTAATATTTTTTATCTTTTTAATTTCCTTTAATTTGCATTTAAGCCCCTGTAATTTGTTTGCTTTTTCCTTAGTTATAATCATTCAAATCCTCTTTTCCGTTCAAATCTCTCGATCACTATTCGTTTGGTGATCCATTGCGACTTCATTTGGGACATAACGACCCGAGGAAACACTATACTCCCCTGATCTTCATTGCATTCGTGCTTAAGCAGTTTTAAGCTGATTACGGTCTGCCATTCACAAGTGGCAGGCTTGAGTGATTTAGCTTGACTGTTTGGCACGCATCATGGATCTCCCCTCAGGTTTTTTTATCTTGATTTTTATCTTTATGTAATTTTTTTGTTCCCCTTGCCTTTGCTCACTTTCTGTTTGTTGTTTGACAAGTCTCATGTGCCAGTTATGACGGACGCTGTCATTACTACTGTCGTTTCTATTGCTGAGAAGGAGAAGGATCAAGTAAATGTCCCTTTTTCCGTTCCTAACAGTTCTTATGTTGCTGGCGGGGCTCACCCTGTTCTTGATGATTTTTCTGACTGTGATATCTCGGCCGGAGATATCCGCTCTGTTGATGATTCAGATCCCAACTCTTCGTCTGGTATTTATGTTCTGAAATGGAATGTTGCCAATAATTCTCTTCTTGATGATGCTGATGAATGTCATGGTATGGTGGATGAGTTTTCTCCTCCTTGCTATTTTTCTTATGTTCGTGAGATGGGGTATGATCGCCTTCTTTCTGAGTTCAATGTTGCTACAGCACGACAGGTGTGCTTTAGTTCTGAAGTTCGTATGCGGTTAGAGTATAATATGATGGAGAGAAAACGCCTATCATCTTTATTAAAGGAGAGGGACAATGAGATTTCGACCCTTAAAGCTAAAGCTGATGAAGTTGGGTCCTCTGAGTTGGCTACTGTTGTTGGGTTATCCGCAGCTTCTGCTGCGGAACTTGTTTTGTTGAAGAATCAAAATTCTGCCCTTGAGCGGGAATGAGATTCTCTTCCTGTTGAGCTTACAGAACTTCGATCTTCTTTTGATGAGAAGGATTATAAGTCATCCACCCTGAGGGCTGAAGTTGCAGTTCTCAAATCTCAGAATGCTAATCTTTCCGGACAGGTATGTATTAGTGCCTTTTTTGACCAGTTGTTCTGCTTGTTTATTCTTCTGTTGTTTTTTGACTCTTTGTCTTGTTTGTTGATTCGTACTTTGGAGTCCTCATGCTCTGAGCTTCGTAGCCAAATTCCTTCTTTTGATGTTTTGAGGGAGGAGTTTTCTAAGACTCAAGATGCGAAAGCGGCTGCGATTATGAAGAAGGTTGACTCAGCAGTTGCCGATTTTTATGCATTAGCTCAGCACCTTGATAAGGAGTTTTATCCTTGCTTTCTTACTTTGCTATCCAGTCGGTGTTGGTTGTTGACTAATGGCATGAGCCTCGCTGTGTTTAAATGCTTGAATTCTCCAGAGTATACCATAGCTCTAATAGAAGCTATCAGCCGTGCTACTGATAAAGTCATGCAAGTTGGGTTGGCGGCTGGTATTATTCATGGTAAGGAGAAGAGAGAGCTTGTGGAAGTTGATGCGTATGACCCTTTTGCGGAAACTTATTATCTTTCCGCTATGAAGCAACTTGCTGATGTAGAATTTTCATTGCTTTCTGCTCTTAAGTCTAGCAAGGATGCTGGAATTGCGGAGATTATGGATCTTCTTCGCATTGAGGGGCCGTATGAGAGTGCTCGTATGATTGCTGGATTACAGCCTGATCTTGAACAACTCATGGTTCCTTTCTATGATAGGGATACTAGCGCTCTTATTGGTACTGGCTCAATGTCTCGCTCTCTAGGGGTAGTTCAGAGAAGGGTTGACCAAGTTAGGAAGCGCCTTGCTGCTCATCAGCTAACTTTTGCTGATGTTTACAATTCTTCAGTTGATCCTTTGTCCGCCCGTAATGTTATGGGTTCGGAAGGACCTTCATCTGGTGGGTTGGTTTTGACTTCTACTACTTCCTTGCCACTTTCACTTGTTCCTTCTAGTGTCTTTGCTCTTCCTATGAGGCCCCTTTCCACCGATGAATATGATGTTGGAGGGTCTAGCGTTATTATTGATGTTGCAGATGATCCACACCCTGAAGTGAGTGAGATTCCCTCTGCTCGGCCTGATCCTGAAGCAAGTGCGGCTATCTTGGAGCAAAGCTAGTTTAGTTTGCTTTGTTGGATGTTTTTAATCATGTGAACAATATTTAGCTTCCCATGTCTTGTAATGTTTTCAATGGTTGCGTGCAACTTTTCATTTTTATTTTTGCTTCTGCACGTTGCTTTTGACTTGTGTTATGCTATTAACTTTTTTTAATACATATATGTATGTTTTTAGTACCCTTTGCACACATTGTTTTGTGTTGTGCTATTATTTTAACGTTATACGGATATGCACGTTTTTAATAGTCTTTTGTGCATACTATTTTTTGAATTTGTTCGGTTTTATTGTTTTAACGTTATACGGATATGCACATTTTTAATAGTCTTTGGATAATTTTGGGCTATCCTCCCAGTATTGGGCTTGCAATACCTCTTATGTAGTTTGGTGATTATGATGTTCACCTTTTTGTTATTTGTGATAACTCTTTGTTATTCAGAAATAACATATTTGGGTCGTGCCCAATTTTGTGCTTCTTGGCGTCTTATGCACTTAATCAAAATGAATTTATTGGAAAAATAAAATAATGAAGGTAGCTAATCTTCACTTTTTATTGATTTGATATATTTCGAAATACATTACAAAAATTAGTAAATTCAAATACATTATACATTTTTCCTATTATCGGTTGCTCTTACCCTTTTTGCTCTGAGTCTTATGGCTACTGGAGCCTTGCTTCATTCGGAACTTTGTTGATGGTGGAGATCATTTCTCTTTGAAGTTGTGCTTCTTGGAAGTTTTCTTCGTTTATTTGTTCTTGCGGAAGTCTACTTTAGCAGTTTCCCGCAATAGGTTGTCTTGTTTATGATAGCTGTAATTTTCTTTCTTGAAGGATTGTTCTGGCTGGACGTGCTGTTGCTGCCGTTGTTACCTTCCGCTGGCTTTCCCGGTGTAGGTATTGTCTTTGCGAGTATTATTTCTCCCCTTATGGTCTAGAATCCTCTTCTTGCCTACTACCCTTTTCTTGGAGAATCTCCTGTCACTTTCTTCTGACGGTATTCCCCGACGAGCTACCAGGCTTGCTATTTTTCCTTGAAGGGCTGGAATGCTCACCAAGTATGCTTATACTTTTTTAGCGGCAAGTTTGCGATGCTGTAGGTCATACAGCAAGTGTGATAGACCTTTCAAGGATCTTTCTGGATAATTCTGTCTTTCTGTGTGATAGCGTAGCCTTTTGGGTAGCTTTTATACATGTATCCCAACACCCGCAAGTTGGTCATCTTTACCTTAAATTCAGTCTATCCAACCCGATTTGTTCGGACTGGTAGACTTGTGCTTGCTTGGGGGCCGGGATACGACGACAAGAGGACAAAGGTGTAATTTTCATCTTTTGTTGCTTGCCATTGTAAGGGAATCTTCTTATTGGTTAGGGACTGTCTGATGTAATTCATTGTCCCTAACATTCTTTTCTACCCTTCCCTGAGGACCCATCATTTTCCATGCTCTATCACTCCCTCCATTACCATTTCACTTCCCTCGTGCCTCCTTGTCCTGGCAGCCACCACAGTTGACCCGTAAGCACCTGTACGGTCTCATTTCCCAATGGCTACTGGGAGTCTAATTGACAGTATGACTCCGACCGCGGGAACCGCCACTTTAATTGGTAAGGTACTTGGAAATGCCATAGGAGTAGGTTTAAGTGAAGGGATGTTATGAGGCATTGTGGTGGTGGGTTATTAGTCGTCATTTTGGAATGACTAATTGTTATTAGCTTGATCATTTAAGAACATGTTTTGGTTTTCGCAGCATTTATTTTTGCGCTTTTCTTTTGGGGGGTAAAGGTTTAGGCTATGTGGGACTTTTTTGATTACAATAGTATGTGAACGACATGTTGCTATTGAAGACTTGTTGTATTTCCTCTTCTCTATGTGCCATCGTACTCTTCTTCTGAATAACATCTTCAGCTCCCTTCAGAATGACTTTTATGAGTTTCTTGGGATTTTTATTGTTAGGATGCTTGATGCTAGAAGACAACGCTTATTATTTGCTCTTTCTGCCTTCCCTATTTTTTACTTCACGTATTTAGAGCGAAGATTTTACTGTTTCTGCATGTGTTAGCGTTTGCTTTTTCCTACTATTTAGTAGGTTGGCACGTGTCTAGGCTCGTAGCCTGGGTGCCTGTTTTTCCTGCTAGATTTGACATAAAACTCCTTGGGAAGGGACGTAAATATGTAGTTGCAGATTTTCTCTCCTGTTTTGATATTTGGATAAGGTTTATCCTTTTGCTTCCGTCCTTGCTTTGTTGTTGTCGAGGACATTCCTTCCCAAGGTCGTATCCTTCCCTTACTTTTGTTGTTTCCCGCATTGTGGCGTTTGTGTTGTGTCTGCCGCGACATTTTATGTGCTTCTTTCGGATTGTTGCCCCCTCCGAAGCTGATTCTTTCTGAGCCGCAAATTTTTGTTCCTTTTATTCTCTGGGAATAGTTTCCGTAATGTTTTTCCACATACGCCCGTAGTGTGTTTCAGTGTTCTTCTACCTTTATTCTGGCTTCTTTTCATGTGATCTTCCACGATCTGATTGTTTTGAAGTAATAGGGCGCTTTTTCAACGTTTGTACTTTCTTCTTGAGTCTTCTCGGTGGTTGACTCCTTTTATTGTATTTAATCACGTGCTTCCTTGCTTTGTGTTTTGGCTTGGGCCTTTTGAGTCTTTACATGTTAAGGTTTATAGGATCGGGACCTTTATTCGTTCCGGTAGGGATGACCGGACCCGTATTTATTTTATTGGCGTTCCTACTATCTGCCTTTTGCTGGAGTTTTGATTTTTTCTCTCTCCAGATGTGTGCGCGTTTCCGCTTACTCTACTTTGAGTATTTTTTGTCTTTGTGACGAATAGTTTTTTAGTAGCGATGATTTTTTTTATTATTTTTTTGTGAAGTTCAGTGTTTGGCCTTTTCCCGCTGCTCTTCTTCCTTTATCATCGGCCCTTTCTTCCTTTCTTCTCTTTGCTTTTTTAAATGTAGACATTCTTCCGTGGTATGTGTTGCTTTTCCGTGAAATTCACAGAATTTTCCGTCAGCCTTTTCTTCAATTACGGCGGCTGGGGACGGATTTGGAGACCTAGCTCTCCTTTGTGCCGATATTTCCCTAAAAGGTTTTTTCGGGTTGCGAAAACCCTGTTGGCTTCCTCTGGTTCTTGGTTTTTTTTCTAAATTCTCTTTTAAATCTTTGTCGATACTTGACTGCGGCTTGTTCTATTGGTCTTTGTATCCAAAGCCTTCTTCTTTCGCGACTTCCTGCAGCTGATTCCCTTCTTAGGAAGGAGGTGGTTATATTCATTACTTCGTTCATTGACTTTAGGGTTCTGTCATGTAACTGTTTAATCAGCTCTGGATCGGTGATTGCATGCATGAATCCTAAGATTCTCATAACTTCCGGAGCTCCTTTTATGTCTCTGGCTTCTTCTTTAACCTTCTTACAAAGTCTTCCGTTAGCTCTCCCTCCCTTTACTTGATGTGATGAAGTTCTACGGGATCTTTGGTACACTTCTTTTGTTGGAGGAAGTTAGCCAAGAAAGCCTCCTTCAACTTATCATAGTTATCTATTGATTCTGACGGGAGATCGTCAAACTAGACCCTAGTAGATCCAGTTAGTGTGGAGTTGAACATGTGGCACCAAGTTGGCATGGCCCATCGCTCTACCTTTGCGGCTGCTTGGAAGATTTTAAGATGATCTTCTGGGTCTCTACTCCCATCATATGTTTTCTCGTTAGTTGGCATTCATGTTTTCGTTGGCATCTTAAAGTAGCGGATACTTGGAGAACGGATCAGTCTCCTTGCAGACCCAGGGCCTAGCCAGGTCATCATCGTTGCTATTACTTGGTTTCCGCTTTCTAACTTTGGACCTTCAACATCCGTATCCGTTTGACCCATCTCCTGAGCAGTTGCCAACTTTCCGCGACCGAGCCCTTTCAGTTTCGTGCCTTCTGAATTCTGGTCTTACCAGTTGTGATTGAGAGTCTCGGTGGTACGCTCTCTTCTTCTCTTTCAGTAACATGGCGGACTGTTTGTCTGGCGTCTTTGGAGTACACGGAAATACTTTCTTCTTTGTTTCCCAACCGGTGGAACACACTTTTGCGCAACCTTTTGAACACCGTAATCGTCCGTCTTCTTTCCTTTTAGGTGACCTAGACTGGGTACGTCTTACACCGCAGCCATCCTGCGCATTCCGCCGCTTCATTGACTCGAGTTCTTTCCGTAAGTCTCTTCTTCATGTTGGTATTTCTGACTTATGATGATGCAAGGCTTCATGGGAATCCGTCTGGGTTGTCAGTGTTTTTACCGCTTTGGCTCTTTCTTTCTGTTTCCGAACTCTCTCTGTCACAATAGGGAAGATCTTATCGAAGTACTTGTCACAATACTTTCAGAGGGGTGCGTCGGACGCAGGCACCTCAAGATTCGTCGAAGTTGTGTGATTTTCTCTTTCCATTGTACTCGGCAATGTGGACACAAGAGCGGGAGTTGGCTCGGACCGAGTGCTCATGGTGAGTATTTTCCAAAGCGTAGTTGTGTACTGGGTCCCACGGATGGCGCCAACTTGTTAGTACAAAAAGTGTGACGGGTTGTAATAGGTGTAGGTGTAGCTTGTTGGATTGGGCTAACAAGCTACTGGTGGGCTTATCTTGTACTAATCAAAGTAGTTCGGTTGATTTCCCTGCACAAGAAGAGTAAACCGTTAGCCTTACCGTGGGGACGGACCCCACGATTAGACTCCGACATGAGAGTAAGTACACATTCTTGACAGAGAAGTAAGAGTATATGTATGTGTAATTATGAGAGAGAAAGTTGTACCTCGTATGGGGATTAGATCCCCTTTTATAGGCGAGGCTTACCGCTAGGGTTTCCTAGTTATTCACATGTAGTAGTTAGTTACCGGAGCCGGACCCTTGTCGGGCAAGGTTCCGTGTTAATCGCGGATGCAGAAGCAGGATACCTTCAGCGGCCGGAGGTTCAGTCCGCTAAGTATCCTACGTACTTCTTTTAGTCTGGACTATAGCTAATTTTGTTATTGAACTTACTATCGGCCCAGTGTTCGAAGTTATTCTTTCCGTTGGGCTGGGGCCCAGTATGTGTATAGTACGTATTGGGCCTAGTGGGCCTGTTATACGTGTTATACGTCATCACAAGCTAGCAAGGATAATGCTACATCATAACGGAATAATGAAAGACCGAATCGAAAATCAAAGGATGCACTTTCTAATAACCATAGCTCATAGTTTTCGAAGTACAATACATGAAAGGATACAAAGTAATAGAAAACGATCCTACCAATGAAACTAACAAGATAACTAAGATAAGTCTACATCTCGAACTGAGGACTCCTCAGTTTCAAGAATGTACAATACTATGAACCTAAGACAATCTAGCCATGATAACGGGCAACTCTAGCTGATCTCCTAACATCGTCAATCTCCCTCCATAGAGATGAGAGCTCAATACGCTGAGTGTCGCGATAACTCTTCAGATCCGCGACCTCCCTCTCCAACTCGTCGACCTTGCGCTATAGCAATCGGTCTGCCTCTCGGGCTGTCGCGAACCCTCTATGCAGGTCTCCTACCTGCTCAGAGAGCTCTGACATGCCCTCTCTCAAAGCCATAGTACTCCTAACTACAGAACCCATATCTACTCTCAAGTCCTCTACACTAGCCCTCGATACTCGAACTAGTCGGTCTGACAGCTGACTAAGCCTAACACCCTGGGATATAATCTGCTCCCAAATCATACCCGTCTCTCCATACTCTGCGGGCTCTGAAGCAATCTCTGATGGCATGTCTGAACCTAGTAGGCTGCCTATCTCAGGTGAGTAAGGAGGTGAGTCAAAGTCAAAGGGCTGCCCAGGAGAATCAGGCTCAGGCAAGGGTAAGGGAGAGCCTGGTCCTGGAGAATTTGCCAAATGCGCAGGACTCTGAAGTGGCTGAGTACCCTCATTTGGTATATCCTCCTCCTCCTCCTAAGGGTCCATATCCTCATCTACATACTCCTCCTTGTCCTCATACTCCTCCTCATCCTCATCAACAGATAGGGAGTCCATGAGTCGGCGTCTCTGTGAAGGTGAATCCTGTGGTGGTAAAGTAGGGGATCTAGGTCTTCTATGAGATGGTGATGCAGGTGGTGATGACAGGAGAGAGTGAGCTGACAGGTGCATAGGTGATGATGGAGGTCGTACAGACATACGAGTAGTACTACGAGTAAGTCTAGGATTCTGGACTCGTGCTAAGACCTGATGTACTTTAAGCTGCCTAGAAGAGCTTGGGCGTTCAGATGGTGATGAAGTGGAAGTGGGATATCGGGTAATCATATAGGGATTACCCTGCACAGGAGTCATCAGAGTCCGTGCTGGGGAAGAAGTAGCAACAAGGATCTCCTCAGACACATCATAAGCTAGTGAACGCATGGTCTGTGACAATGGCATAGGGTAGGTATAAGTGTTTGAAAATGACTAGTTCTAAAAGCACATCATCATATCAAAACATATATCACATAGTAAAAGCTTTTAAAATAAAGGTACCGCATTACACAAAATATGCATTTAAACAAAAGCGCATAAGTTCTAATCTACCACATCATCCATACATCATATACTCCAAGTCACACCAATCATATATCAAGCTCATAATACCCCAAAATCAATAAACATATCACAATACATAACATCTCAACAATCAAATCACAGTTCATACCATACTCAAATCAAGAGACTTCGGCTTAGCAGGCTGGCATGCGTAGGTCGAGGATCAATTTTCTAAAAAAGTGGTTATAGTTTAGGTTTTATTGAATACCTAGTTCTCTATAACCTTGGCTCTGATACTAATCTGTAACACCCCCAAATCTCGGTACAGCGGAAGACTTAAACACGTTTTCGGGGCATTAATGGATTGGTACATCACACAAGTATAGCAAACAAGATAGTCATAAAAATAGTTCAAAACCAATCCCATAATTAATTATCCAAATACGATCATCCCAAAATAGTCAAATATAAGGCCAAACATAGATTATAAAATAGGTCCGCATAAAATTATCAGAGTTTAAATATGATCCTTCAACCATGCCTCATTGCCAAGCCTCCACAGAACGAGCATTCCGAACATCAACTTAGTTACATGAGAAAAACATGCTAAAAGGTCAGCTAACGCTGGTGAATTCATAGGTTTAAGTATAAGTTCAATAGTGGACCTGTAAGAGTTTATTTGCTAAGTGAGACTAAGATAGATACATAATAAACATAACAAATGAGATCTCAGCAGGGCCCCAAGCGACTCTAGCCAGCACAGTCATAGCAAGGCCAAGACCCTGGACTAGGTCGGAGTAGATATCGATTCTTAGCTAGGCAATAGTGTTATAGCTAAGGCAACATCTACCACATATATATCTAAACTAGTCAACACATAAGCAAAATCAAAAGAGTTTAAGAAGGTCCAAAAGAGTATCATGATTTCTCACCCCAATTTAGTTAAAAAAGAGATAAAAGTAGGTCTATGAAACTCTCCTCAAACAAACAAAGCACAAACAATCACTAGCAATGCAGATAACAGTTAACTCGGCTCAGCAACTACTGACACGGCACAACCTATTAATATAAACCAATTCTTAACATATATTCCCAACTTCAATATTATCTACCCCGAATATATTCCAATTCTTATCTCCAAAGATGTCTCGTTTCACCATTTAGTTACTAGCGTTTGGTATCATCGTGTGTGTGGTATCGACCCGACAAGACACCTTGAATGCACTAAATCGACCACAATGCGACTCATAATGACACAATGAGATGTCTAAGCGATAAGCTTTATAGTTTATTAAGTTTCAAAATAAATCGTTAGATCTTATCGAATTCGTCAACTCGATAAACTCAACCATTTATTTATATCGCTTATCATCCTAACGAGTCATAAGGATAATTCACCCATTAATAACGCTATCCTACACACATAACAAGCACTTATTAGATTTATCAACCTAATAAGTCCGTTGTTGATGCAGGTTTTAATAACCAGGTTTTAATATTTATAAGTGTCTCGTTTACCTATGGTCTACCTTATGCACTAACGGGCAGTGTACCCGATCGTGTGTAGTGTAGTATTCGGTAAAACTGAGGTTGTCCCAAGAGCTATGTAAGCGGATTCTAATTAAGTCTAGGTGTCACAGATTTTAATTGGTTTTAAGATTGAAATAATTAATTAACTACTAAAGCAAGAAATGCAAGAAAGCAAATAAAGGCGAGGGATGTGATCAATAGAGGAGAAATGTGTTAACCTAGTTACTCATCCTATCATGTTAAGTTCACGCATAATTACTTCTAATTGCTTTAAGTAGGGGTTTAAGTCGCTAGGACAACATTTGGTCAGTTTGTCCTAACTTATCAGTAAAGGTTTCCACCGGAGATCAAGCTACTACCCTTGAAAGTCCAATTGTTTTTAGTCCCCTAAGCCAAGTCATTACGTTCCACTACATGCAAGATTCATAACAATGAGTGCCCGGGCGCTAGCATCTTAAACACTCATCCCTAACTTCTTAAGTTCATCCAAACGGTAGGTGATCAGTTGGTCAAATCGCACAAGCAAAGAAGGGTCGTCAGTTGGTCAATTCTTACCCTTCCCACTCAGTCTACCTACTTAGGGTCAGCTGGTCATATCTCCTAAGCAACTAGACACTACCGCCATTCAAAACTACCGAAACAAGGGTAGCTACCAACAAACTATGCATGCATACACTAGAAACAATTATACGGAAGCAATGTAAACATAAACAAAACAATTAAGGAATCATAACTAGGCTAGCACCAGAGGTGCTTAGCCGATCATATTAACTGAAACAATCGATTCAATGTTTAACATAATAAAATACATGAATTGAAAGTAAAAAAAATGATGAATCGCTAATGCTTATCGTTAGGGAGTGATTCCTCCCTTGGAGATGGCTTTGTATGCTCCTTGAGATCTGCCTTCAGTCTCCTACCCACGTTCTATACGTTTGTGTGTGGAGTGAATGATGAGAAATGCAGAATTGTTGGCGGTATTTATAGGCCAGATCTGGTTACGGCGTAATTTAAGTTGAGAGTTACGCCATACCATCCATATTTTTGCATTTTGCTCTGGAAAAGATGGTTACGGCGTAACATCTGGAATGAGTTACGCCATATCTTCAATAAATCATGGTTACGCTGTATTTGAGGAAAGGGTTACGGCGTAGCTTGCAGCGGATTGGAACATCATTTGACCTAATTAGTTACGGCGTAATCCTAAGATGGAGTTACGCCGTAATGTTCAGTTGAGTTGGTTTTCTGAGTCACGCTTTTGTTACGGCGTAATGTGAGAGAAGAGTTACGCCTTAATTACTTCAAAGTGGGCATACTATCATATATCTTCAATAAACTCACCAAATCCGCGTCTCATTAGCTCCAATGCTCATAATTTACCTGAAAGTGAAATATAGAGGAAAACAAGCGTAAATCCATATAAATGATATAAAATACGAGCATTATCGGGGGAAATTGACACTTAATATTCAGGACTATTTGATGTTATCAAATATCCCCCACTTGAACTCTACTTGCCCTCAAGTAGACCTTATTAGATAGATTTCTAAAAAGATATCTCCCATTACCTGGAAAATATAAGTTTACAAATCCCTTATGCTAGAATAAAACAAAGCCGAACACCTCACGAAATGGGACCAAAACACTCAAATCTCTCAACTATTCTAAGTGTCAATTTCGGGGTGATCACTCAACACACAGTCATAGCATGTATTCTATCATAAGCTTGGCGGTTACACATATCTCCACCACTAGAGTTAAGGACTAAACAATTCTTGAAGGCAATATGGGTAGACACAACAAAGGTTAAGGGTGGGTCATCATTACTAACATGTCATGGAGAAGTGGACAAAATCAATGATACATGACCAAATCCATGGCCAAGACACCAAAGATTGCTCGATGCATCACCTAGACACGCTTCATGACTAAAGGGTAGGATAAGACATGTGATAAAATTGGTGTAAAATAAAATCAAGCAAATATTCTAAATCTATAACCAAGTCATCACAGCTTACCGTTCATCCAAAGTTCAAGTTTCAAAGCTAAGAAACCGGATCATGATATACCAGGTAGATGTGCCATTAGAGGACGTCATGATGGGCACATTACCTTTCCTTTAACTGTTGGCGCAATTACCAACTCCATTCTTCAAATGTGACAGAGTTGGCCTCCTCGATACTAAATCTATAATGAGCTCATAAATATAGTGCTTATAACTTCGCACTTTACAATCAATAACTATAACTTTTTTTTTCGAATCACCTTTTTTTTCCATAACAACTAAACATAGCATCCCCCCAATTGGATGAACAATATGAGAATTTGGGGGGATCTTCAATGATCTTTAAGAATATGTCATCAACGAAAGCGTGATTCCCGAACCTTTCCACTTGAACCTTGAACTTGGGCAAACAATAACTTCCCGATCACAAATAAAGACTACATGGTAGGCTAAGGTGAATGGGTGTAATGAAACAATATGTTGGGTGAACAAAATGAAAGGAATGGCTCAGATAGGTGTATCTAGGGTATCTTGAACTAAAGGTGAGTGCAACAAAATGGTTTAACATGGGGGTCGAGAAGTCGAGGTGACTAATCGATAGACACACAATGATAGGCTATTTGGGTGACAACCCTATAATATTGCCTTCTTAAACTAAAAAGTCTAAATACATCGAGCTAACTCAACATACCTCGTCTATGGTCTCGAAATGATGCAAAGGGCAACTTCTAAAGTTTACAAGCTACCGACACACGCATAATTTGGTGGATTTGGGGTAAATATTTAGAAACGGATAAGGCTAATCTCACCATATAATATCAAGGGTTATAATGTGCTCGGCTAAGGTCTAATCTAGTTAGGTTAAGAAAAACATGTCAAAATTTTAAAAATGGCACAATTTTTCAAAATAAACTAGAAAAACGAGGGCAAAATAAAGTTCAAGAGATAATTCTACTCCCGTCCCCCCACTTGAAATGTACAAAGTCCCTTTTGTACTAAACATTAAATAAAGGTGAAGAGAAAAGTATAATTAGAGCGAGAACTTCCTTGAAATTTACTCCAAAAAGAAAGAAGGCCCACGAAAAGAATCATGCCTTCGCTTAAGCATCCACGAGGAAACTTCATTCCCTGAAATCACACTACCAACAAGCATGATTCTAAAAAAGAAAAAGAAAAATGAAAAACGAAAAGAAACCTAACTCACTTTCATAGGAATCACGGTTGCATTTAGCGTATGCAACAAGCCTTTTAAACCACTTGGTGTTCCAAGTGTACGAGTGTAGTCTCATGAGGGCTTACAGGGAACATACCCACAAAGTTCATTTAAAAACTAATACAAGGTTATTGTGTTTAAAAAGAAAGAATCATTACAGAGGATAGTTACGTCATAACTCCTATAAGGAGTTACGCCGTAATTATTGCAAAACCTGGCATACGCTACAGGAGTGTAGCTACGGCGTAACCATTGTATGGGATTACACCATAATTGGTAATGCTCTGGGGAGAACTACTGCAAAAGATGTGTTACGGCGTAACCATAAGAATGAGTTACGCCTTAACTGTGGACAGATCAGGTCCCCGTTCAGCATATTGCAGCAACTTCTCCGATTTCCTGCAAAAATGGTTAAAAACACAAAACCCAACAGAAATGGAAATAAAAAAAATAAAAAGGATAATTCGGGTTGTCTCCCGAAAGAGTACTTTTCTTTATTCACGAGTCTTTAAGTTAGACTCAAAGCCATGGGGCTTTACGGTGGCCTTTGAACTTGGCCAACTTCCTCCATATCCTTCATCAAATTATCTCTGACCCAAGCAACATTTGTAGCGGTGCGGAGATATTCCTTAGTCTCGATTTTCCGAATTTTACAAAACGTTTCGTCTGGCCCCAAGTGATATCTAGTAAACTCATATTTTCTAGCTACAATTGGTGGCGGTCTCTTATATAGAATGCCAAGAAGTTTGCACCTTCTTTGCTCATATGCTTCATCCTCGGGGTCAGTGAATCCATCTTCACCTTGTAGTTCAAGGTAGTCCAATATTCCTTCTATATCATCATCGTCGGACTCGGTACCTTCAAACCATTTATCGTCTAGTAAATCTTCCACAAGCACCCGTTTGCACTCTTCTTTCTCATTACCCGTCAAGTCTTTGATCTCTTCATCCGTTAATTCATTCATGTCGTTTGGAATTTCTTCGCTCGTGTCTTCTTTACTCATACATCCTTTCCAGATCTTCTCCTTAGTCAATGCATCAACTTTCCCATATTTGATTTTAACCCAATTGTCAAATCCCAAAATTGTCTAGCCAAGGTAATTCTGTCCTTTCCGCATCGTTGGTTGAGGTCCATAAGAATTCATCTTCCCCAATGATAACATCAAATTAGCCTGATCTTTCATATATCAAATTCCCGTGTTTATGTCCTCATTTGTATTTATATTATACTTAATTCATTCATATTCTTTCATATTTGCATTTCAGGATAAATGAGGCGTTGAAGCAGAAAAGATGTGATATAAGGCCAAATATATGTTCCGAAGATTGATTTACGAGGGCCTATGAGTTCAGTGTGAAGATTACGTCGTAACTCGTTAATAATGTTACGGCGTAAATTTGATGCTTTGAAGGATACGGCGTAACCATTTCTTATGGTTACGTCGTAATTATTTTTGTGAAGGTTACGGCGTAACGTAGCAATTTAGTTATGCCGTAGAGATAATTACGGAGCAGATAAGAATATATGGTTGAAGAATTACGGCGTAATTTGGCAATTCAATTACGCCGTAATTGATTACTTGGGCGCAAAGTTTTGAAGTCCAGGGACTAAAGGCGGTCAAAATAATATTAAGTCATTTATCACAAGGACCGAAGGTAAAAATATGAAGTACGACGAGGGACTAAAGTCGTACGGAAGGCTAATAAAATTTCAACATATTTATGTGACATGAAAAACTACGAAGTTGATATTTACGTCGTAATTGTAATTTAGTTACGACGTAACTAATAAATTTAATTACGCCGTAACTATATTGCGGCCTATAAATACAGCCCTAAATCTGCATTTTTGAGGATCTCTCTTCACCCCTCTCCTAGGGGTCGATTAGGGCACCACTCCAGGGCATTTTCCAGCAGTCCGAAGCCAGTTTTGAAGGAAGAATTCACTCGCAATCATCATCATTATTAGCTCTACATCAAGTAATTTGTATCAAACTGTAGGACCTTGCTTTTATCAACCTTATCACTTTACCAAGCTTATCAAACGAGTAGAACACGTGAAACAAACACTTATGCGTAGAAGAAAGATGAAGAAGAAAGATGGTGACTTAAGATGTAGTCGTGTATGTTAAGAGAGAAATAAAGATGAAAGGAAACATGTATTGCTTAAAGAAAACACACACACAAACACACTCAAGCACACCCCTCAAATGACAAATTTTGAGGGGTATTTATACTCTCATAAAAAACACCCTAATGCGCTTGGCATGGGCTTGGATTGGTTTGGATTGGATAATAACTTACATAAGGCTAGCTTTACTTAACTACTAACCATTTAGCTTAGCCCAATCCACGAGCCCGTTGACTATTCTATCACGATATCTAACACACGTTACAAAGTTCCTAAACGTGAATGACCATCACTTCTATTAATTATTATCAAGGCTAACAATCTCCCCTAAGGGGTGGTCATTCAAAAGATGCTCCATTTGATTAGGTCTTTACTTTCCTTGAGCTTGAACTTTGTGTGTTGATATAGAATAGACTTAATTCTTTGTTCCTTCATGCTTTGCGATCAATTAATGGAGTTGTCTACCGATTGTCAACTTCTTTGGAATAGGTTGTTAGCCTTGATAATAATTAATAGAAATGATGGTCATTCACGTTTAGGAACTTTGTAACGTGTGTTAGATATCGTGATAGAATAGTCAACGGGCTCGTGGATTGGGCTAAGCGAAATGGCTATTAGTTAAGTTAAGCTAGCCTTTTATCATTTGTAATCCAATCCAAGTCCAACCCATATCCACGAAGCCCATGGCCAAGCCCATTAGGGCGTTTTGTCTTGTAGTATAAATACCCCTCAAATGGTCATTTGAGGGGTGTGCTTGAGTGTTTTTGTATGTGTTTTTCCTTTGAAATAGAAGCTCTTGTTTTCATCTTTATTTCTCTCAACATACACGACACACATATAACTTTCAAGTCACCATCTTTCTTCTTCATCTTTCTTCTACGCATAAGTGTTTGTTTCACATGTTCTACTCGTTTAATAAGCTTGGTAAAGTGATAAGGTTGATAAAAACAAGGTCCTACAATTGGTATCAATCGCCTAACAATGGTTTAGGAGTGTTGTGTTACGTTAATTGTTAGAACTTTATAAAAAGTTGCGTATTTTCCTATAAAACGTGGGCTTTTGTCATAAAGTTTTGATTTTTACGTGTTTTTAAGGTTAAAGTTGTAGTTTTTATTGATCTTTAAGCGTTTTGGAAGAAGTTTGTGCAAAATAAATCATTTGGAAACGTGTTTTTGGGTGAAAATTTGTGTTTTTGCAAAATTCTGGGCATTCTACGCGTAAGAAAACCAAGTACAGAAAGTCAAAACCTTATTCTTACGCATAATAAAAGTCAAAACCCTAATCCTACGTGTAAGGTCTACGCGTAAGAAGTGTAATCCTACGCTTAAGCTTTTGGTGAAGAATCTTCGTGTTAAAACGGTTACTCAGTGCTTCCCTCACTTGGATAAGTTTGTGGAACACTTCGACTTGTGGATATCTCTCACACTTGGACGAGTGTGAAGGATTTTGGATTTAAACCTAAGTTTACGCTTAAGCATAAAAGCTTATGAGTAAAACTCTACACCTAAGCTAACACTTACGCGTAAGGTTTCTTACTTATAAGCATTTAGCTTACGCATAAGCCTACGCTTAAGCCTATAGTCTACGCCTAAGCATCCTACGCATAAGAAATCCTACGCATAAGGAAACCTACGCCTAAGGAAGTCTACGCCTAAGCAAATCCTACGCCTAAGCACCAAATACTACGCCTAAGCTCAAGTTTACGAGTAAAATCTTCAGCACAACTTCAAACGGACATAACTTTTGAACCGTAACTCCGTTTTCAGCTTTCTATCCATCAAAACGACCGTGAGAACGAGGATCTGGTCAACCTTTGAGTCCTAAAAACGCTTCGAACAGAAGTTATTAAGGTTTTTAAGTTTTCAGACCAAATTTTCACTACTACAACCGAGCTTAATCTTCATCAAAACACAACTCCTTTATCGTTGAATCGATCCTACATCAACTTTATCATCAAATACCTTCATCAATGGCTACTCAACAATACATTCATGCAGCCGGTGCCGAAAACCGTCCTCCTATGCTCAAAAAAGGTGGATATCTTCAATGGACAAGTCGTATGCTACGCTACATCAAAACCAAACCTAATGGAAAACTCATGATTCAATCCATTACGAATGGACCCTTCAAGCTACGACAAGTCCAAGACCCTGGAAATCCTGATGCAACACCTCCCGTCCCACCATCTTTTCGTGTTCAAAATGAATCAGAATACATGGACGAGGATAACAAGCATGTTGAAGCAGATGACATGGCAATACACATTGTCCAACTGGGTTTACCAAGAGACATCTTTCTGCTGTAGGTGTGAAATTGCTTACGATATGTGGGAACGTGTTAGACGGCTATGTTATGGAACAGAAATTGGTAAAAAAGACATGGAAAACAAGCTGCTAACTGAGTGGGAGAAGTTTGCATCAACTCCAGGAGAATCCATTGAATCCTACTATGGAAGGTTTTGCACTTTGATGAATGAACTTATCATAAACAAGTTGGCACCCAGAACTATCGTGACTAACATGAAATTTCTCAACAATCTTCCAGAAGAATGGGGACAATATGTCACTATTGTCAACCAAACAAAGGACTTACATCAGGTGAACTTTGATCAACTCAACGATTTTCTGAAACAAAACCAAGCTGAAGTCAATGAAGTTAGGAAAGAAAGATTGGCAAAGAATCATGATCCATTGGCACTAATTGCAAAGACTCCAACTCCAGTGAACTCACAACAACAAGCTTCATCATCTTCCACTAACAACAACTTGCAACAATACATTCTACAACCACAAGCTGTTATCCCTCAACAACAATTCTATCCACCAGAACAACAAGTCAATCAACAACAATAGTATCCACAATACCAGGAACAAGGAATCACTGACCTTGAAGCTGAACAAGAAGAGGCTTTGTCAAATACATTTGCTTATTTGACTAAAGCATTCAAAGGTCGCTATTCCACACCAACTAACAACAACCAAAGGATTTCATCAAACACTCGCAACAGGCAAATTGCACAGCCGGGTGTGAATATGGGTCAACAAGGACAAATTGTTGGAGTTATTGGAAATACGAGGATATGCTCTTGGATTTCACATGGGTAATCAGCGGTTCCGTATCGGGTTAATCGGTTGGGTCGAATGTTGGAAATCGAGATCGTCGAGAATGTTGGGAATAGAGCAGGTAATCGAATGGGAATGTTGCAACTCCAGTCGTTGGGAATTATGGAAATGTGAATCAGGATAATCGGGTTACGTGTTACAACTGTCAAGGAGTGGGTCACATGGCAAGGAATTGTCCTACTAAGCCAAAAAAGAAGGATTATGCGTATCATCAGAAAGCAATGTTGTTGGCACAGAAGTCTGAAGCAGGGATGCAGTTGAGTGCTGAGGAACATGACTTTTTTGCTCTTATGGATGACATGGAAGACCGAGAGGACATCAATGCAAATTGCATCTTCATGGAAAATCTTCCGGAGGCTAAGTATGACACTGATTCTGACACACCTCCTGTTTATGATGCCAATGCAGTATCTGAGGTACCAATCACTGATCCATGCTATAACAATGTCATATTTGATGTGTTTACTCATGATGAAAAGCATTCCGTGACGCCAGCACCTACTTATGATACATACATGGACAATCCGAGTTGTAGCAATACTAACTCTGAAACTCCAGATGTGGATCCTAGTGGAGGCTTTGTGGCACAAAATACTGAGACTGATGAGGAAACACGTGCATTATTTGAAACATTAATCAATAATTGTGGCATTGACATTGAGAAAGTTAAAAAGGTCAATCGCGATGTTAAGGCCGCGAATGATCAATTGACCGCTGAGCTTGAGAGGTACAAGGAGAATGCAAAAGCTTTTGAATTTCACAAAAACAAAGAGTCAGAAGTAGAAATTGGTTATCGAAATTCCATTTTAAGAGAAAAACAGTTGCAAATCAAGTATGACACACTTGATGTGAATTTGAGCTTGAAAATAAAAATTTTAAACAAAAATTTCTAATCTAAAAGACCAACTTTCTAAACAAAAAGCAACGTATTATGATCTTGAAAAAGAGAAGAAAAAGTTGAAAACTGATTTTTCAAAACGAGAAGATTCTCTTCTTGATGAAATTCTTGAGAAAAATGAAAAAATTAACAAATTGGAAAATTTGCTTGTTACAACGGGTCATTCTGCTCAAACTGTCAATATGTTAACAAATCAAACAAATCCGTATTTTCATACAACTCAAAAAATGGCTCTTGGTAACAAACCTCCTTGTGCACTCAAGAAAGCTCAGAAAGAACATAATGTTTTGTATAATGGAAAGGCTTTGTTGGATAAACATAAACCCGTAGAAGTTCGTGATTCTCATGAAACGTTAGAACTCACCGACGAGAGTAGATCAAAAATGAAACAAACGAATCCAGCAATAAAACCAATTGACTACAACAAATGGAACAAAATTTCTGGAATTACTTTTGTTCCACAAAAAGAAAAGTCAAAGTTTTCCATAACGCCCAGTGTTTCAAACAGTGTGTCAACACCAGTTTCAAAACCTGTTGTTGTCTCACAATCTCTTTCGAAAATCGAACAAATGTCTTCAAACAATCCTTTTAACACAAGTGATGCTAGAAGCATTTTAGATGACGTTAAAACTAGAATTGGGAGACTTCAAGAGACTGTTAAATCTAAAACCAATATTACAAATAATATCTGGTTTTCTAGTTTTGATGATGAAATGAAAGAGTTTATTGAAACTCAAATTGACCCTCCGCTGAATAACATCAGTGCAAGGGTAATTCATTTTGAACAAGCCTTTTTGAAAGAAACAGTTAACTTTGTCAATGACCATAAATCCCTGGTAAAGAAAGCTAATGAAAGTGTTGAACACATCAAAGTTTTGGAAAATTTGAATGATTCTCTCGTCGAAGAAGTTCTGACTGATGATATTATGTCCATTGTTTTACAAACATATTCTGTTGAAGACCATGAAAGAATCCAGTCTGAGACCTCTGTAATTGTTTCAAAATATGAAAAAGCTTTTGAAAAACTTGAAAAAGAAAATGTCTCATATTTTAAACAACTCGATCGAAAAACTGAAGAATGCAAGTATGACAAATTGTCGTATGAGCGTGCCTACAAGGACATTAAAGAGCAAAATGATCTTTTGAGGGATCAGCTGGAATGTCAAAAGGGAAAGGCTGTGGATACTAAGATTGCAAAACCACTGAGGAGAAGGAAAATGCTCCAAAACAGGTTTTCAAACCAAAAATGTCTATTTCTATGCCTCCTCCAAAAGTCAATGAGAAAAAAGATTTGTCACAACCAGTCACTCCACCAGCCTTGCCTAAGCAAAAAGAAATAATTGTTGAAAATGAAAAAATGGTTATCGAAAAACCAAAAATTTTAGCACCTGGCCTTTTTAAGATAAGTACCACTAATGCGTCTGCCTCCACATCTAAACCATGTGGAACAAACGACATAAGTTTAGAAAAGTACTTTAAAGAGACTAGGAAAGCTGAAACCACTTCTGTTGATAAAAAAGTGAATCCTAATGCATGTGCCTTACCTTCTACAGGACTAGAAAGCACCCCTAGGAGCAGCAGACTAAAGCCTAAGAGAAATACAAGGAACAATAGAGTCTCGCATGCCTCTAAGAGTAGTAGCTTGAATAAAGAAAAGAAAGTAGAAGAACACCCTAGGAATTTACCGCTTTGTAATAAGAAAGACATTTCATCTGAATGTAATGAACCTATGAAATCTGCTAAGTTTAATGAATCTGTTGAATCTGTTTATTTAACCTGCAAGAAATCTTTATCTAACGTTCATGATGATTGTGTTTCTAAGAATGAGAATGTTAAGCCTGTTCAGAAGAACGTTCCAAAAAGAACTTATGCTAAACCAATAAGAAGTCTAGTTGCAAGATTTAGGTCTTACACTACTGATAGGAAGCATAGTCTTTACTATAGGGATGATATTTGGAAACCAACGGGTAGAATTTTCACACTCCAGAATGGTAGAATGAGTGCTACACCAGTATACCCAGTAGAAAACTTCTATGAGTGTGATCAGGATTTTACCTCTAACCCAAAGGAACCATAATCAAAACGGTTTCCAAAAACATCTTCTTCTGTATTTGGCAGGTTATCGAAATATGTCTTTGGATCGTCGACTCGGGTTGCTCCAAGCACATGACCGGGAATCTGAAGCTGCTGATCAATTTCGTTTGGAAATTCATGGGAACCTTTCGTTTTGGAAATGATCATGTAGCAGCTATCATAGGTTATGGAGATCTACCTTTTGGAAATTATTTGATCACTCAGGTCTATTATGTCGAAGGGTTGGGACACAATTTGTTTTCAGTCGAGCGGTTCGTGATGCAGATTTAGAGGTTGCTTTTAGGAAAAATGCTTGCTTCGTTAGACACTTGGATGGCACTGATCTCTTAACTGGGAATCGTGATACAAACTTGTATGCTATTGACATTAACCAAATGGCCTCTTCATCACCAATATGTCTTATGACACGAGCATCTGGAACAAAGTCCTGGTTGTGGCACAGACGATTATCCCATCTCAATTTCGACACCATCAACAAACTTGCCAAAGACAACATCGTCAACGGACTTCCAAAGTTCAAATACACCAAGTATCACTTATGTCCATCATGCGAACAAGGAAAAAGCAAAAGAGCATCATATAAACCAAAACTCGTACCAAGTTTGGAAGCAAAGTTGCATATGTTGCACATGGACTTATGTGGCCCAATGAGAGTTGAAAGCATAAATGGGAAAAAGTATATTCTTGTTATCGACGCTGATTATTCGAGATATACATGGGTTAGGTTTCTGAGATCAAAAGACGAAGCACCAGGCATCATCATCACCTTTCTGAAACGAATTCAAGTAATTCTTCAAACTCCAGTAAGGGTAGTAAGAATAGACAACGACACAGAATTTACTAATCAGAAGTTAAGAGCTTATTTTGAAGATGTTCGAATCACACATCAGACATCAGTTGTTAGAACTCCACAGCAGAATAGGGTAGTTGAAGGAAGAAATCAAACTCTTGTGGAAGCTGCTTGTACAATGCTAATTTATTCTAGTGCACCGTTATTTCTATGGGCTGATGTTGTTGCCACTGCTTGTTTCGCTCAGAACCGATCCCTAATCCATCCAAGATTCAATAAAACCCCATATGAGCTAGTGAACAACAAAAAACCTGATATCTCTTACCTTCACGTGTTTGGCGCTTTGTGCTATCCAACGAATGACAGAGAAGATCTAGGAAAACTGAAAGCTAAAGGTGATATTGAAATCTTCATTGGATACTCAGAAAACTCGAGGGCATTCAGGGTGTATAACAGAAGAACTAGGAAGACAATGGAGACGATAAATATGAATTTTGACGAACTTTCACAGATGGCTTTTGAGAGACTCGCTCTAGAACCCGCGCTAAATCCGATGGCTTCTACTCAAAACAGATTAGAACCCGCACCAAACCCGCAGACTTCTGGACACATTAGTTCAGGACTCATACAACAAAGAGCTCCATCAACTTTTGCTGACACACCTCGTGAACAAGAATGGGAGAATTTCTTCGAGTTAATGTTCGATGAATACTATGGTGGAACTACGACAAATGCATCAAACCATCATTCCGCTGCACCCGATCAAAATCATCCACCACCACCACCAACAGAAGATGCATCTACCATGGTCGAAACCAATGCACCAACTCCATCAACATCATCTACATCGACTTCTGCAAATCCTATTCTTGAAACAGTCTTACCAGCAGTTGATGAGCAAAACCAAAACATATCATTTCAAGAAGAACCTACACAAAACTAGAACGATGCAACGTTAGATGAAGAATTATTTGAAAACCCGTTTGCAACGGAATCAGCTGAATCATCTTCAAGCTTACGAGAACCATCTAACTAGCATACGTTTAACCAACGGTATCCTTCTACTCTGAAGTGGACAAAAGACCATCCAATTGAACAAGTTATTGGTGAACCTTCACGGCCAATTCAGACAAGACGCCAACTTGCCACCGATTGTGACTTATGCATTTACCTTTGCTCAATTAGCAATATAGAGCCAAAGAACATTCGCGAGGCAATGGAAGAACCCGCATGGATAGAAGCAATGCAGGAGGAACTTCTCCAATACCGTCTGCATGACTCTTGGGATATGGTTCCAAGACCAATTGACATTCGCATCATTGATCTCAAATGGTTTTGGAAGAACAAAAGGGATGAAGAAATGACTGTAATTCGCAACAAAGCTTGTCTTGTGGCCAAAGGATACAGACAGGAAAAAGGGATAGACTTTGAAGAGTCATTCACGCCGGTAGCTAGACTTGAAGCAGTCAGGATATTCTTAGCCTATGCAGCTCACAAAAATATCACGGTTTATCAGATGGACATTAAGATCGCATTCTTGAATGGAACTCTGAAAGAAGAAGTGTACGTGAGTCAGCCAGAAGGCTTCTTAGACATGGAACATCCAGACTACGTCTACAAAATCAAAAAGGCAATCTATGGTTTGAAACAAGCTCCGCGAGCGTGGTATGACGAACTGTCTTCTTTCCTTATCCTAAACAATTTCACCAAAGGAACTGTTGATCCTACCTTGTTTACATAAAAATGCAAAAATGACATTTTGATTGTTGATTTCGTGGGCGACATCATTTTTGGGTCCACTAATCCGAATCTTTCAAAACATTTCGAAAATCTCATGAAAAGCAAATTTGAAATGTCCATGATGGGGGAACTAAAATTTTTTCCTGGTTTACAAATACATCAGTCCCCTCGTGGAATTTTTATTAATCAAGCTAAATATACAACTGAGATTTTGAAAAATCATGGTATGGATAATTGTGATTCGGTTAGAACACCAATGGTAACTTCACCAAAAATTAGAGCCGATTTGTTTGGGAAACCTATCGATCCAAAGAAATTTTGGAGCATGATTGGTTCTCTCATGTACCTCACTACTAGTCGACCCGATATCCATTTTGCTATTTGCTTATTAGCACGGTTTCATGGAAAGCCTACCGAACTGCACCTCAAAGAGGTTAAACAGATCCTTCGGTACCTGAAGACATCCATTCACATGGGACTTTGGTATCCGAAGGAATCCGGATTTGATCTAATAGCCTTTTCAGATGCGGACCACGCAGGTGATCAAGTTACAGCAAAAAGTACATCTCGAGGAGCACAATTTTTGGGTGAAAAGTTAGTAAGCTGGTCTTCAAAAAAACAAGATTGCTATGCACTTTCAACCGTTGAAGCTGAGTATGTGTCACTATCTGCGTGTTGTGCTCAAGTTCTATGGTTGAGAACACAACTCACAGATTATGGCTTTACTTTCAAAAAAATACCTATGTATTATGACTCGAAAAGTGCCATAGCCATATCATGCAATCCTGTTCATCACTCAAAGACTAAGCACATTCGTGTCCATTACCACTTCATAAAAGAGCACTTAGAAGAAGGTACTGTTCAATTATTTTTCGTGAAGACAGATTACCAACTCACCGATCTATTTACCAAAGCCCTTTCAAAAGAAAGGTTTGATAATTTAGTTCGACGAATTGGAATGCGAAGCCTAACCCCTGAGGAGTTAGAACGTCTTCTCGAATCTTCTTGAAAATGATTTTCCAAAAAGCTTCGCTGTAAATAGTTTTGAAAAAAAAAATACAAAATTTGAAAAACCAACAAAATGAAAATACAAAAATAAAAAACTTTCAAAAAATACAAAAACAATATAAAAGAAAAAAATCCAAAAACATTCTTCTCACGACATGTCTCTCGTATAATCGATATTCTGTACGTTTCTAGAAATGTCATTCAACAATGATACAGACATGTACAGATGCTTGAGCGAGAGTTATTTAAATGTTTTCTAAAACATGTCGTTCCTCAAAATTTCTTCAAAAATGGCTTTCGTATACTTCAGTACGAAACCCGAAAGAAAATGTTGACTTTTGATTATTTTCAAATCAAAAATCGTGCTTTTTAAAGAAAAAATCTAGTGTATGCTTCAGTGCACTACATTTAAAACTGGTGAGAAATCATCATCATCTTGAGCACCTTTTTCAAGATTGTTCAAAAAGATTTTCAAAATCTTTCAAAATATTTTGTGCTCAAGATAATTCCCTCTAAAACCCTTTAATTGATAATGCTTTATTAAAGGGGGAGTATAAAACTAAAATGTTCCAATTTCATGCTTAAATCAAATCTGTTTGTCTCCCTACAAGATTCTAAAAATGTTGTTTAATCCGTTGATATAAAAAATATCACAAATATGCTATTTTTGAGGGGCAGAAGACGTGATTCAAATGTGATCAAAAATGTTTAATGATCGTTGTTTGAATCTCATAAGAGCTCGACTCAGACGGAACCAATGAATTGATGAGAAATCAAAATCAGTAAATGTACCATCTCGAGAAACTTGTGATAGACATGCACTTTCATGGGTCTAACCTTCTTTTCAAGAAGAGTTTACAACTTCAAGTTAGTTATTAGAGCTAGTTGTCACCTAAAAAATGACAATGGAACTCTTTAACTAAGCTACGTAACCGAGTCTTGTGGGGAATTGTCTATCATGAGCCGATCAATTCAAAAAGTGCGATCTCTACCCTCACTGTGCAGATTTAAGTTAAAACAATATAAGCACATGTGAAGGGGGAGTGTTTCTGAAAATTCAAAACTCTCAAGGTGTTAACAAAATGTTTTATAATCATAAACATTTTGAGAGATTTTCAAGAAAAATGGTTTTATGGCAACATAGGATAGTCATGGAGTTATAAGGTGACTAAGGATAGGAAATACGTCCTATGATCCACCAGAGCCGGAGGGATCTACCCAAGGACAAAACCCATAGTTAGTATTAGAAGTCCTTAGGTATGATTGAAAAAAGGAAATAATGTGAGAAAGGAGAAAGAAGGGGTTGAAGAATTAAAAAGAAAAGTAAAGAAAAAGGGTGAAAAGAAATAGCCCTCCATAATCAACCTTAGGGCAGAAATCGGGTTCAATTCATCTGCTACTGGTAGTCACTATGATGACACTGGTATTGAAGACAACACGTCATGGACCCATTGACGCACTGCACCTAACCTTCTAGCTACTCAATTCCTCTCAAAAGGATTTGTTTCATTCTCACTGGGAACCCTGCATAATCTATCGACTTTCTCTTAGAGATTGTTGGTATTGAAGAAGGAGACCCTCTCCCTAATCTCCGCTTAGGAAAACCAAAATGCACTAATCGAGTCTAGAGCCACGAGATTCATTAAAAGATCTCATAGGAACACATGACATTTCATCATTTGTTGTTCAACAATAAGGACACAAGTGATACATTCTAGAGTCCTACACAAATCTTAGCAATCTGCCAGAACATTTATGAGAGGTTTCACAATTGTGATCCTCAGTGATTGAATGGAAATTCCTGCCAGGGTCAACATCAAGCAGCCCTGGCAGCAGGTCACTTCAGTAATTCTTATGGATTACGCTTAGTGTGTCTCAAGCGGTCTCTGATCGTGAGGTGATGCTTGGTGTACCTCGTGACTCACCAACTGTAGATGTACTTTGGTATGTCGTGTTAGCCTTCTTGAGGGCCTCCATATTCAGGAACAGCCTTTGCTAGAATTAGAGATGTGTTTTCACATTATGTTGTTAACACCCTCGAAGTTCGAACCTGTAAGTCTTTGGAAATCACGCTAAGGAGATTCCTTTCACGAATCGAATCTTGAAGATGTGGGTCATTACTTGAATTTATTCTATGTAATGCCAACTGTCCCTTATGGGATTCGGACGGCTGATTCGCCCGACCAAGGTGAATGAAATCAAGACATTCATCAGTAGAACAATTGTAGAAATCAATTCTTTAAGAAAATATTACAATGATCAATTGGTGTTCGTGACTGCACTTGGAAAACTGCTGCTGATGGATGCTCGCGGGAGGAAGAGATCGTGCAGATTCTCCACATGCACATACCAACAACATCACAAATGAAGTTCTCTCATAATCAAGGACAACTCAAATTTAAAAATGATTCTTCGTCAATGTCAAAGAATCTACAAAGTATAAAGACTCGAGAACTACATCATTGGTAATTAAAAGTCAAATAGAAGTGTGAGCATGGTGGAGAAAGACGTGGAGACACCTAACCAAAGAAGTTGACAAATGGCAAACAACCACATTAAATGATCACAAAGCATGAAGGAATGAAAATCAATACTAATCTATATCTACACACAAAGTTCAAGCTCAAGGAAAGTAAAGATCTATTCAAGTGGAGCATCTTTTGAAAGACCACCCCTTATGGGGAGATTGTTAGCCTTGATAATAATTAATAGAAGTGATGGTCATTCACATTTAGGAACTTTGTAACGTGTGTTAGATATCGTGATAGAATAGTCAACGGGCTCGTGGATTGGGCAAAGCTAAATGGCTATTAGTTAAGTTAAGCTAGCCTTTTATCATTTGTAATCCAATCCAAGTCCAACCCATATCCACGAAGCCCATAGCCAAGCCCATTAGGGCGTTTTGTCTTGTAGTATAAATACCACTCAAATGGTCATTTGAGGGTTGTGCTTGAGTTTGTTTGTATGTGTTTTTCCTTTGAAATAGAAGCTCTTGTTTTCATCTTTATTTCTCTCAAATACACGACACACATATAACTTTCAAGTTACCATCTTTCTTCTTCATCTTTCTTTTACGCATAAGCGTTTGTTTCACGTGTTCTACTCGTTTGATAAGCTTGGTAAAGTGAAAAGGTTGATAAAAACAAGATCCTACATAGGTGTCTCCACATCTTTCTTCACCATGCTCACACTTCTTTTTGGCTTTGATGTTCCAATGTTGTGAAGTTCTCTAGTCTTTAAACTTTGTAAATTCTTTGACATTCACGAATAATCATCTTTAACTTTGTTTTGCCTTTGATTTTGGTGAGAACTTTCATGTATTCTGATGTTGGTATGAGCATGGGAAGATGGTGCGGTCTCTCCTCCAAGGAACAATCATCATTACCTGCATGAATATGTTAGTTGAAAAATACCAATCGATCATTGTGGACTTTTCTTAAAGAATTGACCACTACGATTGTTATACTGATGAATGTCTTTATTACATTCACCTTGGTCGGGCGAATCAGCCGTCCTAATCCCATAAGGGATAGTTGGCATTACATTGAATAAATTCAAGTAATGACCCTCATATTCAGGATTCGATTCGTGTAAGGAATCTCCTTAGCGGGATTTCCAGCACTTACAGGTTCAAACTTCGAGGGTGTTACCAGCATAGTTTGAAAACACATCTCTAATTCTAGCAAAGGCTGTTGCTGGAGGCCTTCAAGAAGGCTAACACGATATACCGAAGTACATCTACCATTCAGGCGAGTCGCTAAAGTACACCGAAGCATTACTTCACGACTGTAGACCATTTGAGACACACTAAGCATAATCCATAAAGAATTACCGAAGTGACCTGCTGTCAGGGCTGCTTGATGTTGACCCTGGAAGGAATTTCCATTCAATCACTGAGGATCACAATTATGAAACCTCTCATAAATGTTCTGGCAGATTGCTAAGATCTGCGTAGGACTCTAGAATGTATCACTTGTGTCCTTATTGATGAACAACAAGCGATGAAATGTTAAGTGTTCCTATGAGATCTTTTGATGAATCTCGTGGCTCTAGACTCGATTAGTGCATTTTGGTTTTTCTAAGCGGAGACTAGGGAGAGGGTCTCCTTCTTCAATACCAACGATCTCTAAGAGAAAGTCGATAGATTATTCCCATTGAGAATGAAACAAATCTGTTGTTCCCTATTCACTATCGTTAAAAAAACAATTAAGTACTTAAAACAATTTAACAGTGAATAATGACTGAAAATAATGCAAGTAAAACACACTAAGTAATTTTCAACATCATATTCTTATTAGAAATAAATCAAAAGAATACGTTACCCAAGTACTTGCGGAATAGTACTTGGGATTGAAATGACAAAGTTTGGGTGACTCCTCTCTAAGCTCAGGCTAAGTCTGAGCACAACTCTTAGAACCCACTGAGCTAGCTCAAGGATAAAGTTGTATTTGGAGGACTGAAAAGTTGGCTTGTGTGTATGTGTGTTTTTACAATTCACAAGCTTAAACTTTTCACTCCTTCTCTTATGCTATTTATACAAGTATGGATATTTAACTTTAACCTTAGAAGACAAAAACATTGATCACAGTAATCCCGAATATAGATATATTCGTTTACTGTTTACTTTGTTATTTATAGTCAGGCGGCGAAGCTTCTTTCCTTAACAGAGAATCCTTTAGTATCGCCGCTTACTATAAATGGGAAGATATGGCTTTAGTAGATAGGGACTTAGTTTTATCTGGGTAAAACACTTGCGGACTTAGTTTTATCTGGGTAAACTTTTCCCGCCTAGTCCCGCTCATTCTTCATCTTCAAAGCCTTGATCTCTTCCTTGTTTGTCTTCAGTGCTAGCAGTTGGAGAGGAGTCTTAGGGATTGATGAGTTATTGTCATCACTCACTGAATCCACCATCTTCTTCTTGACTTAGTCTTCACCCATTAAGTTCCGCGTTGCTGAGTGGAGAGGCTTCTTCTTCGCCTCGTACTAAGTAACCTAAAGATGGCTCACTGAGAGAGTATGCGCTCAGTGACCTGATTGTGTTTAACGGATTAAACACTTGGGTTATTTTCTATTCAAATCCTAGATTAAGGGGTTTGGGTATTTACTGAACCTAACAGTCTCCCCCTATTTAGATATACAAATAGCCTAAGTGTTTGATCAGTGTAAGTGAGCAAATGGCTTCTCCTTACACTGAATGTACTAATGAATACAATAAGGAACTTCAAGTAATTTAACAAAACATACATCTTTTATTGATCAGATTACATAGCTCCTATCATTAGTACAATAAGGATAAATATGATGTCAGTCCAGATGGATACCCAGTGTTTTGAGCTTCACTTTCTTGGTGATGAGTGTTTCCCTGTCAGGATGGTCTCTTATCATTGCATTCAGGTCTTGAGAACGATGTTTGTTGGGGATTGGATCGAGAGGCCACTAGAATATAGTGACCATTGCGGCCACACCAGGCTGATCAATGTCACTCCATCTTTGAAATCTTTGGGTTTCCATAGACATCATGTGAAATAGCCCTCTTTCGGGCTCTTCAATTACCAAGCAGTTCACAAATTTTACACCCTCAACTCTCTGTTGCATTCTAAGCCGGCACTTTGATCTCGAGGTTAGAACTCAAATCTTTTCCTTTTGCGGTGGATGCTTGTGGTTGAGATCCTTGTGGTGCGTCAAGGCGGTGAATTCCAGTTGGGTGGTGCATCTCTCGACCTTTCATATCTTTTCTTGAGCATCTTCATCGCTCCTTGACCACCTTATTTTGCTTCTTTCCAATGATCGGCCCAAGTTCATCAAGTTCAGTGATCCCAAAGTCAGTGAATTTTAGGGGATCATGAGCCTCAAAGTGTCTTTTGTCATCCCCTCTATAAACATTCATAGCCAATGGTTTGGTGTTGGGAATAATCTTGACATCTGTGATTTTCTCAGGAAGCCTTCGGTGGTCATTGTCGAGTTGTATTCCTTAACTCTGCTTTGCCTGAGAACTTCAGTTTTCTCTCTCTTTTCTTCCAACTGCTTTCTTATTTCAGCCATCTGAGCAGCCTGAGCTTCCTTGAACTTTTGTCATGCCTGACCTTTTTGGAGCTTGCTTGCATCTAATCCCATGTTCTCGGCTTCTTCGTGACAACCTTTTCCGGTGCTTCTCTGTTCCTTTTCTCTTCCTCAGCTAGTTTCATTCTTCTTTCTTCTTTAGCAAGATGTTTACTCACTGTTGTGGTATGGCAGGTATTGATGTCGCCGATTTTATAGGGAATCTTCTCGGGCTCGCAGTTGTCATTTTGCCTTTGCCTTTGTCCTGGCCTGAGGAAGATGATGCAACTAAGGGTGGTGTTGTCGTTGTGACCGTCAGTGTTGTTGTTGTTGATGTTTGTGGTGGTAGTGAGGATATGGGTATTGTAGAGACTGGTGTAGATGATGTGGGGACTACTGATCGGAGGTGTTTGCTCCCCTCGGTGTGAAGAGGAGTCTCTTGGATATTCTCCCCCTCAAGCTGTTGCGGGCGTCGGTGAGGGCAAGAGTTGGAGTTGGTCTTGAGGGGCCGGGCGGCTTGACCCTTGAAGGCGATGGATTTGGTGATCATGGCCTTAATCTCTCGAAGTATCTGCTGAATACCGGTGACCTTTGCATCGGTTAGCCGAGATCTCCAATGCGGTCATTCGGGGACCAAGATTCCGGGACATAGAAGGCGAGGCTGAGCCATAGCGGCTACCGAGTGTTCAAAGAGTCCACCGAGGTGCGAAGAGACTGAACGAAGATTGGAGACCACGAACATTGGCGATTGGAGCATTTCAATCGGTTTAGTTAGGCGAGATGAATTTTTACATACAACTCGGTGGCTTCGGTACTTTGGCATTGGATTTGGGTCCTCTTTAACAGCATCCCGATTTCATCAATTGTAACTCCACATGATGAAGATGCTTGAGAAACTTAACCGAGGTTTTCATCGGTCGATAAGGTGTTGGTACATAAGATCTCTGTGCTCATGAACATTTTCATTGAAGGTGAGCACATCGGATCGAAGATCGGTAGGCTGCCGCTTCGGTGTGTTGATCCCAAAATTGTTCATAACCCGATGTACAGTCTCCTTGAGGCTTTAGTGATCCACGAACCGGTGTCTTTCGGTTGGAAGAATCTTTGTCAAAGCAGTTAAATTCCCAATTTGGATGATGAGGAGTCGAGTCATTATCTTACGGATGAAATGGTGACTCGTATAATCGGTGAGGCTCTTGTTCGATTGAACCTCGGCGTCCATCTCTTCCCGGTGATAAAATTTCATCTTGATTTGACAAGTTCATCCTCGAGAATAGAATACCGGTGACATCGGCAATTGTGAGTAAGGGGTTGGCGATGGGTTCCATATCGGTGGTGGTATATATCCCTCGAGTCTTTGTCCCTGTTGACCCCTCGGACACGGTGGGAGTTTCAGTGCCTTCTCCGAAGTCGGGATTGGTTTTGGGTTCCGTATCGGCGGGTTGTTCCTTTCCCTCCGAGTCTTTGTCCCCAGTGACCCACGAGACACGGTAGGTGTTTCCGGTGCCTTTGGCGGAGTCGGTGATTGTTGTATCCCTATCACTGGGTTATTTATTTCCCCGAGTCTTTGGGATCGATCGGTGTGCCCTCGGACAAAGACTTGGATTTGTTAATGTCATCATCAGCGTAGTGGAAGGCTCCCCTACCGGGTTGTTTGTTTCCTGGATCTTGGGGAGTAGTAGGTGTGACCAAGGGCACCGGCGTGATGTATCGGTGTCCTTCGTTTCACGGGGGTGGTTGTTGCACAGTGGGTGGGTGTCTGCTTAGTCTCGGGCTTTTAGGGCCTTGGCGTGCTCCTGAAGCCTCAAGGCCCGAGACTTTGGTTTAGTCTTAGTCCCAGTCCGAGACTTCCCCTTTCTCTTTTTAGGAGCAGGGTTTGGAGACACTGATCCACTTTGATTGTTTAAAGCAATCATGTGGGCCGTCAACTCAATAGGAGTGACAAGGGATGGGTCCTTTTGAAAATTTGATGGGCTCGGGATGCGGGTAAATTTCCAAAATTTTCATCCTGAGTATAATTTGAACCCAGTAACGATTGCAAAGCACAAGAGACAAACCTAGGATACGAAAAGTACTTCGTCCTAGTTTTGCTCTGTAGCTTCGTTACGATATCACTGTAAATGATCTCCCCTATGTCGACAGTGACCCCATTCATCAGGCAGTATGCCATCATCAACTGAATAGAATTAACTTGTTCAGTAGATGAGTGGTTCTCGCCGAGGACCTGAATCACAAAAGTGAAGAGGATCCTCCAAGCCATGGGGAATGAGCTTTTAGTGACTGGGGTCTTGTCCAAAAAAGTTGGATCTAAAACGATTTTTTTAACCCATCCTTCACGTGGAGGGTTAGGGATGGGCGACATAAATTCCTTTGTTATAATCTTACCCTGTTGAAGTGCAAAACGCTTTGTAATCCAGGGTGTATTGTTGCCCCCATTAAGACACGATGAGATACTCCTGAGTGGTCTAAGGTTATTCTCATCAGTAGAAGGTGTCGGGTCAAAGGCTTTAGTTGTAGCCCAAAACTCCCCGAGGTAGTTTGGAGTGCATACTAAGGGACATTTTACAAAGGCCGTTTTGAGTGGGCAGTTGAATAAAAATTTTATAATGTCTTTATAGGTTGGGACATTTTCAGGGTATTCAAAATTTCCTATGACATTATTTGTTTTAAATTCAACGTTAGTAAGATCCCCTACCCACTGAGAAGCAAACTGGAGAGATTGTGTTCTAGCCATTTCCAAAAGATTTTAGGGTTAAAAAATGTTTTGACTAGAACAATCAAAGTATTTAGATCTCTCAAGTTTGTGATGAAAAACTTTTGTAAATGTTTACAAGGAGGGTTTTCGAAAAGAGATTTAAAGATTTTGAGAACACACAAATTTTTCTGGATTTGAGAAAGGATTTTGACAGAGTTTAGTTGCAGAAAACAATTTGTGTGTGTTTTGTGGTTTTTGAAGAGGGTATTTATAGAGTAGTGAGAGGGGTGATTTTTGTATAAACGTGGATATGTAAAGACCATTTTTGAATTCGTTTGATATTCCACATTTAATGCCACCCACCACATCACGCAGTAAAATCCCATCTTTCAAGGAAAACATTGCAATGCGATAAAAGTGCACTTTAGCGGTAATAAAATATCCATAGGATATTTTATGTGAGAGAAGGCATTTAATGCCAAGTGGGGTGAGGTAAATGATGATACTCCTGACAGTAAGACATGTATTCCAATATTAAATTGGTGGGATTACCAACCTAGGACATTTAAGTAACTAATCCTTGGAGTATTTAGTTACTCATTCAATGCTTTATGTCACGGACCCTGAGTGAGTCTTACTCATTTAGTGAGAGGTTTGTTTTGGATGTTCAGGGAAAATGAACCATTTTAGAGAACTTACTGAGATTGGTTTTTAGATACACGACTTTCAATGTCAAGCATTCCCAACTTAGCTTTCAGTCTCCTGAAGGTAGGTTCATCCAAGGGTTTGGTAAAGATATCGGCCAGTTGATATTGGTAGGGATGAAATGAAGTTCAATGTCTCCCTTCATTATGTGATCCCGATGAAGTGATATCGATATCAATGTGTTTGGTTCTTTGGTGGAGGACAGGGTTGTTGGAGATTGCAATAGCAATGGTGTTATCACAGAAGATGGGCACCATTTTGTAATGGATGTCATAGTCACTGAGTTGACTTTTCATCCATAATATATTGGCACAACATCCTGCTGCAACTACATATTCGACTTCGGTGAGGACATAACCAGCGATTGTTGCTTTTAGCACTCCAACAAACTAGTTTTCCTCCAAGAAATTGAGGACCACGAGGTACTTTTTACGTCCATGTTACGGCTAGCATAATCGAATCGAGTAACCTTGAGATCAAACCACGAGCATTTTAGATAATAGAGTCCAAGGTTTGGGGTTCCCTTCAGTGCACGAGTATTATTTTGGCTCTTTGTGAGATGGGATTCTTTAGGATTGGTGATATCTTGCTATTAGACGGTGAGAATTGAATATCAGTGCAGAAGCGATTAGATACATCGGTGAGCCCACAATCCCTCTGAAATGAGTTTGATTGGACTGATTTGCCGGTGAGATCGGGTCCAAGGTTGTTAGGTGGGACCATTGGAGTCTTCACCGAGGCAGTCGGATATCTCATATTTCTTCAAGAGATTTACGGTGTATTTCTCTTGGTGATGGATATTCCTTTATCGGTTTGCACGATTTGTAGTCCAAGAAAGTATGTGAGTTTCCCCATCATGCTCATTTCAAACTTCTTTGTCATCAGTTTTTCAAACTGTTTGCAAAGTTTGTAGTGTGTTGAGCCAAAGATGATGTCATCAACATATACTTGGACTAGAATTACATCCTGTTGAGTTCTATAAACAAGCGATTGTGTTGTCTATCTTTCCTCGACAAACTTGTTTTGTATCGGGAAGGCTAAGAGAGTTTCATACCATGCCACAGGAGCTTGTTTAAGTCCATAAAGTGCTTTGTCAAGCTTGCGGACATAGTCGGGAATTCACTACACTCAAAGCACGGAGGTTCTTGAACATATACATCTTCCTTGAGATCACCATTTAAGAATGCACTTTTAACATCCATTTGGTAGACCCTAAAGTTCATGTATGTTGCATATGCAAGGAAGATCCTGATGGCTTCCATTCTTGCAACAGGAGCAAATGTTTCATCATAGTCAATGCCTTCTTGTTGATTGTAACCTTTGGCTACAAGTCGGGCTTTGTTTTTAATGACAGTGCCGTTTTCATCAGTTTTGTTTCTGAAAACCCACTTCATTCCTATGACAATGACATCCTGAGAACATTTGATCAAGGTCATGACCTTGTTTTTGTCGAACTGTTGAAGTTCTTCTTGCATGGCTCGAACCCGGCTTGGGTATTTTAGAGCCTCAGTGACACTTTTGGGTTCTATCTCTGATAGGTAATCAACATATAGACATTCATTGGAAGGCTGCGTTAAGTTAGCGACCATGCTTCTAGTGAGCATGCCCTCAGTGGGTTCACCAATGATGTTTACAAGCTCAATGTCCCGAGATTTTGTCCACTTACTTTGTGGTGCGGGATCCGAGCTTGAAGATGTCACGGGAGTTGGTGTGAGTTCAGGTGCAAGAGTTACAGGATCATTTAGATCATCTATTGAGGTGTCTTGTTCAGGCAGAGGTTCTTGAGTTACAGGATCCTGATCATTTGGATCAGTGTTACCCATCCCAGTAGGAACTGACTGATTATCAATGAATTCACTGATAGTTGGTTGTGACAGGTTGTGAGGCAAGACATAATATGAGATGTCAACATCATCTTGGTATGAGGAATTGGTTTCAGAGTTGTACTCATCAGGAGGGTATCTTGATGAGTTGTCAATTCCTATATCCTCCACTGAAGTGTTGGTGAATCTGATGCTTTCAACACTTTCATCAAAGGTGACATGAAAGGTTTCCTCAACTTGTTGTCTCCTTGTGTTAAATACCCTGAAGGCTTTGGAGATCAGTGAGTAACCTAGAAAGTATCCATCATCAGCTTTAGCATCGAACTTGTGTTAAATACCTTGTGGTTATGAATAAACACAGGACATCCAAACACATGAAAGTAGCGATGTCGGAAGTCTACCTTTGAATATCTCATATGGGGTTCTATTATGTCTTTTGACAATGATTGACCTGTTTTGAGTGTAACAGTCGTTTTAAGCGCTTCACTCGAAGTGCTTTGAAAGGGTGGGCCATTTAACATGGTTCTTGCGGCCTCAATGAGAGTTCTGTTTTCCTTTCAGCTACCCCATTTTATTGGGGTATAAGGAGATGAAAAATTTTGGGAGATTCCCTTCTCATCACAGAAACTCTCAAGCTCAGCATTTCTAAATTCAATACCATTGTGGGTTCGATTTGTTTCCTGTAATGTCATTCGGTTTTCAATGTTCTTGATGAATGACATTATAGTATCGATGCTGACTCTTTTGGAAAGAAAGTATACCCAAGTGTATCTTGAATACTCATCAACAATGACAAGTGTATACTTCTCATTATGGATTGATCTAGGACCTGGACCGGTCCAAAGAGATCCATATGCAAGAGGTGAAGGCTGACTTTTGATAGAGAAATTTTGCTTGGTTTTGAAAGATGCTCTTTTATGTTTGCCTTTTAACAGTGAGTATGGTTTGTCTTTTGCAAAAACCAATGATGGTAAGCCAAGGACCTTGTTTTGTTTTTCCAAGTTGTTGATGTTTTTGAAGTTTAAGTGTGAGAGTCTCTTGTGCCACAACCAATTGATAGTTTGGTGGCTTTGGCAAAGAGACAAGTTCCATCTTTAGAGAGAGTTGACATGTCTAAGACATAAACATCGTCTCTCCTAGGAGCAATCAACACAACTTCCTTGTTGGCATTGAAAATGGTACCTTGTTTGTCATTGAATTGTACAATATACTTAGCATCACATAGTGACACGATGAGATTGTATTTGAGACCATTGACATAAGCAATCCTAGAAAACTATTCCATTGCGTTCTTGAACCATAACCTTCAGTGGGACATGATGAGTTATCACCAAATACTACCTTGGCCCTGGTTCCTTTACATACTTGTGCAGATATTCCTTCACACCAGTCATGCTTCTTGAACAACCACTGTCTAGATGCCGGATAGGCTCCCGGCATGTCTCTGCACAAGTAGTAAACTGAATTAGTTTCTCTTCGTGACCCACTTACTAGTGGGCTTGGGTCTCATGGTCTCTTTGAATTTAGTAATCGATTCATGGTCAGTGGTGGAGTGCAATGAGCTACCACCGGTTTTGCATTTAGAGGCGAGGATGACTCGGTGGATTTTGGTTGTTTTGAACTTCTCCTTGCATGGATGACATTGTCATCTTTGAGATGTCTTATGAGCGTGTTACCGCAAATATCACAAAGCATATGTTCATAAGACAATCATCGGGCAATGATCATTAAAGCCACGTGTGGGAAAGAGGAAAAGGCTTTGCTCTCAATTTTTGAGCTTTGGATGAAGAAGCATATTGATGACCAACTTTTGTGTAGTTTTCTTGAGTAAGAGAGCTCACATATTGCAAGTGGTCGGCAGCCCGTGATCATCCTTTTACGAATCATGCAAAAGGATTCTATAACAATTGTCGGTGGTATGGACGGTATAGTGGCATAGATCACACTACGCTTGTTTTTGGTGGTGGCTTTTGACTTTGAGGAACTGGAGGAAGCTGACTTTGTCTCCTTGATTGGTTCAGGGACCTTTTCAATAGATTCCATTTTGTCGGTTTGCTTCCTCACAAGTTCGGTCGGTTGTTGAATCGATCGGCCTTGGGGGTGAGGATGTGGAATTTTCGAGGGGGTGGATTCTTGTTGAGTTGGTTTTGATTGTCTTTTCATGATGGTTCTACCAAGTCCAGACCTTTCTTTAGGAGAGTGTGGATTGTAATGTAATTGAGTAAGCTCAGAGCTAGGATTAGCACCACGAAGAGGTTCCAAAGGTGGAAGTGGTGCTTGAGATTCATCTTGAGACTCAGAGATGTGTTCAATGCTCTTGGGCACATCGAGAGTCCAAGCATGCTCTTTAGAGCTTGACTTTCGAGCTCTAGAATTCTTCCGAGTCGAAGTTAGGAAGCTTACTCTCGGGATTAAGTCTTTAATCCAATCACCGGGCTTGGGATCGGACAACATATTGGTAATCATGCCACGGACACAAATGGTTTAGGGAGTGGTCTTTGTTGTGAGAGTCGAAAGATGATGTTCACCTATGACTCTCTTTTTGCTCTTGGCGGCACCCACATCAAAGACTCTTGGATTCTTGGCGGTCCAACTATCAATGATTTCTTTTTCTTTCTTAAGTTCATCTTGAAGAGCACGATTTCTTTTAACTAACTCGGTGTTTTGAATTTGTAAGGTGATAGCCTCAAGCTTGTTTTGTTTTAACACAAGTAACTCATCCCTACACTTATTCAATTCAAAACTTAACTTGTTGTACTTAGAAAAAGATTTAGTCTTTGCTCCTCTACAAACTTAAGATCTACATTGATATAGTTCATATAGGACGCCAATCGAATCATCATCCATAGAAAGTAGAATATTTACCTTCTTCATTGTGATATTGACCCATTCTCCATTTCTAGCATGATTCTTTCCAACAACTAGCTTGTCTTCCTCTCGAGACGGCCATCGGTCGACATGCACCATTTCATCATCGATGAGGCGGCTCTTCATCCGTCGAAGGTTTCACAACAAGGCCTTTGTTTTACCACGCAGATTGAACACTTTTTGGTTACGAGGGTGGCCTCAAGTAATGCAAGCTTAGCTTTGATCTTCCTATACTTGGCTTCAGAATCTATTGTTTTGTTAAGTGATTTATTACGAAAGTTTTGATGAGGCCTGATAGATTTTAGATTGAAATTTGCTAAAGCTCGAGGCCCGATTTGACCCGATGGTATGTAAGAGGGTTCGAAATTGTTTTTGAAAAGCAGTCCTTTGCAAAATGGCCTCTTTTGTGACACTTAAAGCATTGATGTCCTCATTTGCTTTAGCATTGAAAAACCTTTGTTTCTTTTAATAAACCTTCGAGAGTTTGCAAGGAGTGCCCTTTCACGAAATTCAACGTTTAGGTCATTTAGGTACTCCTCACTTGATCTCTCATCGGGCTCATCATCTGAATTTTCTTGAAAATCTTGAACCATATTATTAGAAAAGAAGGCAGTTGATATAGGTGAAGTGATGGTCAGGGACTTCTTGACTTCTGAGACTTCTTTAAGTCAAGGTATCGTCTGTTGATGAGGTTTTCCTCATAGAAAAATTTCCCATAAATTTCAGGAAGTTCAAGAGTTTGGATGTGATTTGCATTTCTAAGTCCCTGAGAGAAGTTCAACCATTTCTCAGGGAGACAATTAACAAAACCAACATTTATCGGTTACTAACAAAATATTGTTTTATATAAAACTACTTCCTTCCTAGGGTTCTCTCTCCCCTAGGGGCGATTTCAGCCGCCACCCTCCCCTAATTTTTCCGGCCAAATCCATCCATCTTCCCGCCTCTCTATCATCTTTGATATGCAATCGGGTTTGATGGGTTGATACGATTTGGGAGGGGGTGTGTTTCCTTTGAAATCGTCTCTCACATACAAGGACTAACCAAAACCACACCCATAAGTTCTCTCTCCCTTTGGAGATTTCCGGCCGCCCTATAAACCTATCCAATTAGATTTAATTCTTCCTATTCCATTCGTTGTTCCTCTAAATTATGTTTGGATTAACAACTACCGAAGATTTGATTGGTTAGTGCTTGTAAGGTAGATCCATTTAATTCACTGATTTTATTATTGCTACACATGTTCTAAATCGTGGGTCTGTTGTCTTTTTTCAATTGGTTATTCTTGCCAATTGTGAGGGCCTACTGATCCTATATTTGCTAGTGCAGCATTAATTTAATTTATTCAATTGATCATTGGTCGGTTCTATTATAATATTTTTGGATCAATTGTTATAGTGGGTTGGTGATTTTACGATATGGGTCGGTGTTTGTCATTTGGTAGTTAACGCTCATCTTGGGTTTGATCGTTTTCACGCTAGTTGACTTGTAAGTTGTCATTTTTAACGATATAGTAGCTGTCTGAGTTGGGTGTTAGTTTTAAGCGATCTTGGGTTTAGAGATGGATATGGGTGTTCGTTTTGGGTTGGTTTAGGTCTTGGATGTGCGCTGGAGTTGGGTTGTACTAGACCGAGTTTCATGTGGTGTTTGTCGTAATATGGTTTGGGGTGGAAGCTATTTCGTTTGACATTACAACCGATCTATGCATTAATGGTCATATGGAGCCTTCCGATCGTACCTATGTGATGTTGTTTCTTCTTGTAAGTTCTCCTCTTCGATGTCGGTTTCGGATGGGTGTAATAAGATAATATTCATCTTTGGTTTTACTGGGATGGAAGCTTTCGAATGGCATTAAAGATGGATTTGGATTACTATGATGATTGTGGTTATTTATGTTATAGATGGAAGTTAAGTTTAATGGGTCTTGTTCAAAACCCTTTGTATCATCATGTTGGTTTGATCAAATTCGATTTACTATGGTTTCCACTCTTATCAGGTTATTAGATTATGCTTCTTGCATAATACTAATAGAAGTTAAATAAATGGATTTGGTTTGGAATATGCACTTGGAAGTTGGGGAAACTTGGTTATGGGTTTCTTCATGTTCGATGTCGTGAAAGTTGGTGGTGCGCTCAAAGGCTATGTTATGCAGATCTCGAAGAATGGAGTTGCTCACCTTGGATGCGGTTCTTTGAACCAGTGTTTATTTACATTTAGATTGTTTTTTAAATGTAATTGTTATTTATAGCTTTTAGCTATTGGTTTTTCTGCATTTTGCAGTTGATTTAGCCTATGCAATAGGCTGAGGACATGGGATTCACTCATGTCAATTGTACTTAAATGTTTTTTTGGTGGAATGAATTTTACCGGGGTGATTAACCCTTTTACCAAAAAAAACAAAACCAACATTTATCTCATGTTTGGATAACTTAACACCATCATTAGCCAGTTCATTTAAAAGAGTTTTGTAATGGGTGTAAGTTTGAGAGAGAGTTTCAGAATCCCTAGCCCTGAAGGTATTATACTCAAGTTTCAGGTCCATTATCCTGTTTTCCTTGGTATCTGATGGACCTTCATGGCTATGGACCGGTCATCCTAGGTTTGTTTAGCCGTGTTACAGACTTATAATGACTCCATTATATCATCGAGAAGACATGATATAATGATACTTTTGAGTCTTAGATCCTGGTTGACCACTCTCCTTTCATCCTCGAGTCCACGAGCTTTAGGTTTGGGCAAACCTTCAGCAGTCTTTGGGACAAATGGACCCTCATTAATACACTTGATATAATAAGGTTCCATCCCAATCAAATAGCAAAGCATACGCTTTTTCCATTTGTTGAATTTGCCAACTTCAAGTCTAAGGGCAACATTTGAATAAGCTCCACCCTTTTTATCGACTAGTTGGGGTACATCAATTTCGACCATAGGAATCTCGATTTAAAACTTTTTTAGAGGCTTAAAAGGTTTTATAATCAGCCCGCTCTGATACCACTTGTTGTTCCCTGTTCACTATCGTTAAAAAAACAATTAAGTACTTAAAACAATTTAACAGTGAATAATGACTGAAAGTAATGTAAGTAAAACACACTAAGTAATTTTCAACATCATATTCTTATTAGAAATAAATGAAAAGAATACGTTACCCAAGTACTTGCGGAATAGTACTTGGGATTGAAATGACAAAGTTTGGGTGACTCCTCTCTAAGCTCAGGCTAAGTCTGAGCACAACTCTTAGAACCCACTCAGCTAGCTCAAGGATAAAGTTGTATTTGGAGGAGTGAAAAGTTGGCTTGTGTGTATGTGTGTTTTTACAATTCACAAGCTTAAACTTTTCACTCCTTCTCTTATGCTATTTATACAAGTATGGATATTTAACTTTAACCTTAGAAGACAAAAACATTGATCACAGTAATCCCGAATATAGATATATTAGTTTCGTTACTTTGTTATTTATAGTCGGTGAAGCTTCTTTCCATAACAGAGAATCCTTTAGTATCGCCGCTTACTATAAATGGGAAGATATGGCTTTAGTAGATAGGGACTTAGTTTTATCTGGGTAAAACACTTGCGGACTTAGTTTTATCTGGGTAAACTTTTCCCGCCTAGTCCCGCTCATTCTTGATCTTCAAAGCCTTGATCTCTTCCTTGGTTTGTCTTCTGCTACAGTTGGAGAGGAGTCTTAGGGATTGATGAGTTATTGTCATCACTCACTGAATCCACCATCTTCTTCTTGACTTAGTCTTCACCCATTAAGTTACGCCTTGCGAGTGGAGAGGCTTCTTCTTCGCCTCGTACTAAGTAACCTGAAGATGGCTCACTGAGAGACTATGCGCTCAGTGACCTGATTGTGTTTAACGGATTAAACACTTGGGTTATTTTCTATTCAAATCCTAGATTAAGGGGTTTGGGTATTTACTGAACCCAACAAAATCCTTTTAAGAGGAATTGAGTAGCTAGAAGGTTTAGTGCAATGCGTCACTGGGTCTATGACGTCTTTGTCTTCAATACCAGTGTCATCTTAGTGACAACCAGTAGCAGATGAATTGAACCCAGTTTCTGCCCTAAGGTTGAATATGGAGAGCTATTTCTTTTCACCCTTTTTCATTACATTTCTTTTTAATTCTTCAACCCCTTCTTTCTCCTTTCTCACATTACTCCTTTTTTCAATCATACCTAAGGATTTCTAATACTAACTATGGGTATTGTCCTTGGGTAGATCCCTCCAGCTCTGGTGGATCATAGGACGGATTTCCTATCCTTAGTCACCTTATAACTCCATGACTATCCTATGTTGCCATAAAACCATTTTTCTTGAAAATCTCTCAAAATGTTTATGATTATAAAACATTTTGTTAACACCTTGAGAGTTTTACATTTTTAGAAACACTCCCCCTTCACATTTGCTTATATGAGTTTTGACTGAAATCTGCACAGTGAGAGTAGAGTTCGCACGTTTTTGAATTGATCGGCTCATAATAGACAATTCCCCACGAGACACGGTTACATTGCATAGTTAAAGAGTTCCATTGTCAGTTTTTAGGTGACAACTAGCTCTAATAACTAACTTGAAATTGTAAACTCTTCTTGAAAAGAAGGTTAGACCCATGAAAGTGCATGTCTATCAGGAGTTTCTCGAAATGGTACATTAGTGACTTTGATTCCTCGTCAATTCAATGGTTTCAACTGAGTCGAGCTCTTTTGAGATTCAAACAACGATCATTAAACTTTTTGATCACATTTTAATCACGTCTTCTCCCCCTCAAAAATAGCATATTCGTGATATTTTTTATATCAACGGATTAAACAACATTTTTAGAATCTTTTGGGGAGACAAACGGATTTGATTTAAGCATGAATTTGGAAAATTTTGGTTTTATACTCCCTCTTTAATAAAGCATAATCAATTAAAGGGTTTTAGAGGGAGTTATCTTGAGTACAAAATATTTTGGTTTTATGCTCAAGATGATGATGATTTCTCACCCGTTTTAAATGTAGTGCACTGAAGCGTACACTATATTTTTTCTTTAAAAACACGAGTTTTGATTTGAAAATAATCAAAAGTCATCATTTTTGTTCGGGTTTCGTACTGAAGTATACGAAAGCCATTTTTTGAAGAAATTTTGAGGAACGACATGTTTTAGAAAATATTTAAATAACTCTTGCTCAAGCATCTGTACATGTCCATATCATTGTTGAATGACATTTCTAGAAACGTTCAGAATATCGATTATACGAGAGACATGTCGTGAGAAGAATATTTTTGGATTTTTTATTTTATATTGTTTTTGTATTTTTTGAAAGTTTTATATTTTTATATTTTGCTTTTGTTGGTTTTTAAAATTTTTTATTTAGTTTTTCAAAAATATTTACAGCGAAGTTGTTTGGAAAATCATTTTCAAGAAGATTCGAGAAGACGTTCTAACTCCTCAGGGGTTAGGCTTCGCATTCCAATTCGTCGAACTAAATTGTTAAACCGTTCTTTTGAAAGGGCTTTAGTAAATAGATCGGCGAGTTGGTGATCTGTCTTCACGAAAAATAATTCAACAGTTCCTTCTTCTACGTGCTCTTTTATGAAGTGGTAACGGACACGAATGTGCTTAGTCTTTGAGTGATGAACAGGATTGCATGATATGGCTATGGCACTTTTCGAGTCACCATACATAGGTATTTTATTGAAAGTAAAGCCATAATCTAACTTGAGCACAACACGCAGATAGAGACACATACTCAGCTTCAGCGGTTGAAAGTGCAGTGCAATCTTGTTTCTTTGAAGACCAGCTGACTAACTTTTCACCCTAAAATTGTGCTCCTCCTGATGTACTTTTTGCTGTAACTTGATCACCTGCGTGGTCCGCATCCGAAAAGGCAATTAGATCAAATCCGGATTCCTTCGGATACCAAAGTCCCATGTGAATGTATGTCTTCGTGCCGAAGATCCTTTTAACCTCTTTGAGGTGCAGTTCGGTAGGCTTTGCCCGAAACCGTGCTAATAAGCAAACAGCAAAATGAATATCGGGTCGACTAGCAGTGAGGTACATGAAAGAACCAATCATGCTCCGATATTTCTTCGGATCGATAGGTTTCCCAAATAAATCGGCTCCAATTTTTGGTGAAGTGACCATTGGTGTACCGACCGAGTCACAATTATCCATACCATGATTTTTCAAAATCTCAGTTGTATATTTAGCTTGATTAATAAAAATTCCACGAGGGGATTGATGTATTAGTAAACCAAGAAAAAACTTTAGTTCCCCCATCATGGACATTTCAAATTTGCTTTTCATGAGATTTTCAAAATGTTTTGAAAGATTCGGATTAGTGGACCCAAAGATGATGTCGTCCACGTAAATCTGAACAATCAAAATTTCATTTTTGCATTTTTGTGTAAACAAGGTAGGATCAACAGTTCCTTTGGTGAAATTGTTTAGGATAAGGAAAGAAGACATTTCGTCATACCACTCTCTCTGGAGCTTGTTTCAAACCATAGATTTCCTTTTTGAGTTTGTAGACGTAGTCTGGATGTTCCATGTCTATGAAGCCTTCTGGCTAACTCACGTACACTTCTTCTTTCGAGTTCCATTCAAGAATGCGGTCTTAATGTCCATCGATAAACCGTGATGTTTTTGTGAAAGCGCATAGGCTAAGAATATCCTGACCGCTTCAAGTCTAGCTACCCGCGCGAATGACTCTTCAAAGTCTATCCCTTCTTCATGCTCAGTATCCTTTGGCCACAAGGACGAGCTTTTGCGAATTACAGTCATTTCTTCATCTCTTTTGTTCTTCCATAACCATTTGAGATCAATGACGCGAATGGTCTTGGAACCATATCCCAAGAGTCATGTAGACGGTATTGGAGAAGTTCCTCATGCATTGCTTCTATCCATGCGGGTTCTGCCATTGCCTCGCGAATGTTCTTTGGCTCTATATTGCTAATTGAGCAAAGGTAAATGCATAAGTCGCAATCGGTGGCAAGTTGGCGTCTCGTCTGAATTGGCCGTGAAGGTTCACCAATAACTTGTTCAATTGGATGGTCTTTTGTCCACTTCAGAGTAGAAGGATACCATTGGTTAAACGTATGCGAGTTAGATGGTTCTTGTAAGCTTGAAGATGATTCAGCTAATTTCGTAGCAAAAGGGTTTTCAAATAAGTCTTCATCTAACGTTGCATCGTTCTGGTTTTGTGAAGGTTCTTCTTGAAATGATATGTTTTGGTTTTGCTCATCAACTGCTGGTAAAACTGTTTCAAGAATAGGATTTGCTGGAGTCGATGTAGATGATGTTGATGGAGTTGGTGCATTGGTTTCGACCGTTGTAGATGCATCTTCTGTTGGTGGTGGTGGATGATTTTGGCGGTCTGTGGAATGATGGTTTGATGCATTTGTCGAAGTTCCACCATAGTATTCATCGAACATTAACTCGAAGAAATTCTCCCATTCTTGTTCATGAGGTGTGTCTGCAAAAGTTGATGGAGCTCTTTGTTTCATGAGTCATGAACTCATGAGTCCTGAACTGATGTGTCTAGAAGTCTGCGGGTTTGGTGTGGGTTCTAATCTGGTTTGATTAGAAGCCATCAGATTAAGCGCGGGTTCTAGAGCGAGTCTCTCAGAAGCCATTTGTGAAAGTTTGTCAAAATTCACATTCATCGTCTCTATTATCTTCCAAGTTCTTCTGTTATACACCCTGAATGCCCTCGAGTTTTTTGAGTAGCCAATGAAGATTCCAATATCACCTTTAGCTTTCAGTTTTCCTAGATCTTCTATGTCGTTCGTTGGATAACACAAAGCGCCAAACACCTGAAGGTAAAAGATATCAGGTTTTTTGTTGTTCACTAGCTCATATGGGGTTTTATTGAATCTTGGATGGATTAGGGATCGGCCTCGAGTGAAACAAGCGGCAACAAAGATCGACCCATAGAAATAACGGTGCACTAGAATAAATTAGCATTATGCAGCAGCTTCCATAAGAGTTCGATTTCTTCTTTCAGCTACCCCATTCTGCTGTGGAGTTCTAACAAGCGATGTCCGATGTATGATTTCAACATCTTCAAAATAAGCTCTTAACTCCCGATTAGTAAATTACGTGCGGTTATGCATTCTTACTACCCTACTTGGAGTTTGAAGAAGTACTTGAATTCGTTTGAGAAGGTGATGATGATGCCCGGTGCTTCGCCTTTTGATCTCAGAAACCTAACCCATGTATATCTCGAATAATCATCGACGATAACAAGAATATACTTTTTCCCATTTATGCTTTCAACTCTCATTGGGCCACATAAGTCCATGTGCAACATATGCAACTTTGCTTCCGAACTTGGTACGAGTTTTGGTTTATATGATGCTCTTTTGCTTTTGCCTTTTTCGCATGATGGACATACGTGATCCTTGGTGTATTTGAACTTTGGAAGTCCGTTGACGATGTTGTCTTTGGCAAGTTTGTTGATGGTGTCGAAATTGAGATGGGATAATCGTCTGTGCCACAACCAGGACCTTGTTCTAGATGCTCGTGTCATAAGACATATTGGTGATGAAGAGGCCATTTGGTTGATGTCAATAGCATACAAGTTTGTATCACTATTCCCAGTTAAGAGATCAGTGCCATCCAAGTGTCTAACAAAGCAAGCATTTTTCCTAAAAGCAACCTCTAAATCTGCATCACAGAACTGCCTGACTGAAAACAAATTGTGTCCCAACCCTTCGACATAGTAGACCCGAGTGATCAAATAATTTCCAAAAGGTAGATCTCTATAACCCATCATAGCTGCTACATGATCATTTCCAAAACGAACAGTTCCCATGAATTTCCAAACAAAATTGATCAACAACTTCAGATTCCCGGTCATGTGCTTGGAGCAACCCGCGTCGACGATCCAAAGACATATTTCGATAACCTGCCAAATACAGAAGAAGATGTTTTGGAAACCGTTTTGATTTTGGTTCCTTTGGGTTAGAGGTAAAATCCTGATCACACTCATAGAAGTTTTCTACTGGGTATACTGGTGTAGCACTCATTCAACCATTCTAGAGTGTGAAAATTCTACCCGTTGGTTTCCAAATATCATCCCTATAGTAAACACTATGCTTCCTATCAGTAGTGTAAGACCTAAATCTTGCAACTAGACTTCTTATTGGTTTAGCATAAGTTCTTTTTGGAACGTTCTTCTGAACAGGCTTAACATTATCATTCTTAGAAACACAATCATCATGAACGTTAGATAAAGATTTCTTGCAGGTTAAACAAACAGATTCAACATATTCATTAAACTTAGTAGATTTCATATGTTCATTACATTCAGATGATATGTCATTCTTATTACAAAGCGTTAAATTCATAGGGTGTTCTTCTACTTTCTTTTCTTTATTCAAGCTACTACTCTTAGAGGCATGCGAGACTCTATTGTTCCTTGTATTACTCTTAGGCTTTAGTCTGCTGCTCCTAGAGGTACTTTCTAGTCCTGTAGAAGGTAAGACACACGTATTAGGATTCACTTTTTTATCAAGAGAAGTGGTTTCAGCTTTCCTAGTCTCTTTAGAGTGCTTTTCTAAACTTATGTCATTTGTTCCATATGGTTTAGATGTGGAGGCAGACGCATTAGCGGTACTTATCTTAAAAAGGCCAGTGCTAAAACTTTTGGTTTTTTGATAACCGCTTTTTCATTTTCAACAATTATTTCTTTTTGCTTAGGCAAGGCTGGTGGAGGTTGGTTTTGACAAAAAAAATTTCTCATTGACTTTTAGAGGAGGCATAGAAATAGACATTGTGGAAAACTAGAAGGGGGGTTGAATAGTTTTACCAATTAAAACTTCGTTTTAAAACATTTAGATTAACTTATGTCGATCTATTTGGTTGTTTATGTTGGACATTGATAGATAGATATATAAACGTGTAATGAAAGATAAAGAGTAAGAAGCACATAACCACGACACGAGTATTTATAGTGTTTCGGCTACAAGGGCACCTTCCTTGCCCTACTCTACTCCTCGAGTCACCTACTCGAGAGTTTGTAAACACTACACGACACCAATCTCCTTATGGCGGAGAAGCATTCACAACGTCGCCTACTCTTTTTCCGGTACTAGGCTAACCACCGGGTTCTTTCACTCCAAGGTGAACCACACCTATCACAACGTCGCCTACCCTTTATTAGGTACTAGGCTAAGTACCTAGTTCCATTACTATGGAGGAACTACTACCCAACACAACACAACACAACACCTAATCTCAAGGAGATCCACTCCTTATTACAACACCACCAAGGATATCACCATCCTTGGAAATAAACTAATACTATATGTATAACGATGCACCTCATCGATTATACGACCTAGGCATTCTTCCCTAATGCCACTTGATTTGATTCCTAGGCATCCTTCACTAATGCCTTTGACACAATGCTTGGCACCTTTCACTAATTCCTTCGTCTTGACACCTTTAGCATTCTTCACTAATGCTTTTGACACGGACGTTAAGCACCTTTCACTAATGCTTTCTTCTTGACTCTTTCGGCATCCTTCACTAATGCCTTCAACACAATATATCTACGGAGGAAGAAAGAACTATCAACAAGAGAACCTCAGTTGTCTTAATGATGACGAAGCATGGCAACTCATGGACTTGTGCTTGCTCGACTTCAAGAAGTGGTGATCTCGCCTTTAAGAGGAACCTAGAGAATCACACAAAAACAAAATACAAACAACAAAGAAAGATCCTTCAGGATCAGTGGTTAGAGAGGTACAATACGTGGAGAAAGTATGTGTAAAAGTGGTGAGCAAAAAGTAAGAAATGGCTCACTATTTATAGAGGAGAAAGTTTATTGTTCCCCGGATCTCACGGATCCCTCCCACAAGGGATCTGTCTAGTGTAATCCTAGGGATCCGTGGGACGCTCCTCTTTACCCATGGGTATTTTGGTTATGGGTCATGGGTCATGGGTTGTGGGTTGATCCATGGGTTACTTATTAGATACAATGTATCTTATGAGTTCAATGTACCTAGTCAAGTGGTTTGGATAATACCATAGGTTATGGGTAACTACCATTTGCTAGTTTTTACCCATTTTAGTATATACTAGTTAAGTATATATTTGCCCAATATGTAAAAGCTAGTTGTTGTACATATGTATTATTAAATCATAAAATCACTTATACTTGTTTTAGCGTTTTATGTGAAAACGTAAGTGTGTTAGAAAACTATTGGCTCAAACTAAATACGTATTTTATTTGTTTCGTTAAAATGATTTTACGTTTGTTATCGACAAAACATTAGAAGATCGTAAAATATAAATAAATGTTTTTACTGCTTATTTGTATTAACAATCTCCCTCTTTTTGTTGATGACAAAACATAAAATTATTTTAAGGAAAAACTAAAATTCGTAAAAAGTTTGAATTGGAGTTTTTACTCTCTTCTCCCCTTTTTTATCGAAACAAAAAGAGCGTCGAAAAGAAACTAACACAAAGTTTTAAGAAAAACATGTAAAGAAAAAAAAATGTAAAGAGAGCAAGTGACGGGAATGGTTCTCGTCTTAACTCCCCCTTGACGAGTCCATCCCTTTGTGCGGGCGTCAAGTACATAAAAATAAGTAAGCTAATGTATTGCAATTATGTTTGCAAATGGTTCGTCCTTGTGACGAAAATGCTCCCCCTTGAAGATTGCAACGTTGCAATGGGGTGTCATGAAGTATAATCCAAAATAGGGATTATGTTGCAAATGGTTTTACATTATGGTTTGACACAAAGCTCCCCCTAGCAATTGTGATATTCCAAACAATGCCAAATATGAGAGTGAGATATGTATAAATAATACACTCAAAGCAATATTGCACATAAGATATCATTCAATAAAACAAAGAAATAATCAATCAAATATCTAAAACTAAGAGAATGATCTAGCCATACATTTTCTACAAATACTAACGAGTCACCTAAACTTAAGAAGTAACCACGTTCTTAAGGATAAAATGGGATTCCTAGACGTTCTAAGTTGAGCTTAAGACTAGGACACCACTTTAGGCTCATGGTTGTTTATGTTTGTTGACCTCTTCGAAACGTTCGAGGAGGTGATAAAACATGAAACGTTGCTCTTCACGTAGTTCATGTATCAACCTTTCAACATGTTAACAATGATAGCAATCCTTGTCATGGTTTTGAGCTTCTTGAAATGGAGGTTCAAGTGAAGTGGGTTGAGGATCCTCAAATGAGGGAGGAATTTGTGGAGGCTCATTAAGTGGTGGCTCAACAATGTTTGAGAATAGAGGGAATGAAGTGTCAACTTCCATATGGTCGGGTGGTTGACTTTGATGTCTCCTCATAATCCAAAATGGACTATTAGGGGGAATTGGAGAATTTGATATTGGTGCAAGTGTTGATTCAACACTTTGGTTTTGTTGCATAAACTTTTCAATTGAATTTGTTGGTAGTGGTGGAAGATGAGATGGCCAAGGGGGTAAGTCCTCTAAGTTGTGAGAATTTGGGGATGAATGTGAGGCGTTGAATGATGTGGCTCTAGGCACCGATGATGTTGGTTGGGTTGAAAAGGGTGTGTTTGGTTTAGTAGAATTTGGTGATGATATCCTTGTAGGAGCAATCCTCTTGGGAATTAGTTTGATTGGTTTCTTTGGTGTAGGGGAAATCCTAGCATTTGTGGACTTAACCGGAGATGAGTCGGTTGAGGAAACTTCGTGTATGACCCTAGCAAGTTTCTTGGGTGGTTCTTGGGTGGATGAGTTAGCACTAGGAGCATTTCTCATGATGAAATGACTAAGGAAGATGTTTGTAATTGCTGAGAATTGTGTTGTGTTTGATGACTAAGGTGTTCTAGCAATATGACTTATAAAGAGAAGAATTTGGCAAGTGCATTTAAGACTTAGACCATTGAGATTCATGGAAATGTGATGATTAACATGCACAAGATTCAAGTTCAGAGTTTCACTGATCTAGGAACTCATTTAAGATGAGGTGGAGTGTTCAAGTTAGCAAGATGAGCTTGAAATAATTGTTTTGGCTAGAGTTGACATAGTCTGTCACCCGGATCCCATGGTTCCCTCCTTTGAGGGATCTAGCTCTCAGCAGCTATGAAAGGTTAGGAATTAAGTTTCTAAGAGCTAAAACCTATACCATCTTGAGTGTTTCAGTCCTCCTAAGTATCTAAAATGAGGGTGTTCCTTAATGATCAAGATTAATGAATGATATAGCAAATGATTGCTTTTTATGGAAGGAAAATGGGACTAAATGACTACCAATGGATGTTCAAGGATAACACTAAGAGTTTTGGTGGTGTCAAGTCATAATAAATGATCCTAGAGATCAGATTTTAGCTTGAGATGGAGTTTGAAAAATCCTCAAAAATTAAAAGAATTGAAAAATTAATTTTTGACCTATTTTGAGATAAAGATGACTAGAAACAATTTCCTAAAATTGTTCAATATGTCCACCTAAGTGTTTTGAAAAATGAAAAACAATTTGTGAGTATTGAAGTGGAAATATGGTGAGTTTTGATGATTTGATAAATCAAAAGGCATTTTGAATAAGATCTTATGTGAGCTATGAGTGAGTTGAAGACTTTCTCATCCTTGAAGGAGACTTAGTTGAGTTCTAAGATCTTATGTTTAGCTAGTGTGAAGTTATCTAGTAAGCTATATTGATGTATAGGATGTTGTATTGCTGATCTGTTGTCACGGATCCCACGGTTCCCTCAAATGAGGGATCCGTTTAGGCTAAGCCTAGGGATCCGGCATCTGCAGATCAGAATCATCACATAATCATGTGCAGATTTTGCACACTAATCAACCATTAAACTAAACATAAATATAAGCATGTTATCACATAAAACATCTCATAGAAAATGGTAGAAATAGCAAATATCCAAGTTAATGCAAATAAGAGTGCTAAAACATAATCATCCATACACAAAACAAGTGTTTAAGAAACAAACATAATCCTATAGTCTCTTTCGTCAATTCTTTCTTTTCCTCTTTCCCGACTTTGTGAGGTGATAAGCTAGATTTTGAATCATACCCCTTAATTGTTTGAATTCCGCGGTCTCGTTTGGAATGATTGGAAGTTGTTCATAGTAATCAAAGGGTTCCAATTCAATGTTAGCTATGGGGTCGACATCTTCTTCTTCTCCATATTCTTCTTCTCCTCCTTCCGAGGAGTCTGAGAGAGCTTTAGGTTTCTTTCCATTGACCATGAACCGTTTATAGGGTTGTTTGGTAAGAGGTACCATTACGTGATCGGCAAAGAAATGATCATTGTTGATAGGAGATGGTTGCAATGCACTAACATACTTACAAAGGCGTGTTAGGAGCATACCATATGGAAGTACCATGTTGGAAGCTTTGAATACCCTGGCCATTCTTCTCACCATGTAATAGGCGAGATTAAATGGCTTTTGGTGGATAAGACAATAGATCATTTGCACAAGACATGCATTTGGATGATCCTTGTTACCAACTAGGCTAATGACGTTTTCCCTAAGGATTTCTTCCCATTTTCTAAACATGGGATGCATTTCGAAAAGTTCCATTTGAAAAGGATCACGGTGAATGAGCTTTTTGTTTCAGTTGTAACGGGATTGGTCGGTCCTAATCTTGAAGATAGTATCTCGAATGGTTTCGGGATCATCAAGAGGAGTATTGTAGATAGGTTTAGAATCAAGTGCAAGGTTTTGAGCGTTAATTGCCCAATCTTGAGAATACATACAAATTCCTTCACAAGGAATGCGAAGAATTTGAGCAAATGTGTTGAGAGGTAGAATGAAGTTTCGTTTATTAATGATGAAGGCGATTGAAATGCGATCATCGGCGGTCCGAATGATCCTAATACTTTTATATAATTCAAAGATGAAAACCGGGAAAATTTGTTCATCAATGTCAAGAAGACAATCAAAGTTGATTGTCGAGAAAACTTGACGAGTGTCGGTATCTTCAAGGAAACATTCCTTGACTACACGACCTTCGTGAATAAGTCATTTTTCAAGTCTTTTGAAGACTTTGCGATCGGTTTTTGATAGCCCTTCTTCCCGATAGTAATGGGTGAGGTAATGGACGGTATCATGGTGGTCTTGTTGAGTGGCTTTAGGCATGGTTGGTCCTGGGAACAAAAATATTCTAATTAGGTAAAATTAGTTGAGATGGGTTTATGGTTTTGATTTGTATTAACAATGTTGTGAACAAAGTGTAATCCTAATTGTTTTTAATGATTAATTTTAAAAACCCTAATTGAATTAATTGATTAGAAATTGTGTAACCATAAACCCTAGGATGAGGATGATGGAAATTAGAACAAGTTAGTGTAATTACTTACAATGGTGTTCAAGTGAGGGATACTTGAGGGTTTGGAGTCCTGTGAGGATGAAATCAATTGTTGAGTCGTTTTTGTGTTATGTGGGGAGAGGGAAACTGGTCTGTGATGTTTTTGAAATGCGTATAGCTTTGTTCGTTTCTACGGTTCCCCGGATCCCTTGTATTTGGGATCCGGCTAGTACAACTAGAGGGATCCGGCTCCTGTAGACAGAAAAGGGTTGTTTGGCTTTAATTTTGTAGTAGGCTATAAACTAGCTTACAGAACAAAATTAGTTTAAAGGTTTCAAATAAAAAGATGCTTTGGTCAACTTGATTTGATAAGTTAATTATCAATGATCCATTTGGGATTACGGCGTTAGTTAGACGAAATCAAAAGGAATACTATTCCCGATGATGAGTAAGTCGGGAAAGTGACGAAAGAGAGACTTTTTCAAGAGACTAGCAGTTTATTAAACAAACAAGAACTATGATTTCAACATAATCATGTAAGCTAGCTAATGAAAAAGTAAACATACCTTTATGCTTCTTGGTTTGGCTTATGAAGACATAATACCAAAAATACTTCATGAGCTCTTAAAGTAATCCTTTGTACTTAGAGTAAGTAGGTTGTGATTACTTTTGGATCCTTTCTCGAAGGTTGACTTCATTATTCTTTGAATAGAAATGAAGGTTTTGAAGAGATCCTAGCATGAAGATTTCTTGAAACAAATATGTTAGAATGATCTATCAATGTCCAACATGAAACAAAAAAATGTTTTGAAATATTTCCTTCTTTGTAGTTTTCAAACATACACGGATCGTATCAAGTTTTTAAAGTACAACATACTCTAAGAAACTTGGTAACGAAGCTCTGATACCAATTGTGGAAAACTAGAAGGGGGGTTGAATAGTTTTACCAATTAAAACTTCGTTTTAAAACATTTAGATTAACTTATGTCGATCTATTTGGTTGTTTATGTTGGACGTTGATAGATAGATATATAAACGTGTAATGAAAGATAAAAAGTAAGAAGCACATAACCACGACACGAGTATTAATAGTGGTTCGGCTACAAGGACACCTTCCTTGCCCTACTCCACTCCTCTAGTCACCTACTCGAGAGTTCGTAAACACTACACGACACCAATCTCCTTATGGCGGAGAAGCCTTCACAACGTCGCCTACTCTTTTTCCAGTACTAGGCTAACCACCGGGTTCTTTCACTCCAAGGTGAACCACACCTATCACAACGTCGCCAACCCTTTATTAGGTAATAGGCTAAGTACCTAGTTCCATTACTATGGAGGAACTACTACCCAACACAACACCTAACCTCAAGGAGATCCACTCCTTATTACAACACCACCAAGGATATCACCATCCTGAACTAATACTATATGTATAACGATGCACCTCATCGATTATATGACCTAGGCATTCTTCCCTAATGCCACTTGATTTGATTCCTAGGCATCCTTCACTAATGCCTTTGACACAACGCTTGGCACCTTTCACTAATTCCTTCATCTTGACACCTTTAGCATTCTTCACTAATGCTTTTGACACGGACGTTAAGCGCCTTTCACTAATGCTTTTGTCTTGACTCTTTCGGCATCCTTCATTAATGCCTTCAACACAACATATCTACGGAGGAAGAAAGAACTATCAACAAGAGAACCTCAGTTGTCTTGATGATGACGAAGCATGACAACTCATGGACTTGAGCTTGCTCGACTTCAAGAAGTGGTGATCTCGCCTTTAAGAGGAACCTAGAGAATCACACAAAAACAAAAGACAAACTACATAGAAACATCCCTTAGGATCAGTGGTTAGAGAGGTACAATACTTGGAGAAATTATGTGTGAAAGTGGTGAGCAAAAAGGAAGAAATGGCTCACTATTTATAGAGGAGAAAGTTTACTGTTCCCCGGATCCCACGGATCCCTCCCACAAGGGATCCGTCTAGTGTAATCCTAAGGATCCGTGGGACGCTCCTCTTTATCCCATGGGTATTTTGGTTATGGGTCATGGGTCATGGGTTATGGGTTGATCCATGGGTTACTTATTATATACAATGTATCTTATGAGTTCAATGTACCTAGTCCAGTAGTTTAGATAATACCATGGGTTATGGGTAAATACCATTTGTTAGTTTTTACCCATTTTAGTATATACTAGTTAAGTATATATTTGCCCAATATGTAAACACTAGTTGTTGTACATATGTATTACTAAATCATAAAATCGCTTATACTTGTTTTAGCGTTTTATGTGAAAACGTAAGTGTGTTAGAAAACTATTGGCTCAAACTAAATACGTATTTTATTTGTTTTGTTAAAATGATTTTATGTTTTTATCGACAAAACATTAGAAGATCGTAAAATATAAATAAACGTTTATACGGCTTATTTGTATTAACAGACATTTTTGGTTTGAAAACCTGTTTTGGAGCATTTTCCTTCTCCTCAGTCAATGGTTTTGCAATCTTAGTATCCACAACCTTTCCTTTTTGACATTCCAGCTGAGCCCTCAAAAGATCATTTTGCTCTTTCATGTCCTTGTAGGCATGCTCATACGACAATTTGTCATACTTGCATTCCTCAGTTTTTCAATCGAATTGTTTAAAATATGAGACATTTTCTTTTTCGAGTTTTATAAGAGCTTTTTCATATTTTGAAACAATTACAGAGGTCTCAGACTGGTGTCTTTCATGGTCTTCAACAGAATATGTTTGTAAAACAATGGACATAATATCAGTAGTCAGAACATCTTCGACGAGAGAATCCTTCAAATTTTCCAAAACTTTGATGTGTTCAACACTTTCATTAGCTTTCTTTACCAGGGATTTATGGTCCTTGACAAAGTCAACTGTTTCTTTCAAAAATGCTTGTTCAAAATGAATTACCCTTGCACTAATGTTATTCAATGGAGGGGCAATTTGAGTTTCAAAAAACTTTTTCATTTCATCATTAAAACTAGAAAACCATATATTAGTTGTAATATTGATTTTAGATTTAACATTCTCTTGAAGTCTCCCAATTCAAGTTTTAACGTCATCTAAAATGCTTCTAGCATCACTTGTGTTAAAAGGATTGTTTGAAGACATTTGTTCGATTTTTGAAAGAGATTGTGAGACAACAACAGGTTTTGAAACTGGTTTTGAAACTTGTTTTGAAACAGGTGTTGACTCTTTGTTTGAAACACTGGGTGTGATGGAAAACTTTGACTTTTCTTTTTGTGGAACAAAAGTAATTCCAGAAATTTTGTTCCATTTGTTGTAGTCGATTGGTTTTATTGCTGGATTCGTTTGTTTCATTTTTGATCTACTCTCGTCGGTGAGTTCTAACGTTTCATGAGAATCACGAACTTCTATGGGTTCATGTTTATCTAACAAAGCTTTTCCATTATACAAAACATTCTGTTCTTTCTGAGCTTTCTTGAGTGCACAAGGAGGTGTGTTACCAAGAGCCATTTTTTGAGTTGTATGAAAATACGAATTTGTTTGATTTGTTAACATATTGACAGTTTGAGCAGAATGACCCGTTGTAACAAGCAAATTTTCCAATTTGTTGATTTTTTTCATTTTTCTCAAGAATTTCATCAAGAAGATAATCTTCTCGTTTTGAAAAATCATCAATCAACTGTTTCTTCTCTTTTTCAAGATCAGAATAAGTTGCTTTTTGTTTAGAAAGTTGGTTTTTAAGATCAGAAATTTCCTCGTTTAAAGATTTTATTTTTAAGTTCAAATTAACATCAAGTGTGTTATATTTGATTTGCAATTGTTGTTCTTATATAACGGAATTTCGATAACCAATTTCTAATTCCGACTCTTTTTTTTTGTGAAATTCAAAAGCTTTTGCATTCTCCTTGTACCTCTCAAGCTCAGCGGTCAATTTATCATTCGCGGCCTTAACATCGCGATTGACCTTTTTCACTTTCTCAATTTCAATGCCACAGTTATTAATCAATGATTCAAATAAGGCACGTGTTTCCTCACCAGTCTCAGTATTTTGTGCTACACAGCCTCCACTGGGATCCATATCTGGAGTTTCAGAGTTAGTATTGCTACAACTCGGATCGTCCAGGCATGTATCATAAGTAGGTGTTGGCGTTACATAATGCTATTCGTCATGAGTAAACACATCAAATATGACATTGTTATAGCATGGATCAATGATTGATACCTCAGATACTATGTTGGCGTCATAAACAGGAGGTGCGTCAGAATTAGTGTCGTACTTAGCCTCCTTAAGATTTGCCATGCTACAACTCGGATCGTCCAGGCATGTATCATAAGTAGGTGTTGGCGTTACATAATGCTATTCGTCATGAGTAAACACATCAAATATGACATTGTTATAGCATGGATCAATGATTGGTACCTCAGATACTATGTTGGCGTCATAAACAGGAGGTGCGTCAGAATTAGTGTCGTACTTAGCCTCCTGAAGATTTGCCATGAAGATGCAGTTCGCATTGAGTTCCTCTTGGTCTTCGAATTCATCCATGATAGCAAAAAAGTCATGTTCCTCAGCACTCAACTGCATCCCTGCTTCAGACTTCTGTGCCAACAGCATTGCTTTCTGAATATACGCAGAATTCTTCTTATTTGGCTTAGTGGGATAATTCCTTGCAATGTGACCCACTCCTTGACAGTTGTAACACTTAACCTGATTACCCTAATTCACATTTCCATAATTCCCAACGACTGGAGCTGCAACATTCCCATTCGGATTACCCACTTTTCTATTCCCAACATTCTGACCCAACTGATTTCCAACATTCTGAACCAACTGATTACCATTATACGGAACCGCCTGATTATCTATGTGAAATCTAGTAGCATATCCCTGCTGGTTCCCAATAACTCCAACCATTTATCCTTGATGACCCATATTCACACCCAGCTGTGCAATTTGCCTGTTGCGAGTGTTTGATGAAATCCTTTGGTTGTTGTTAGTTGGTGTGGAATAGCGTCCTTTGAATACTTTAGTCAAATAAGCAAATGCATTTTACAAAGCCTCTGATTGTTCAGGTTCAAGGTCAGTGATACCTTCATCCTGGTATTGTGGATGCTGTTGTTGTTGATTGACTTGTTGTTCTGGTGGGTAGAATTGTTGTTGAGTGATAACAGCTTGTGGTTGCGGAATGTATTGCTGCAAGTTGTTGTTATTGGAAGATGATGACGGTTGTTGTTGTGTGCTCACTGGAGTTGGTGACTGTGCAATTAGTGCTAAAGGATCATGATTCTTTGCCAATTTTTCTTTGCTAACTTCATTGACTTCTGTTTTGTTTTGTTTCAGAAAATCGTAGAGTTGATCAAAGTTCACCTGATGTAAGTCCTTTGTTTGGTTGACAATAGTGACATATCGTCCCCATTCTTCTGGAAGATTGTTGAGAAATTTGATGTTACTCACGATAGTTCTAGTGTCAACTTGTTTCTTATCAGCTCATTCATCAAAGTGCAAAACCTTCCATAGTAGGATTCAATGGATTCTCCTGGAGTTGATGTAAACCTCTCCCATTCAGTTAGCAGCTTGTTCTCCATGTCTTGTTGACCAATTTCTGTTCCATAACATAGCCGTCTAACACGTTCCAACATATCGTAAGCAGTTTCACAGCTGTCTACAGCAGCAAAGATGTCTCTTGGTAAACCCATTTGGACAATGTGTATTGCCATGTCATTTGTTTCAACCTGCTTGTTATCCTCGTCCGTGTATTCTGATTCATTTTGAACACGAAAAGATGGTGGGACGGGAGGTGTTGCATCAGGATTTCCAGGGTCTTGGACTTGTCGAGGCTTTAAGGGTCCATTCGTAATGGATTGAATCATGAGTTTTCCATTAGGTTTGGTCTTGATGTAGCAGAGCATACGACTTGTCCATTGAAGATATCCACCTTTTTCCAGCATAGGAGGACGGTTTTTGGTACCGGCTGCATGAATGTCTTGTTTAGTAGCCATTGATGAAGGTATTTGATGATAAAGTTGATGTAGGATCGATTCAACGATAAAGGAGTTGTGTTTGATGAAGATTAAGCTTGGTTGTTGTAGTGAAAATTGGGTCTGAAAACTTAAAAACCTCAATAACTTCTGTTCGGAGCGTTTTTAGGACTTGAAGGTTGACCCGAATGAACTATAGTTTTGATGGGTAGAACGCTGAAAATGGAGTTACGGTTCAAAAGTTATGGCCGTTTGAAGTTTTACTGAAGATCTTACTCGTAAACTTGTTCTTAGGCGTAGGATTTAGTGCTTATGCGTAAACTTTGGTGCTTAGGCGTAGACTTCCTTAGGCGTAGACTGCATATGCTTAGAATTCCTTATGCGTAAACTCTATCTTACGCGTAACCTTAGGCTTAAGTGTAAGCTTATGCGTAAACTAAATGCTTAGAAGTAAGAGACCTTACGCGTAAGTGTTAGCTTAGGCGTAGAGTGTTACTCGTAAGCGTTTATGCTTATGCGTAAACTTAGGGTTTTAACCAAAAATCCTTTACACTTATAACAGTGTAAAAGATATCCAAAGTTGAAGTGTTCCACAAACTTATCCAAGTGAGGGAAGCACTGAGTAACCGTTGTTGCACGAAGATTCTTCACCAAAAGCTTAAGCGTAGGATTACACTTCTTACGCGTAGACCTTACGCGTAGGATTAGGGTTTTGACTTTTCCTTAGGCGTAAAAATAGGATTTTGACTTTCTGTACTTGGTTTCCTTAAGCGTAGAATGCCCAGAATTTTGTAAAAACGCAAATTTTCAACCAAAAACACGTTTCCAAATGATTTCTTTTGCACAAACTTCTTCCAAAACACTTATAGATCAATAAAAACTACAACTTTAACCTTAAAAACACGTAAAAATCAAAACTTTATGACAAAAGCCAACGTTTTATAGGAAAAAACGCAACTTTTTTATAAAGTTCTAACAAAAAACGTAACACAACATTCCTAAACCATTGTTAGGCAATTGATACCAATTGTAGGACCTTGTTTTTATCAACCTTATCACTTTACCAAGCTTATCAAATGAGTAGAACACGTGAAACAAACACTTATTCGTAGAAGAAAGATGAAGAAGAAAGATGGTGACTTAAGATGTAGTCGTGTATGTTAAGAGAGAAATAAAGATGAAAGGAAACATGTATTGCTTAAAGAAAACACACACACAAACACACTCAAGCACACCCCTCAAATGACGCATTTGAGGGGTATTTATACTCTCATACAAAACACCCTAATGGGCTTGGCATGGGCTTGGATTGGTTTGGATTGGATAATAACTTACATAAGGCTAGCTTAACTTAACTACTAACCATTTAGCTTAGCCCAATCCACGAGCCCGTTGACTATTCTATCACGATATCTAACACACCTTACAAAGTTCCTAAATGTGAATGACCATCACTTCTATTAATTATTATCAAAGCTAACACAAACATTATGTTCAATTCAATTCATGATTTATTCATTTTTGTTGGTATGATTTACTATATGTTTGGCTAAGCACCCTGGTGCTGGCCTAGTTATGATTCCTTAATTGTTTTGTTTGCGTTTACTTTACTTCCGTATAATTATTTCTAAGTGTATGCATGCATAGTTTATTGGTAGCTACCCTTGTTTCGGTAGTTTTGAATGGTGGTAGAGGCTAGTTGCTTAGGAGATATGACCAACTGACCCTAAGTGAGTAGACTAAGACGGGAAGGGTAAGATATGACCAACTGACGACCCTTTCTACTTGTGCAATTTGACCAACTGATCACCTACCGTTTGGATGAACTTAAGAATTAGGGGGTGAGTGTTTAAGTTGCTAACGCCCGTAGCTACCCTCTTGTAGCGTCTGCCAGGTTTTGCCATAATTACGGCGTAACTCATTCAATGAGTTACGACGTAATTATCCTCAGTTTCAATTCTTTCTATAATAACACAATAACCTTGTATTAGTTTTAAATGAACTTTGTGGGTATGTTCCCTGTAAGCCCTCACGAGACTTCACTCGTCCACTTGGGACACCAAGTGGTTTAAAAGGCTTGTTGCATATACTAAATGCAACCGTGATTCCTACGAAAGTGAGTTAGGTTTTTCATTTTCTTTTATTACTTGTTGTTTTTCTAGTATGATGCATTTGGTTGTCTTAAGTGAATTCAGGTTATTAAAGTTTGCTCATAGATCTCAAAGTGGGACACTTTTACTCGTGAGTCTTAGATCATGCCGAGCAAAATCCAGGGGAGTTTTCTGTTTCAATTCTAACCCTTCCTATCTTTCAATTATATGCTTACTATGACCCAAGTGGGGGGGGGGAAGGGATTAGACATAAGCACCCACTTGATTTTACTTGTCTTTATTTTTCTAGTTGTTGATGAAAAGTGTTTCATTAGTAAAATTTTGACATGTTTTTCATTACTTAACCGGATTAATCTAGACTGAGCACACCTACCCTATATTTCCATTGTGTGTGGATAAGCCTTCCCGTTTTCCCCTTATACATAACACCATAAAAATGAGTGTGCCGGTGGCTGTAGTAGACTTTAGAACTTGGCCTTGTACATCTTTTCGAGACCACTATCATGAGCATTACACTGAGATAACTTGGTGTGATTGGTGCAGCTAGGATATAAGGTAATTTTAGGATTAAACCCAAATAGCCCTTATATGTATTGTGTATATTGACTTTTCACATCGATCAGTCAATCCCCCTGTTAAACCCTTTTTGTTGCACTCACCATTAGTGCAAGATACCCCTAGTACACCCTTCAGAGCCTTTCCTTTCATTTTGTTCGCCCAATATAATTGTTTCGTTACACCTATCACCTAGCCTACCCTATAGTTTTCTTATGTCCATGGTGCGGGCGATGTTGGTTAATTTTGGTTCCACTAGTGAAAGTCGCGGGTTTTGAATAAAGGGTTTTGGAAGGAAATCGGGTTTAGATGATAGTTGATCTCAAGTGGGGGGATACATTTTATGTTCGTATCGTTTATATTCTTGTATACCTTGTCTTGCATAAAAAAAAAGCATGCAAGCAAGTGTTTATGATTAGTATTCTCGCCTTATTCAACTAGCGCAAATTTTTACAAGTCCGTTTTGTCTTACGGATAAAATTAGAAACCCGAACAATCTATCTCGCCTTTCAAATTCTAATCAATATTCGTACAATGGGGGCATTGTACATTTCAAGTGGGGGGGATGGGAGATAGAAATGGTTGATTTTAATCGAATTATGTGCTAAAAGTACCCAAATTTTAAATTTTTTTATAGCACATACTTTTTTTTCATTGATGATGAAGGTCGAGTTAATGCATCTTATTTGCCTAGTTTATGGAGTTTATGAGGCACTACGCTACACTTTATATGCATTGACTCGTGTATTGAAGACCCCTTGACTCTTGACCTCAATTTTTGCTATGGGATTGAATGCGACTAGTGGTGGGGCGACTGTGGACTTAGGAATATATTTGTTTCGTGTCTTTTTGTTTACACCCATTAAATGTTTTCCCATGTCTTATCCTACCCTTAGTCATGAATCGAGTTTAGGTGAGGAAGCGAGCAATCATTGGTGTCTTGGCCATGGATTTGGTCATGTATCATTGGTTTTGTCCCCTTCGCCGTAGCTCATTAGTAATGACAAAATAACCCCATGAGCCTTTATGTTGTGTCAACCCATTGCCTTTTAGAATAGCTGCATCTATAGACTCTAGTGGTGGAGATTAGTATCTTTGCCAAGCCTATTATAGAATACTCGCCATGACTAAGCAGTTGAGTGATCACCCAAAAATAAACACGTTAATTATGAGAGAGTGTGATTTCAATTCCCTTTCCGTGAGGTGCTCGGTTTGGAATTTTCTAGCTTAGGTGATTTTTAAACTCATAACTTCCAATTAATCCTGGGAGATATCTTTTTAAGAATTATTTAAAGGGTCTACTTGAGGACAAGTAGAGTTCAAGTGGGGGTATATTTGATAACATCAAATTAGCCTGATCTTTTATATATCAAATTCCCGTGTTTATGGCCTCATTTGTATTAATATGGTACTTAATTCGTTCATATTTGCATTACAGGATAAATGAGACGTTGAACCAGAAAATATGTGATATAAGGCCAAATATATGTTCTGAAGATTGATTTACGAGGGCCTATGAGTTCAGTGTGAAGATTACGTCGTAACTCGTTAATAATGTTACGGCGTAAATTTGATGCTTTGAAGGATACGGCGTAACCATTTCTTATGGTTACGTCGTAATTATTTTTGTGAAGGTTACGGCGTAACGTAGCAATTTAGTTACGCCGTAGAGATAATTACGGAGCAAATAAGAATATATGGTTGAAGAATTACAGCGTAATTTGGCAATTTAATTATGCCATAATTGATTACTTGGGCACAAAGTTTTGAAGTCCAGGGACTAAAGGCGGTCAAAATAATATTAAGTCATTTATCACAAGGACCGAAGGTAAAAATATGAAGTACGACGAGGGACTAAAGTCGTACGGAAGGCTAATAAAGTTTCAACATATTTATGTGACATGAAAAACTACGAAATTGATATTTACGTCATAATTCTAATTTAGTTACGGCGTAACTTTAGTTACGACGTAACTAATAAATTTAATTACGTCGTAACTATGTCGCGGCCTATAAATATAGCCTTAAATCTGAATTTTTGAGGATCTCTCTTCACCCCTCTCCTAGTGGTCGATTAGGGCACCACTCCAGGGCATTTTCCAGCAGTCCGAAGCCAGTTTTGAAGGAAGAATTCACTCGCAATCATCATCATTATTAGCTCTACGTCAAGTAATTTGTATCAAACATTATGTTCAATTCAATTCATGATTTATTCATTTTTGTTGGTTTGATTTACTATATGTTTGGCTAAGCACCCTGGTGCTGGCCTAGTTATGATTCCTTAATTGTTTTGTTTGCATTTACTTTACTTCCGTATAATTATTTCTAAGTGTATGCATGCATAGTTTATTGGTAGCTACCCTTGTTTCGGTAGTTTTGAATGGCGGTAGAGGCTAGTTGCTTAGGAGATATGACCAACTGACCCTAAGTGAGTAGACTGAAACGGGAAGGGTAAGATATGACCAACTGACGACCCTTTCTACTTGTGCGATTTGACCAACTGATCACCTACCATTTGGATGAACTTCAGAATTAGGAGGTGAGTGTTTAAGTTGCTAACGCCCAGGCACTCACTATTATAAGTCTAGCATGTAGCGGAACTTAATGACTCGGCTTAGGGGACCAGGAACAACTGGACTTATTAGGGGACACCTAACTTCTCCAGTGGTGGCATCTTTGCTGATAGGTTAGGGCGAATTGACCAAATGTTTTCCTCTCGACTTTGACCCCACCTGAAGTAATTGGAAGTAGTTAGACGTAAACATTACTAGCTCGGATGAGTACTTAGGTTAGCACCACTTCCCTTCATTGATCACAACTCTCGCCTTTATCTGCTTTCTTTTATTTCCTTGTTTTATTAGTTAATTTATTATTTCAATCTTAAAAGCAATTTAAATCGTGACATAGACTTAAGTTAATTTCCGATCCACGTAGCTCTTGGGACGACCTCGGTTTTACAGAATACTACACTACACACGACCGGGTACACTGCCCGTTAGTGCATTAGGGTAGACCATAGGTATAACGAGACATTATAAATATTAAAACCTGGTCAGTAAAACCTGCATCAACCAACTCTCCCTATACTGCTTCCCCCATTACATTCATCATTAAAAGGGTTGCAAGATGCCCAAAAAACTTCGCCAGGGGTTTTAATCTTCTCACGCCAATGACTTCGAGCTACCTTGTCATTGATGTTTCTTGAGGGATCCTCCATGCAGTAGATATCATCATTTATTGACTCTTTTTGGAGACAATGCTCCTCATAATCAATCTTTAGCTTTTTTAGAAGAGTTGGATTAATTTTAGCATCCCCGAATTATACCGAATACCAATCATCAAAGGATAAATCTCCGAACTTCACGTTATGTCTTTCGAGCTCATGAGGGCATGTCCATTCATCGTCTTTTATATTACCACCCCCGTTGCAATACTCGCGGAAAGGATTGCATGTAGGACATGCTCGTGTGGACTTTTCATCCGTGATAATTATGGGATCGCAACAGTGCATAATCGGTGGTTCCTCCTCTTCTTCGAATGAGAGCCTTGCCACCCTTTCATCATTAGTAAATGCGGGACACATGTATTTGTTATCCTTGACCCTTTCATTATCATCTCCCCCGTCACAATTTTCGTTACAAGGGTTGCACGAGGCCCATAGATCGTACCATTCACCATTAGCTACGGGTATTTTTTTGCACTAGTGATACTTCCTTTTGGATGGAGATTGAGGGCATAAGTTAATATCATTGGACCACCCATTAATAACATGCGTCCTTGATTCATCTAACTCGAGAAATTTATCACACCATGTATCCCAGTTACGTCGTAACTCTGAGGTTTGGTTACGGCGTAACTGACTTCCGTCAGAACCATCAGTATCTTTCTCATCTATTGTTTTGCGTTCGCTATCTAACCCCTGGTTACGCCGTAACTCATTAGAAGTGTTACGGCGTAACTTCGTACTGTCTATGGAATTCTCAGCAGTATCCGAATTGTTTGTGGAAGAATGAAGATTATCAACTTGTAACTTCACATCTTCATCAGAAAAAATGGCCTTGCACACCACCATAGGTTTTTTCCCTTCCAGTTTAGTGTTATTTTTCTTTACCTTTTCACTAAGCTTCCCCACCATTGTTTCTAGGTTTTTTAAGGTTGTGTCGTGATTGGAGAGGCCTATATTTGTGTTTTCCTGGAAATATTTTAGCCATTCATATTGTTCTTTTTGTCTTTGGGCTGAGGCTTCCAGAAATTTGTTAATGGTTTCTTCAATGCTGGGTTTCTTTCTCCATAAGGCCCGGGGTTGTAATTTCCGGGAGGTCCTCCACGATAGCCATTACTATTACAATTATCCCTATAAAACAGTCGATTTTCTCCATATTTAGCTTCTTCAACTGTGCTATCTTCGTCAATATGAGGAAATTTTTTGGTTAGATGTCCCCCTCCACAGCTTTCACAACCTACTTGAATAGCATGAACACATTCTTTGAGCTTGAGCATATCCCAACCAAGATTTTCAATTTTGCTAGTGATGGCGGTAATTCCATCAAGATTTCCGCCTAGGCTTCTCTTGCTTCCTCCATCGTGCCACTTTTGGGAATGATCGGCCATTTTTTGGATGGCTTCAATGGCAAGAGTAGGATTCATGCTCAGAATTGGTCTTTGGTAGTCCAGCATCTGTCTTGTAGTTACGTTGATACCTTTGTCAAAGATGTTGACCTTTTGCTGGTTGTTCAGGTCATGAGTCGGGCACTTGTAGAGGAGATCGTTCTATCTATCCCAAGCTTGATACAACATTTCATCGTCATCTAGTTTGAAATTATGGATCTTCATGAGCTGATTAGATATCTTCGAAGAAGGACAATATCTTTGGATAAAATGCTTTTTTAGTATAGCCTATGTATCAACTGCCCCGGCGAACAATCTTTCAATCCATCTTCTTGCTCCCCCAGTAAGAGTCATGGGGAACACTCGTAGCATAACAGCGTCATGAGAAACACCAGGAATGTTGAAAAGGCTTGCGATGTACAAGACATTCTCAACGTGTTCATACGCATCTTCGTCCCTGTTTCATGAGAAAGGGTTAGCACGTAGCTCCCTCATAAATTGCTCTTTAATCTCGAAATGGACATTAGCTCCAATTGCCAGTCTTACGAGCCCCAACCCTTGTTCTTCTCTTGTCAACGCCAAATATTCCTCAAGAGTGAGGTCATCAATGTTAACAACTTCCATGGTACCTGAAACTTAAAAAGAGATCGTGAGAAATTGAGAAAATTCAAAATAAAACAAAAATTAAAAGACTTAACGAAAATCCTAATATAAATCCCCGACAGCGGCGCAAAAAACTTGATGCTGGTTTTACTGACCAGGTTTTAATATTTATAAGTGTCTCGTTTACCTATGGTCTACCTTATACACTAGCGGGCAGTGTACCCAATCGTGTGTAGTGCAGTATTTGGTAAAACTGAGGTCTTCCCAAGAGCTATGTGAGCGAATTCTAATTAAGTCTAGGTGTCACAAATTTTAATTGGTTTTAAGATTGAAATAATTAATTAACTACTAAAGCAATAAATGCAAGAAAGCAAATAAAGGCGAGGGTTGTGATCAATAGAGGAGAAGTGTGCTAACCTAGTTACTCATCCTATCATGTTAAGTTCATACTTAATTACTTCCAATTGCTTCAAGTGGGGGTTTAAGTCGCTAGGACAGCATTTGATCAGTTCGTCCTAACCTATCAGCAAAGGTTTCCACCGGAGGTCAAGCTACAACCCTTGAAAGTCCAGTTGTTTTTAGTCCCCTAAGCCAAGTCATTACGTTCCACTACATGCAAGATTCATAACAATTAGTGCCCGGGCACTAGCATCTTAAACACTCATCCCTAACTTCTTAAGTTTATCCAAACGGTAGGTGATCAATTGGTCAAATCGCACAAGCGAAGAAGGGTCGGCAGTTGGTCAATTCTTACCCTTTCCACTCAGTCTATCTACTTAGGGTTAGTTGGTCATTTCTCCTAAGCAACTAGACACTACCGCCATTCAAAACTACCGAAACAATGGTAGCTACCAACAAACTATGCATGCATACACTAGAAACAATTATACGGAAGCAATGTAAACATAAAAAAAACAATTAGGGAATCATAACTAGGCTAGCACTAGAGGTGCTTAGCCGATCATATTAACTGAAACAAAGTTTAACATAATGAAATACATGAATTGAAAGTAAAAGAAATGATAAATCGCTAACGCCTATCATTAGGGAGTGATTCCTCCCTTGGAGATGGCTCCGTACGCTCCTCGAGATCTGCCTTCAGCCTCCTACCCACGTTCTCTGCTTTTGTGTGTGGAGTGAATGATGAGAAATGCAGAATTTTGGGTGGTATTTATAGGCCATATCTGGTTACGGCGTAACTTAAATTGAGAGGTACGCCGTAACATCCATATCTTCGTATTTTGCTCTGGAAAAGCTGGTTACGACGTAACATCTAGAATGAGTTACGCCATATCTTCAATAAATCATGGTTATGCCATATTTGAGGAAAGAGTTACGACGTAGCTTGCAACGGCGTGGAACATCATTTGACCTAATTAGTTACGGTGTAATCCTAAGATGGAGTTACGCCGTAATCTTCAGTTGAGTTGGTTTTCTGAGTCACGCTTCTGTTACAGTGTAATGTGAGAGAAGAGTTACGTCGTAATTACTTCAAAATGGGCATACTATCATATATCTTCAATAAACTCTCCAAATCCGAGTCTCATTAGCTCTAATGCTCGTAATTTACCTGAAAGTGAAATATAGAGGAAAACAAGCGTAAATCCATATAAATGATATAAAATACGAGCATTATCGGGGGAAATTGACACTTAATATTCAGGACTATTTGATGTTATCAGCTATCCACGTGGATTGACACTATTAATGTTAGGTCATCCGTAACCCACGCACAACATATAATGGGTATTAAATACTCATAAATGGCACATTTCAGTAAACGTACCCTTGAAACATTTAATAACTCATTAATTACCAAACATTTCCTTTTTTAGACGTTAGTTCCCTTTTAAAATGTCGAATAACAAGGTGAGTCTTGTTATCGAATGTTTAATATAAAACCCATTTATTATCTATATTTTCTAGTTTTATTTACTTGTTTATATATATATTACCTCGAGTTTCCATATAAGTTTAGAGTCATTATCCGTTTCGAGTTTACAAGTCCGAGTCATGACTCTCGGCTTTTACACGTCATATTGTCCAATAAATACTAAAGTCCATGTTACGGCGTTGTCGGGGTCAATCAAGACTAAAAAGTCACGATAACACCGACGTTGCGCAAAGTTGACATATATATTATTAAGTCCAAAATAAACAACTCCACAACTCCAATCAACCCCCAAACAATCCCATATCAATCTCGCCATCCAAACAAAGTACCAAACATACCCGTAACCAATGTCACCACCCTAATGGTCTTGACGCGGTCCCGGTTAAGACCACGTGAACCAAACAAGCTCCAGAAGCTCTTTGGCTCCCCGCGTCTCATCCAAACTCCAACAACAACAACCAATATGTTACCACAATGACTCGACCCGGACCCACGATTCCATGAGGGTCTCGTTCACCATCAAAATGCCACCAATATGGACCCTAGTGGTCCATATGGCTCGTTCAACTTATCCCAACTCCATCCAAACACTCCCAAATGGCTCTTTCAATTCCCAAACACAACTAAACAACATCCAAATACCATCAAACATCAAAACCCATCAACTAGCTACAACCGAAATCTCATAAAAATGATAAAAATGCAAAAACACAAGAACACGACACAACACACGATACCAATACACTAGTTTACATTTTTTATTACTTTTAAACTCGCTTTAGACCTGTTTCCATCACAAAATTTCTCGTACATGACTCACAAAGACTCAAACGAGTCGGTACAAGGCTCCATTTACCTTTATCAAACCAGATCTACAAAAACAACCCGAAAGCCTAGGTATACGCATGGTTTTCACGCATTTTGAGGGTTTAAAAGTGGGTTTTAGGGCGCATGCTGTATATGGATGGAAAGAGGGTGAAAAGATCTTTAATATGGTGGTGAAGGTGAGGGGTGACGCACGGTGACGTGGCCGAAATTTAGACGGGAAGCTGGCAGCGCCGTTTAGGTTAGGGTTAGGGTTTCTAGAGATAGGTTAGAGAGAGAGTGTGTGTGTTTAGGTGTTTTTAGTAAGAGGAAGAAAGTGTGTGTTTGTGTAGGGAGGATGGTATATATAGTGGGAGCTAGGGACTAAAATAAAAATGAAAATGGGAGGGGCAAATTTTTGTAAACTACTACCTCCGTCCCAAAATTATAGTCCCCGTTTGACTTTTTCGGTCTTTCTTTTTCAACTTTGACCTTAAGTATTTTTGTTTGTGTTATATAATAGTTGACAAAAGTTATACCAAATGAAAATACATTTAAAACACAATCCATTCATATAATTTGTATAAAGTATTATATAACACAAACAAAAATACTTAAGGTCAAAGTTGTGAAAGAAAGACCGAAAAAGTCAAACGGGGACTATAATTTTGGGACGGAGGGAGTATCCCGTTTTACCTCTTTCGAGCTCCTATTTTACCCTACGAGCGTCCAACGACTTTTATTCACCATTCTATTGTTTTTATTTATGTTTTTCCACGAATTTTGATTATTTACGCGTCACGTTTCGTGTTACAGTTTAAAAGTTACGTTATCTCTCGTTATAGGATTTTATTATGCCAAATCAAATAGTGCCTATCGCAACGGGCTATAACTCATACTATAACTCATACGATAATAAAATAAATCATAAAAACCAACAAAACAATATCAAAACAAGTCATGGTTAACCGGAATAGCTCCTAAAGGTAACTACTCGGTCTAACTTAGAGTAATGCGGTTACCTAAAAGGGTTCCCTAATTGCCGTTTGTCACAATAGGGTATAGGCCTATGCCGAAATTGTATACAAATGTGGCAATAGTTGAGGTGCAACAAGAAGCTCAAGCGGAGTGGCTTTGATACTTGTTAATCCAGTGACTTTAACAATAAAAACATTCACAATGTACATTGAATGGGAATTATCAAAAGCAACATAATACGATGGATACCTATATGTAGGCGGACGCATAACATGTTGAAAGAAGACAATGTTCGAGAGTGCAACAACAACAAACATCTTTTGTGTAATCGGTTCCTGGTGTTCTATAGAATGCACACAAAAAGATAGAGAGAAAAAAAAACATTTGATTTGATAGACAACCAATATTAATCTTGATAAAAAAACAAATATAGCAAGTACTCAAAATACCATAACACTTTGCACCTAAAACTATCGTGTATTAAACCTCAAGTACATGTGTATTTTTAGTTTTTTCTACATATGTTTGTAAAACCGAATTTTTAACCTTTTTTTGACAAATTAGGAAATAATTAGGAATAATTATTTTTTATTATCTATGAATAAATAAATAAAATATTACCAAATAATGTATGAATTTATTTTTTTGAAATAAAAAATTCCTACTAGAGATTTTGTTTTATTATATATCTATATTAAACCACTATGTCGGTGGTATTATTTTAAACGTTTTTTAATTTTTTTTATTAAGCGATAGTATTTTAAACATTTTTTTATGTTTCTGGTGGGGTTTTTTAGTGTTTAGGGCTTATTTAGACAGGCCACGAAGATTGGCCCGTTATGATGTTGTTGGGCCTTTTTCGAGCAATATATATGTCGTTTCGTTTTCTTTGCTGTAAAGCTACGTGTCTTCTCCAGATTTTGTTGTAGGTACGCCGATTGTTGGATCATTCGTTCATTATTGCATGTTCAATTAATGTGTTTGTGTTTTTCTTTTGCTTGTTTGTTGTAGGTTGTTTCATCAGTGTGTGTAAGTCAGTAGGTTTTTGGTGTTGTTTACGAGCTATAGTATCTATTATTGTTTGTTATATTTTTGCATGCACATTAGTTCGGCTATTCTTTTGCAGTGTGTGGGTTATTTGGTTAGGGATTGCTGTGTTTAGGTTGCTTTGTTGTTTAGATGCTTTGATTGTTAGTATGAGAGTTAAGAGTAAGGCATGCAAGAGGGTGGACGTTGTTGATAGTTGTCCTCGAAATTTAGAACCCATTGAGCATGTTGTCAGTCTAGGTGGTTGTGCGTTGGATTCGCGTGGTTTGGTTACAGTTGAGGAAGGTGTTGAAGGATGTAGTGATACTGTTCATGGAATTTTGGGACAAGATGTTAGTGGTCAGGGTGGTGCGTCGTTAGATAGTCATCGGGACAGTCGTGATGGTGCGCTGAAGGAGCGTCAGGCTTCCAATAAAAGGGCTTGCCATTCAAATGTCGAACAGTCAACAGGTTCTGAGCGTACGTTTTTGTTTTTCTGAAATATAGATTTTCATTGTTCGATTGACATTGTGACGTATATTTGACTACTTTGATAACAGAATCCACACCTATGCACGTTGATATGCGTGTTGCTAGCCCTTCAGTTGAACACTCTTCTGTTGCCTTTCGGAATGTTGGCTCTGTTGGTGAAAACATTGGTGTCTCTTTATTGCAACAGCCGATTGTGGTTCCTGATGTTGGGCAATTTTTGAATGATTCAACAGCTTTAGTGGCAATCTTTTAAGTTCATTTGCTCTAATTCTTTTGTTCTACATGTTAACATGTTAACAGGCTTTTTTTATGTAGAGTGTTGCAGTTCATTCTAGATTACCCATAAATCTGGATTTCCGATCGAGAGCCATATCTTATGTTCCACCAGCGAATGCTCAACTACCTCTTAATCTTGATATCTAGTGAAGGGCTATTTCTTTTCCTAAAGCAGTGACATTAGAACATGGTGGGTCCCAAGTTGATGCACGTGTAACACATCATCCCACAAAATGACTCCGTACAATGAATAGTGCTCTTGATGCACCAGTTGAGGAAGGTGTTGAAGGATGTAGTGTTACTGTTCATGGTATTTTTGGATGTGATGTTGGTAGTGAGAGTGATGCATTGTTAGATAGTCATCGTAAGTTAGGGCGGATGCCTCATTTACAAGGTCAGGTTGACGGTATGGATGCTTTACCTGACATGGCTAGAGCTCAATGTACGTTGAAAAGGAAAGTTGGTGACAGTGGTGACAGTGCGATGGAGGGCCGTGAGGCTTCCAATAAAAGGGCCTGCCTTTCAACTGCCGAACAACCAGCAGGTTCTGAGCGTGCCTTTTTTGTTTATATGAATTACATATTTTCATTGTTCGTTTGACATTGTGATGGATATTTGGCTACTTTGATAACAGAACCTATGCCTATGCACGTTGGTATGCGTGTTGCTGCCCCTTCGGTTGAACACACTTCTGTTGCCTTTCGAAATGTCAGCTTTGTTGGTGAAAACGTTGTTGCTCCTTCTACCAATGTTCGATTGTCCCCTGAAAGCGTGGTGGATTTTAGTATTGATGGTGTCTCTGTGTTGCAACAGCCGATTGTGGTTCCTGATGTTGAACAATTTTCAGATGCTTCAACAAGTTTGATGGCAATCTTTTAAAGACATTTGTTGTAATTGTTTGGCCGTGCACTTTAGCATGTTAACAACAATTTTTTTTCTTCATGTGGGGTTTTCCAGTTCATGCTCGATTACCCATAAATCTGGATTTTTGATCGACATGCATATCTTATGTTCCACCAGCGAGTGTTCAAGTACGTCTTAATATTGATTTCCAGTCAAGGACTATTTGTTTTGCTGAAGCAGAAACGTCACAACATGTTGGGGCGCAAGTTGGTACAGGTCTAACACGTCGTCCCACAAAACGGCGTCGTAAAACGAATAGTAATCCTGATGAGCGTACATCGTATATGCACGCTAGCAACCGTGGTTCGGCTACAACGGGTACGTGTTTGCTTGCATCAATTTTTTTCGGGCAACTATTTTTTATACTTTTTAGCGGACGTGGTTTCTATAATAGCTTTTTATTCAACAGGTCCGCCAGCAGAATACATGGAGTTTGGCCCTTGCAACAGAGCATGTCGTCATTGTGGGGTTGTATTTTGGGACGAGGAAAAATTAAGTTATTCAACACTGTCTCGGGGTCCTATATACAATCGTTGTTGTCTGGAAGGGAGGGTGAAAGTGTTGACAATAAGGGAGTACCCTTCAATTATATGTGATTTGTTCTCTAACAACCATTTTCTAGAAAACATACGGGCTTATAATCAAATGTTTGCTATGACTTCACTAGGCGCGAATATAGATGAATCCATAAATGTTGGCAGAGGACCATATGTTTTTAAAATATCAGGTCAGATATATCACCGTATAGGCAGACTATGTCCAGTACCAGGTTCATGCCCAAGGTTTTTGCAGCTCTACATTTACGAAACTGAGCATGAGGTTCAGAATAGGTTGGATCATATTTCAGAGGGGGCAAGAAACCTATTAAGACCAGAGATTGTGCGAACGCTAATTACATTCCTTTATCATAACAATGCATTGGTGCAGCTCTTCAAGACAAAGAAGGGACAAGCTACAACAACATGAAGTGCCGCAGTTTAAGGTAAGACTCTCTAGTGTTGGAAAAGCATCGCAATATGAGTTGCCTACTGCTGATGCAGCCGGTGCTATAGTTTTTGATGACATGGAGGAGACGGAGAGCGACTTTGATGTCATACTGGAAGCTCATTCTGGGGAAGCGCAGAGGATTAACAAACTGCATGCAATATATATGCCAGCTCAGTTTCCGTTGTTGTTCCTCTTTGGCGAACATGGCTATCATATGGATCTACGGTATGTTAACGTTGAATCAACTTCAACACGTAGGGGCCGAAAAATGTCTATGAAAGCGTTTTATTGTTATCAGTTACATAATAGGCATGGATATTACAACCTCTTGAGTAAAAGTGGGAAGCTATTTCAACAATATGTTGTCACTACATATTGTAGTATGGAACAGAGTAGAATGGATTTCATTAGAGTGAATCAATCAACGATTAGAGGAGACTATTTAACGGGTCTGTATGATGCAATTGCACGCGATGATGTTGATGGTTCGGATGTGGGGTTGAGAATTATTTTGCCTTCATCGTTTACTTGGGGGCCCCCGATATATGTATAGCCATTATTTAGATGCTCTGGCAATCTGCAGGGTACATGGCAACCCTGCATTTTTTGTAACGTTCACATGTAACACCAAGTGGCCTGAAATACAGGAATACATGGCTGCATATCCAAACCTTACTGCAGCTGACAGACCGAATGTTATAGATCGTGCATTTGAGCGTAAAATTCACTCCCTTATTAACTATCTATGGGAATCTCGACCTTTTGGCTCATTGAATGCAGGTATATTATATTTAGATTACCGTATTCACAACCGATGTACTAACATGTGTTTGTCATCCACATAAAAAACTTATTGCTTCTTCATGTTTCTTTTTTTCAGTGTTGTATACGGTGGAATTCCAAAAAAAGGGTCTACCACATTGTCATATATTGTTGTGGGTAATACGTAGGCCAGAAACGATGCGGCATGAGGATGTAGATAGGTACATAAGCGCAAAACTACCCCATCAACAAAACGATCCAGAAGGGTTCAGAGTTATATCAGAATTTATGATGCACGGTCCCTGTGGGGCAGCATTTCCGAATGCAGTTTGTATGCGTGGTAGAACGACGTGCAAATTTTTTTTTCCAATGGAGTACTGCAAAGCCACAGTTTTTGACAAAGCTGGGTATGCACACTACAGAAGGAGGGACGTGCAGATAGATGCACAATGAAGTGGTGTCAGGTTAGACAACGCTTACGTTGTGCCGTACAATCGTGAACTATGTATGAGGTTTTATGCACATATAAATGTTGAATATTGTGGTTGGACGATGCTTATGAAGTACCTATTTAAATATATTTCAAAGAGTGCGGAAAGAATTATTGCTCGGGTTTCCAGGTAAATAGGTGAGGCACATCATAGCCACGCGGGTGCTTCAACTTCTAATAGCAGTTCAACGATGGGTGTGGACGAGATAAAGAACTTTGTGGATGCGCATTATTTCGGTCCTCACGAGGCTTGCTGGCGTATATTTGGTTTTGATATCCACAGTAAGGAACCGGCGGTCCAAATCCTTGTTGTTCATAGTTGGACTCCTAAGCGCAACCTCAACAAACCTGCAATGGCCGATTAGCATATGTGCATCCAACTGCGGGCGACCTATTTTACCAGTGTATGTTACTGTGTCATCAAAGAGGGTGTGCATCATTTGCAGCCATTCGGACTGTTAACGATTTCACATACACGACGAATAGGGAAGCCTGTGAAGCTATGGGTTTATTGCAAGATGTTCAAGAATGGATTACAGCTATGCAGAAAAGTTGCACAACGGCTACTGTATTTCAGTTGCGATCACTCTTTGCACATATACTGTTGTTCACGGATATCACAAGCCCAATAACACTTTGGCAAATGTTCTAGAGACGAATGTCAGATGATGTACCATGTATTCTATCAGAGGCACTGGGTGTTCGACAGCTATTCGTAAATGACCCTGAACTAGAGGTTGGGGTTTTATATGAGGTGCAAGCATTGCTCACCATCCATGGAAAGTCATTGAGGGATTATGGGTTACCAGATCCTCCATTAGGATTGCTTGACTTATTCAGAAACCGTACAGTCATGGAAGAAACATCTTAAAACAGAGCTGAAATGGCTGCGGAAAGCATAAGTCTTATCCCATAGTTAAATCCCCAGCAGCGCCAGGTATTCGACACGATAACAGATGTTGTACGCAATCATAAGCAACAGTTAATGTTCGTGTATGGACATGGGGGGACCGGTAAAACCTTTTTATGGAAAACAGTTATTACAACGCTTAGAGCTGAAGGAAGGATTGTCTTAGCAGTAGGTTCATCGGGTGTGGCATCATTGTTATTGCCATCCGGAAGAACAGCTCATTCGCGTTTTAAGATCCCGATACAACTAACTGATGAGTCAGTAGGTGCAATAAGAAAAAACACGCAGTTGAGTGAACTCTTAAGCCGAACAGAATTGGTCATATGGGATGAAGCGCCCATGAATGAGAAGAGGTGTTTTGAGGCATTAGATAGGACGCTACGCGTTGTCCTCAAAGAAACCATAGTTACTTTTTGGATGGAAATCAGTAATGTTAGGTGAAGATTTCTAGAAAACATTGCCAGTAAAGAAATGTGCTTCAAGAGATGCAATTATTGGTGCATCCATTGCCGAATCAGGATTATGGCGATATTTCAAGGTTTAATTTTGTTGGAAAACATGAGATTGCAAAGGCATGGCATGACAGACCAAGAAAAAATAAAGGGCCGATCGTTTTCAAAGTGGTTGTTAAAGGTAGGGCATGGAAATGTTGGCACAGAGGATGCCGAAGACTCAGAAAATACTTCCTGGGTGCGCATCCCGGATATCCATTGTTTTAAACCCGGTGGGCAAGCATTAGATGAGCTGATCGAATTCATATATGACAAAGAACTCGCTGCAAGTATCCACAGTTACTACATTTCAAGACAAAGCCATAATGTGTCCAAAAAATGGCACGACTGACACAATAAATGCATAGATACTCCATCAGGTATCTGGGACATCTGAATTCTATATGAGCATGGAAAATTCAATGTCTATTGGAAACGATGGAGCTGCTACAGAGTTGTTATACCCAGAAGACTATTTGAATTCGATGACGTTTTCAGGGATTCCTCCACACTCCTTAGAGGTTAAAATAAGTGTTCCGGTAATGTTGATGCGCAATTTGAACCTCACGGGCGGTCTGTGTAACAGGACTCACATGATCGTTACTCAACTGTTGAGCAGGGTGATAGAAGAAAAGATTATAACTGGCACTCGAATTGGCGAATAAGTTCTTGTCCACGCATTATTCTGACAGTTAAAGACAACAAGATGCCCTTTGTTTTTAAACGCAAGCAATTCCCTGTTAAATTATGTTACGCAATGACGATAAACAAAAATCAAGGCTAATCACTTGCAAAGATAGGAAATTTTTTTACCCGAACCTATATTCGGACATGGCCAACTATATGTTGCCCTGTCAAGGGCTACCTCATCAAAGGGTTTGTGTCACACCCCCAAATTACCTGTTTTGCAGCGGAATGGAATTCCTGGGGGTTGACTGTCATAGCATCACAATCACAGTTATATTGAACGACCTAAAGTGTCGTTTGGAAAACACATCGTTTGATTTAATAAAACAATCAGAGTTTACAAAGTATAGGTCCCAAATAAAAATCAACTTGTGCGGAAATAAGCTTGTTACAAGCCAAACGATGATTTTAAAGTTTATAAAACCCAAGTGAGACTCGTCGTCACCACGACTCTATGATATGTCCATATGCATGCCATGAAGTGAATGCCTTAATACCTGAGATAAAACATGCTAAAGTGTCAACACAATGGTTGAGTGAGTTCATAGAGTTTGCGTTGAAATGTAAAGCCTTTCAAAATCGTTTATGCAGCAAAGGCATTGTAAATCCACTCAGTTCCAAGTTCCGCCCATACAAAACTTGCAACCTGTGTGTTCACAACCCACTGCCAAAATGTGTATAGTTTATGTTCAAGCACATGATGTCAAATGAATTCACAATAGTACTTAACTCAACGTAGAACAATAACACATAATCAATAGCACATGATTTAATGTATCAGTAGTCAACTGATTTAGAACATTATACGACGTAGAACTATAGCACATAATCAATAGTACATGACTCAATGTATCAGTAGTCAACTGACATAGTACTTTATTCGACGTAGAACTATAGCACATAATCAATAGTACATGACTCAATGTATCAGTAGTCAACTGACATAGCACTTTATTCGACGTAGAACTATAGCACATAATCAATAGTACATAACCCGTATAGTTTCAAATTGTTCCAATGCCATTAGTTCATGTTTGTACCAAGACCGCTAGTTCATGATATTACCAAGACCATTAGCTCAATGAATATACCAAGACCATTAGCTCAATGAATATACCAAGACAATTAGCTCAATGAATATACCAAGACCATTAGCTCAATGAATATACCAAGACCATTAGTTCAATGATTATACCAAGACCATTAGTTCAATGATTATACCAAGACCATTAGTTCAATGATTTATGATATAGAAATTCTAAATATGTCAAAATTGTTACTTCGTATGACTAAACATTCAGTTCAGATAAACATATAGTTTGCAAATAGTCATGAATGTCATAAAAGTTGTTGAGCATGTATCTCCCCCAAAGAGTTTCATAAAAGCATTAAAACAATTGAAAATGGGGCTATGGAACTCACTTGGTACAATGATTATGATGATATAATGTTTAACGTCGAAATGTATGTTTATGACATCTCGTCATATTATAAAATACTTTACAAGTATTTACGTTGAAATGATATTCTACGATAGTCATTTGGTGATTTATTATGAAATTATAACTTTTCGTCGTAAAATAATGTCATTTGACAATTTCATGAAAGTGACTAAACGGCCTTGAAAAGCTAGTCATAAAATGGTGCACATCGAGTGTTAGGAAACAAACTCAACGGTTTTGGAAAGCTTGTATCATTATCTCAAAGTTTTAGCTTTTAAGTTTTTATCATAGAGGTCTCGATCATGGAGAAAAATGTAGGTAAAGTATGGTACTTGTATACAAAATATTGTTTAAGGGTGGTTTTCGGCAAAGTTTTAGTGACCGTATTTTATTCATTACAACTTCGCATGACGAACGGTTGAACATTTTGGAAAATACGATAGGTGAACTTACTTTTACTAGAAGACATCGTTTTCTAAAAAGTACTCCATCGATGTTAAAAACGACTCTCAACATGGTCCTTAGCGGCAACTAGTTTTTCTCTAATAGGAAAATATATAAGTTATACTTGTAATAAAAGTTACGACAACTTGTTTGAAATGTGAATAACTTAGTCGTTATAAGTCCGTTTTCTACGTTTCATATATCCTCGGAATCGTGATAATATATACTAATATATTTTTGATAAGTCGACACATTTAATAACGCTTAAGATTCATTTTTGACTCGTAAAAAATCGAGAATACATGCTAAATTTTCTGAAACAATTAGTTTTCGTCGTTAAACTTAAAAATAGCATAACTTCTTCGTTATAACTCCGTTTTAACCCATTCAAGCGCCACGTTGCTTTTAAAGTATATTTTCCAAATATCTAGCCCAAATATTTTTATCAACTGTCGAAAATTCCAGAATTTGAAAATATGATCAGACCTCTAAAATAAGTTGTTGAAATGAGTTTTCTCACGTAAAACTTATTCCAACCAATTCAAACCAACTCCGAAGCTATTCTAATCCTACCATACACCTTCTTATGGTGTCATGGGTTCCTAGACATCATCAAAAATGATATGTTTCAAGGGATTATTTATAGGATGATTATATTTCATAATAAGTAATAAAAACATTAAAAGTGGTATAAATATCCATATAACTTGCATGTTTTCTTGCAAAAATGATGAAATAACATAAATATGAATATGAAAAAGTTATGAAGATCATGAAATGCTTACTTGAATGATTATGAATTTTTGAGCAAGGTATGCTTAATAATCTTGAGGTTTTTATTTCAAAACCTTAACTAGATTATTCCTAGGACTTGATTAATACTTGGATCATGAAAAATTAATGGTTTCTTCATGTTTCTTGCTATGGCCGAATAATAGAGATGAAAATGGAGAGGTTTCAAGCCTTTCACACCTTTAAAGTATGTGTACATATGTGTTTGAAAATAAATATAATATGTGTACTTGAAATATCTAAATCCCAAAAGTGTGTATGTGTTGTTTATGGTTATTAAATCTCAATGAAATGGTGACAAGGATAGGGAGGTCGGCAAAAGAAAAGGGGTGGAAGAATTTTGTGTATTTTTGTTTATTAAATGCATTATATGTTTAGTATATTGTGTAGTTTGTACATAAAATTAATTATTAAGTGTAGCGTTAGCTAGAAATCGATTTTAACGGAACCAAATAAAATATATCGAAGTCATAAAAATTATAAAAATGCATTTCTCACAAGTATTGAGTGAATAAATATTTATCGAGTTGAATTTACGAAAACCGTCGTAATTATATAAACATAACAATTTACATACGAAATAAATTGAAAACATCGGGTAAACTAATAATATAATTTTTATAGTCTTAAAATGAGTATAAAAATATATTAGGATAATTTTTGGAAGTGTTGGATCAAATATTCAAAATAAATGATTACGCGATAGCGTTTATTTAATAGGAAATTAAACGTTTAATGAAAAATGGAAAACCATGCATAAATTGATATGAAATGATGTTACTAATGATGTGTAGACTAAACCTAGTCTATATTAAATGTCCTTGATGATATGTTCATGAATTCGCAGCTAAACCATTAAGGTTACGCGAATTTGATACTCGTAAACCTAGTTTACGAAAAATGATGAAATAGTGAAACTTGAATAGTGATTTTCTCCGGAAATGAATAGTGTTACGTGAATAGTAAATTTTGAAATACGTTCTCAGAATATTACTTCAACTTCGAAAATGGTGAATAGTAAAATTTTGAATAGTAACTGGTGAATAGTAAATTCCTGAGATGAATAGTAAATTTGAGAAATGACCTGAAATTGCGAGTTGTCACATTCGCCCAACCAAAAAGGAATTAAGTCCCTGAATTCAGTCCATGTTAGGTTCTACGATGTTACTTGTGAAAAGGTGAGAATATTTGAGTCGCATTGGGTCGTCCAATGTTTTTCTGAATCGTACCACGCCTTTCCAAGACGGGACTTTGAACATAAATCTGTTGCCAACTTGAAATTCTAATGGTTTGCGACTTATGGAACATACTTCCAATATTTTGCGTCGTATATCGACGTAGCTTATCTAGCTATATGTTGTTACTTGTAGCTGATTCTTGATTTGTACGATTTTTGTGTTGTTTCATGAATAAGTCATGACCTAATGAGTTGGACTTTCCTGATTTTGACCCATGAATACGTGATCGACACCTCAACCTTAGAGTGCCTCAAATGATGTAGTCAATATGTTCATGTGCTAACTATTGTTGTAAAGCAACTTGTCGATGAAGAATGATTTGCCTAATCATTTCTAGAAAGTCATACATGCTTGAGCATATCATCTAATGTGGGAATTGTTCTCTTGCTCTAACCATTGAGCTGAGGATAATAAGCGGTGATCATGTCCTAGTGAATTCCAAAGGAATCTTAAAATGATTGTCAGAAGTCTAAGGTGAATCGAATAGCTTATAATAGGTACAACTGGAATTGATACCACGTGTCTCGTGCGAAATATCAAAATATTAAGTCCTGTTTAAAAGGACCTTATTGAAAAGAATAGATTATGGGTACAGATTGTGATTCCTCGCATTTCTCGTCCTAGCGAATGTCATGACTTGAGTCTTCTTTGACTAAGGTCTCTTATCAAAATATTTCCATGCTATATGTTGTAAAGTCACAAAACCTTAAATATTTAAGTGATGTGGTGTAGTGGTTGATTTTCAAGATTTGTCCCGATATTGAGTACTTCTAAAATATTTCATCACTTAGATTGTTATCATGCTAGCAAGAAAATAGATATCAGCTCATACTATGTCAAAGAATGTTTGTTCTAAGTTCACTTGTAGATGGGGAGTCATTGTTTGTCCGATATGTTCAAACATGTTGCATCTCTTGATATGAAAGTGAGGTTATCTGTAATTTCTAGAGAACACAAGGCCTTAGGGGAAGTTTATATCGATAACCTTAATCTAACCCAATTTTCCTTTAAGGGAAACTCGTTGTAGGGAAGTTCACATATTGTTGAGGCCATGTTTAATGGAATGTTCTGCAGTCTCAGCTAGAAGGCTTGGTTGATCCCTATAGTGTTGCTTAGTGTGTATTCGCTTCGTACTAAATCTTGTAACTCGGTCCAGTTGATGCTTTTGAAATGATATAATTTGGCTTCTAGTCCAAAATAGTGTTTTAGAATGTCTCGTGATGTCTTAAAATTTTTGGTTGAGTTTTGAATCATCCTACTACCTAGTTCTAGTCCTTGCGGGTAGTTCCAAAATCCTTTCATTGTTTTCTTGTATCGAGGAATCCTCCTCGTAAATGGTATAGAAAGTCCTTTCCCAAAAAGGTCACTCGTCAAATTCTAACTTATCGGTTGAGTGAGGGATGAATGACATAGGCTTCTATAGAGTGTTAACAAAAGAAATGTTTATGAACAATTTATCTGATTACAAAGCTTTGCTTTTGAGTGAAGATTGTTTTAAGAGATTTGAAATGATGCTTGTTACTTTCATTACATAATTCTTCCTGAATTATACATAGGTGATCAGGCTATGTATAATCAAGGACAAATGATGTGATGCTTGGTTTTGTTGAAATGGTATTATGTTTCTCCGAAGTTTTAGATGGTATTCAACATTTTGTTTTGTAAGATAATGGCTCAATAATTTTTCAGAGTAACATGAAAATCATTTCGCATGATGGTATTAAATCGTTGATAAAATGACTGAAAACCAATTGATAGGGTGGTAACGAAACAACTTGTTTTAAAACTTTATGAAACAATGTTTCTAAGATAGTGTAGAATAGCTTGAAATAAAATTAAGTGAAATAATTTCATGAAATGTAGCAAAATAACTTGAAATATAATTTGTTGAATGGTTTGTAGGATACACGGGGAAACCTCATAGAATGGTAATAGTCTCCTAATTGGTCAAGAATAAAGTTGGCCTAACCCCTAGTAAGATAGTGAGGTATCATCGTGAAATGATTGAAAATTGGGCAATCGAAATAAGGAATGAAATAAACAAAGGTTGTGATTATCATTGAGATAATAAATGATAAAGATTACATTAGTTAGAAAGGTACTTATTATCGGTTCCTGTCGGTGGTCTAATCATGCCTCAAGTGTAGGAGTAGTAGGCTGTCTAGCAACAACAACTTTGAAACTCTCACAGTCCTTAAATCTATAAGATAGTGTAGTTTATGTAGTCTTAGTGGTAGATGGTTGTGGTGTGTCAAATCATGCACGCTTCTCAAGCGGCAAATCAAATGTATGACTAATAGGTCCATTAAGACTAAGCCTGTAAGTCCTACCAACTGGTATGATCTGTCCCAACAAAATGATAAAAATGTCCTGATCCTACAGTGAATCAATGGTGATCGTGATGGTGTAGGTGCAATTTCGTCCTCCTAAAAGGGTTCAGTCTCATCATTTGATGTTATCGGTGTTGAGTCAACTGATGTTAAAAATTGTGATAGGGAATGACAGGGCATTCTCCATGTCAAAGTGATGGGATGGGTATCTGAAGGCATTAATGTGACAATCGATTTTGAAATGAAAGTAAATAACTCGCAAAATGTGCGTATGAAACCGCATGTATAGTGACTATGCACTTATGATGAAATGATGAGATGCTATGATGATGTAGTTATAGTCTAGGGTCAATGATGCAACTTAGTTCTCTATAATCAAGCTCGATGCCAATCTGTCACACCCCCAAATTACCTGTTTGCAATGAATGGAATTCTGGGGGTTGACTGTCATAGCATCACAATCACAGTTATATTGAACGACCTAAAGTGTCGTTTGGAAAACACATCGTTTGATTTAATAAAACAATCAGAGTTTACAAAGTATAGGTCCCAAATGAAAATCAACTTGTGCGGAAATAAGCTTGTTACAAGCCAAACGATGATTTTAAAGTTTATAAAACCCAAGTGAGACTCGTCGTCACCACGACTCTATGATATGTCCATATGCATGCCATGAAGTGAATGCCTTAATACCTGAGATAAAACATTCTAAAGTGTCAACAAAATGGTTGAGTGAGTTCATAGAGTTTGCGTTGAAATGTAAAGCCTTTCAAAATCGTTTATGCAGCAAAGGCATTGTAATTCCACTCAGTTCCAAGTTCCGCCCATACAAAACTTGCAACCTGTGTGTTCACAACCCACTGCCAAAATGTGTATATTTTATGTTCAAGCACATGATGTCAAATGAATTCACAATAGTACTTAACTCAACGTAGAACAATAACACATAATCAATAGCACATGATTTAATGTATCAGTAGTCAACTGATTTAGAACATTATACGACGTAGAACTATAGCACATAATCAATAGTACATGACTCAATGTATCAGTAGTCAACTGACATAGTACTTTATTCGACGTAGAACTATAGCACATAATCAATAGTACATGACTCAATGTATCAGTAGTCAACTGACATAGCACTTTATTCGACGTAGAACTATAGCACATAATCAATAGTACATAACCCGTATAGTTTCAAATTGTTCCTAGGCCATTAGTTCATGTTTGTACCAAGACCGCTAGTTCATGATATTACCAAGACCATTAGCTCAATGAATATACCAAGACCATTAGCTCAATGAATATACCAAGACAATTAGCTCAATGAATATACCAAGACCATTAGCTCAATGAATATACCAAGACCATTAGTTCAATGATTATACCAAGACCATTAGTTCAATGATTATACCAAGACCATTAGTTCAATGATTTATGATATAGAAATTCTAAATATGTCAAAATTGTTACTTCGTATGACTAAACATTTAGTTCAGATAAACATATAGTTTGCAAATAGTCATGAATGTCATAAAAGTTGTTGAGCATGTATCTCCCCCAAAGAGTTTCATAAAAGCATTAAAACAATTGAAAATGGGGCTATGGAACTCACTTGGTACAATGATTATGATGATATAATGGCAAAAGTGGATACACTGAAATGAGGCGCAACTTCTAACCGTGACCTATTATGAATGATATGTTTTACAATAAGTTATGATGTAATGTTATGCATGCAATTCGTATGATATCTATACCACTTGTACATTTGAAAATAATGTTTAACGTCGAAATGTATGTTTATGACATCTCGTCATATTATAAAATACTTTACAAGTATTTACGTTGAAATTATATTCTACGATAGTCATTTGGTGATTTATTATGAAATTATAACTTTTCGTCGTAAAATAATGTCATTTGACAATTTCATGAAAGTGACTAAACGGCCTTGAAAAGCTAGTCGTAAAATGGTGCACATCGAGTGTTAGGAAACAAACTCAACGGTTTTGGAAAGCTTGTATCATTATCTCAAAGTTTTAGCTTTTAAGTTTTTATCATAGAGGTCTCGATCATGGAGAAAAATGTAGGTAAAGTATGGTACTTGTATACAAAATATTGTTTAAGGGTGGTTTTCGGCAAAGTTTGAGTGACCGTATTTTATTCATTACAACTTCGCTTGACGAACGGTTGAACATTTTGGAAAATAGGATAGGTGAACTTACTTTTACTAGAAGACATCGTTTTCTAAAAAGTACTCCATCGATGTTAAAAACGACTCTCAACATGGTCCTTAGCGGCAACTAGTTTTTCTCTAATAGGAAAATATATAAGTTATACTTGTAATAAAAGTTACGACAACTTGTTTGAAATGTGAATAACTTAGTCGTTATAAGTCCGTTTTCTACGTTTCATATACCCTCGGAATTGTGATAATATATACTAATATATTTTTGATAAGTCGACACATTTAATAACGCTTAAGATTCATTTTTGACTCGTAAAAAGTCGAGAATACATGCTGAATTTTCTGAAACAAATAGTTTTCGTCGTTAAACTTAAAAATAGCATAACTTCTTCGTTATAACTCCGTTTTAACCCATTCAAGTGGCCACGTTTTCGTTTTAAAGTATATTTTCCAAATATCTAGCCCAAATATTTTTATCAACTGTCGAAAATTCCAGAATTTGAAAATATGATCAGACCTCTAAAATAAGTTGTTGAAATGAGTTTTTCTCGCGTAAAACTTATTCCAACCAATTCAAACCAACTCCGAAACTATTCTAATCCTACCATACACCTTCTTATGGTGTCATGGGTTCCTAGACATCATCAAAAATGATATGTTTTAAGGGATTATTTATAGGATGATTATATTTCATAATAAGTAATAAAAACATTAAAAGTGGTATAAATATCCATATAACTTGCATGTTTTCTTGCAAAAATGATGAAATAATATAAATGTGAATATGAAAAAGTTATGAAGATCATGAAATGCTTACTTGAATGATTATGAATTTTTGAGCAAGGTATGCTTAATAATCTTGAGGTTTTTATTTCAAAACCTTAACTAGATTATTCCTAGGACTTGATTAATACTTGGATCATGAAAAATTAATGGTTTCTTCATGTTTCTTGCTATGGCCGAATAATAGAGATGAAAATGGAGAGGTTTCAAGCCTTTCACACCTTTAAAGTATGTGTACATATGTGTTTGAAAATAAATATAATATGTGTACTTGAAATATCTAAATTCCAAAAGTGTGTATGTGTTGTTTATGGTTATTAAATCTCAATGAAATGGTGACAAGGATAGGGAGGTCGGCAAAAGAAAAGGGGTGGAAGAATTTTGTGTATTTTTGTTTATTAAATGCATTATATGTTTAGTATATTGTGTAGTTTGTACATAAAATTAATTATTAAGTGTAGCGTTAGCTAGAAATCGATTTTAACGGAACCAAATAAAATATATCGAAGTCATAAAAATTATAAAAATGCATTTCTCACAAGTATTGAGTGAATAAATATTTATCGAGTTGAATTTACGAAAACCGTCGTAATTATATAAACATAACAATTTACATACGAAATAAATTGAAAACATCGGGTAAACTAATAATATAATTTTTATAGTCTTAAAATGAGTATAAAAATATATTAGGATAATTTTTGGAAGTGTCGGATCAAATATTCAAAATAAATGATTACGCGATAGCGTTTATTTAATAGGAAATTAAACGTTTAATGAAAAATGGAAAACCATTCATAAATTGATATGAAATGATGTTACTAATGATGTGTAGACTAAACCTAGTCTATATTAAATGTCCTTGATGATATGTTCATGAATTCGCAGCTAAACCATTAAGGTTACGCGAATTTGATACTCGTAAACCTAGTTTACGAAAAATGATGAAATAGTGAAACTTGAATAGTGATTTTCTCCGGAAATGAATAGTGTTACATGAATAGTAAATTTCGAAATACGTTCTCAGAATATTACTTCAACTTCGAAAATGGTGAATAGTAAAATTTTGAATAGTAACTGGTGAATAGTAAATTCCTGAGATGAATAGTAAATTTGAGAAATGACCTGAAATTGCGAGTTGTCACATTCGCCCAACCAAAAAGGAATTAAGTCCCTGAATTCAGTCCATGTTAGGTTCTACTATGTTACTTGTGAAAAGGTGAGAATATTTGAGTCGCATTGGGTCGTCCAATGTTTTTCTGAATCGTACCACGCCTTTCCAAGACGGGACTTTGAACATAAATCTGTTGCCAACTTGAAATTCTAATGGTTTGCGACTTATGGAACATACTTCCAATATTTTGCGTCGTATATCGACGTAGCTTATCTAGCTATATGTTGTTACTTGTAGCTGATTCTTGATTTGTACGATTTTTGTGTTGTTTCATGAATAAGTCATGACCTAATGAGTTGGACTTTCCTGATTTTGACCCATGAATACGTGATCGACACCTCAACCTTAGAGTGCCTCAAATGATGTAGTCAATATGTTCATGTGCTAACTATTGTTGTAAAGCAACTTGTCGATGAAGAATGATTTGCCTAATCATTTCTAGAAAGTCATACATGCTTGAGCATATCATCTAATGTGGGAATTGTTCTCTCGCTCTAACCATTGAGCTGAGGATAATAAGCGGTGATCATGTCCTAGTGAATTCCAAAGGAATCTTAAAATGATTGTCAGAAGTCTAAGGTGAATCGAATAGCTTATAATAGGTACAACTGGAATTGATACCACGTGTCTCGTGCCAAATATCAAAATATTAAGTCTGTCGAAAAGGACCTTATTGAAAAGAATAGATTATGGGTAACAGTTGTGATTCCTCGCATTTCTCGTCCTAGCGAATGTCATGACTTGAGTCTTCCTTGACTAAGGTCTCTTATCAAAATATTTCCATGCTATATGTTGTAAAGTCACAAAACCTTAAATATTTAAGTGATGTGGTGTAGCGGTTGATTTTCAAGATTTGTCCCGATATTGAGTGCTTCTAAAATATTTCATCACTTAGATTGTTATCATGCTAGCAAGAAAATAGATATCAGCTCATACTATGTCAAAGAATGTTTGTTCTAAGTTCACTTGTAGATGAGGAGTCATTGTTTGTCCGATATGTTCAAACCTGTTGCATCTCTTGATATGAAAGTGAGGTTATCTGTAATTTCTAGAGAACACAAGGCCTTAGGGGAAGTTTATATCGATAACCTTAATCTAACCCAATTTTCCTTTATGGGAAACTCGTTGTAGGGAAGTTCACATATTGTTGAGGCCATGTTTAATGGAATGTTCTGCAGTCTCAGCTAGAAGGCTTGGTTGATCCCTATAGTGTTGCTTAGTGTGTATTCGCTTCGTACTAAATCTTGTAACTCGGTCCAGTTGATGCTTTTGAAATGATATAATTTGGCTTCTAGTCCAAAATAGTGTTTTAGAATGTCTCGTGATGTCTTAAAATTTTTGGTTGAGTTTTGAATCATCCTACTACCTAGTTCTAGTCCTTGCGGGTAGTTCCAAAATCCTTTCATTGTTTTCTTGTATCGAGGAATCCTCCTCGTAAATGGTATAGAAAGTCCTTTCCCAAAAAGGTCACTCGTCAAATTCTAACTTATCGGTTGAGTGAGGGATGAATGACATAGGCTTCTATAGAGTGTTAACAAAAGAAATGTTTATGAACAATTTATCTGATTACAAAGCTTTGCTTTTGAGTGAAGATTGTTTTAAGAGATTTGAAATGATGCTTGTTACTTTCATTACATAATTCTTCCTGAATTATACATAGGTGATCAGGCTATGTATAATCAAGGACAAATGATGTGATGCTTGGTTTTGTTGAAATGGTATTATGTTTCTCCGAAGTTTTAGATGGTATTCAACATTTTGTTTTGTAAGATAATGGCTCAATAATTTTTCAGAGTAACATGAAAATCGTTTCGCATGATGGTATTAAATCGTTGATAAAATGACTGAAAACCAATTGATAGGGTGGTAACGAAACAACTTGTTTTAAAACTTTATGAAACAATGTTTCTAAGATAGTGTAGAATAGCTTGAAATAAAATTAAGTGAAATAATTTCATGAAATGTAGCAAAATAACTTGAAATATAATTTGTTGAATGGTTTGTAGGATACACGGGGAAACCTCATAGAATGGTAATAGTCTCCTAATTGGTCAAGAATAAAGTTGGCCTAACCTCTAGTAAGATAGTGAGGTATCATCGTGAAATGATTGAAAATTGGGCAATTGAAATAAGGAATGAAATAAACAAAGGTTGTGATTATCATGGAGATAATAAATGATAAAGATTACATTAGTTAGAAAGGTACTTATTATCGGTTCCTGTCGGTGGTCTAATTATGCCTCAAGTGTAGGAGTAGTAGGCTGTCTAGCAACAACAACTTTGAAACTCTCACAGTCCTTAAATCTATAAGATAGTGTAGTTTATGTAGTCTTAGTGGTAGATGGTAGTGGTGTGTCAAATCATGCACGCTTCTCAAGCGGCAAATCAAATGTATGACTAATAGGTCCATTAAGACTAAGCCTGTAAGTCCTACCAACTGGTATGATTTGTCCCAACAAAATGATAAAAATGTCCTGATCCTACAGTGAATCAATGGTGATCGTGATGGTGTAGGTGCAATTTCGTCCTCCTAAAAGGGTTTAGTCTCATCATTTGATGTTATCGGTGTTGAGTCAACTGATGTTAAAAATTGTGATAGGGAATGACAAGGCATTCTCCATGTCAAAGTGATGGGATGGGTATCTGAAGGCATTAATGTGACAATCGATTTTGAAATGAAAGTAAATAACTCACAAAATGTGCGTATGAAACCGCATGTATAGTGACTATGCACTTATGATGAAATGATGAGATGCTATGATGATGTAGTTATAGTCTAGGGTCAATGATGCAACCTAGTTCTCTATAACCGAAGCTCTAATGCCAATCTGTCACACCCCCAAATTACCTGTTTTGCAGCGGAATAGAATTCACGGGGTTGACTTTCATAGCATCACAATCACAGTTATATTGAACGACCTAAAGTGTCGTTTGGAAAACACATCGTTTGATTTAATAAAACAATCAGAGTTTACAAAGTATAGGTCCCAAATGAAAATCAACTTGTGCGGAAATAAGCTTGTTACAAGCCAAACGATGATTTTAAAGTTTATAAAACCCAAGTGAGACTCGTCGTCACCACGACTCTATGATATGTCCATATGCATGCCATGAAGTGAATGCCTTAATACCTGAGATAAAACATGCTAAAGTGTCAACACAATGGTTGAGTGAGTTCATAGAGTTTGCGTTGAAATGTAAAGCCTTTCAAAATCGTTTATGCAGCAAAGGCATTGTAAATCCACTCAGTTCCAAGTTCCGCCCATATAAAACTTGCAACCTGTGTGTTCACAACCCACTGCCAAAATGTGTATAGTTTATGTTCAAGCACATGATGTCAAATGAATTCACAATAGTACTTAACTCAACGTAGAACAATAACACATAATCAATAGCACATGATTTAATGTATCAGTAGTCAACTGATTTAGAACATTATACGACGTAGAACTATAGCACATAATCAATAGTACAAGACTCAATGTATCAGTAGTCAACTGACATAGTACTTTATTCGACGTAGAACTATAGCACATAATCAATAGTACATGACTCAATGTATCAGTAGTCAACTGACATAGCACTTTATTCGACGTAGAACTATAGCACATAATCAATAGTACATAACCCGTATAGTTTCAAATTGTTCCAATGCCATTAGTTCATGTTTGTACCAAGACCGCTAGTTCATGATATTACCAAGACCATTAGCTCAATGAATATACCAAGACCATTAGCTCAATGAATATACCAAGACAATTAGCTCAATGAATATACCAAGACCCTTAGCTCAATGAATATACCAAGACCATTAGTTCAATGATTATACCAAGACCATTAGTTCAATGATTATACCAAGACCATTAGTTCAATGATTTATGATATAGAAATTCTAAATATGTCAAAATTGTTACTTCGTATGACTAAACATTCAGTTCAGATAAACATATAGTTTGCAAATAGTCATGAATGTCATAAAAGTTGTTGAGCATGTATCTCCCCCAAAGAGTTTAATAAAAGCATTAAAACAATTGAAAATGGGGCTATGGAACTCACTTGGTACAATGATTATGATGATATAATGGCAAAAGTGGATACACTGAAATGAGGCGCAACTTCTAACCGTGACCTATTATGAATGATATGTTTTACAATAAGTTATGATGTAATGTTATGCATGCAATTCGTATGATATCTATACCACTTGTACATTTGAAAATAATGTTTAACGTCGAAATGTATGTTTATGACATCTCGTCATATTATAAAATACTTTACAAGTATTTACGTTGAAATGATATTCTACGATAGTCATTTGGTGATTTATTATGAAATTATAACTTTTCGTCGTAAAATAATGTCATTTGACAATTTCATGAAAGTGACTAAACGGCCTTGAAAAGCTAGTCGTAAAATGGTGCACATCGAGTGTTAGGAAACAAACTCAACGGTTTTGGAAAGCTTGTATCATTATCTCAAAGTTTTAGCTTTTAAGTTTTTATCATAGAGGTCTCGATCATGGAGAAAAATGTAGGTAAAGTATGGTACTTGTATACAAAATATTGTTTAAGGGTGGTTTTCGGCAAAGTTTGAGTGACCGTATTTTATTCATTACAACTTCGCTTGACGAACGGTTGAACATTTTGGAAAATAGGATAGGTGAACTTACTTTTACTAGAAGACATCGTTTTCTAAAAAGTACTCCATCGATGTTAAAAACGACTCTCAACATGGTCCTTAGCGGCAACTAGTTTTTCTCTAATAGGAAAATATATAAGTTATACTTGTAATAAAAGTTACGACAACTTGTTTGAAATGTGAATAACTTAGTCGTTATAAGTCCGTTTTCTACGTTTCATATATCCTCGGAATCGTGATAATATATACTAATATATTTTTGATAAGTCGACACATTTAATAACGCTTAAGATTCATTTTTGACTCGTAAAAAGTCGAGAATACATGCTGAATTTTCTGAAACAAATAGTTTTCGTCGTTAAACTTAAAAATAGCATAACTTCTTCGTTATAACTCCGTTTTAACCCATTCAAGCGGCCACGTTTTCGTTTTAAAGTATATTTTCCAAATATCTAGCCCAAATATTTTTATCAACTGTTGAAAATTCCAGAATTTGAAAATATGATCAGACCTCTAAAATAAGTTGTTGAAATGAGTTTTTCTCGCGTAAAACTTATTCCAACCAATTCAAACCAACTCCGAAACTATTCTAATCCTACCATACACCTTCTTATGGTGTCATGGGTTCCTAGACATCATCAAAAATGATATGTTTTAAGGGATTATTTATAGGATGATTATATTTCATAATAAGTAATAAAAACATTAAAAGTGGTATAAATATCCATATAACTTGCATGTTTTCTTGCAAAAATGATGAAATAATATAAATGTGAATATGAAAAAGTTATGAAGATCATGAAATGCTTACTTGAATGATTATGAATTTTTGAGCAAGGTATGCTTAATAATCTTGAGGTTTTTATTTCAAAACCTTAACTAGATTATTCCTAGGACTTGATTAATACTTGGATCATGAAAAATTAATGGTTTCTTCATGTTTCTTGCTATGGCCGAATAATAGAGATGAAAATGGAGAGGTTTCAAGCCTTTCACACCTTTAAAGTATGTGTACATATGTGTTTGAAAATAAATATAATATGTGTACTTGAAATATCTAAATCCCAAAAGTGTGCATGTGTTGTTTATGGTTATTAAAATCTCAATGAAATGGTGACAAGGATAGGGAGGTCGGCAAAAGAAAAGGGGTGGAAGAATTTTGTGTATTTTTGTTTATTAAATGCATTATATGTTTAGTATATTGTGTAGTTTGTACATAAAATTAATTATTAAGTGTAGCTTTAGCTAGAAATCGATTTTAACGGAACCAAATAAAATATATCGAAGTCATAAAAATTATAAAAATGCATTTCTCACAAGTATTGAGTGAATAAATATTTATCGAGTTGAATTTACGAAAACCGTCGTAATTATATAAACATAACAATTTATACACGAAATAAATTGAAAACATCGGGTAAACTAATAATATAATTTTTATAGTCTTAAAATGAGTATAAAAATATATTAAGATAATTTTTGGAAGTGTCGGATCAAATATTCAAAATAAATGATTACGCGATAGCGTTTATTTAATAGGAAATTAAACGTTTAATGAAAAATGGAAAACCATGCATAAATTGATATGAAATGATGTTACTAATGATGTGTAGACTAAACCTAGTCTATATGAAATGTCCTTGATGATATGTTCATGAATTCGCAGCTAAACCATTAAGGTTACGTGAATTTGATACTCGTAAACCTAGTTTACGAAAAATGATGAAATAGTGAAACTTGAATAGTGATTTTCTCCGGAAATGAATAGTGTTACGTGAATAGTAAATTTTAAAATACCTTCTGAGAATATTACTTCGACTTCGAAAACGGTGAATAGTAAAATTTTGAATAGTAACCGGTGAATAGTAAATTCCCGAGATGAATAGTAAATTTGAGAAATGACCTGAAATTGCGAGTTGTCACAGTTTGAAAGTTGTTATTGAACCGCAGCCGAACCAGCCACCAAACACAACAAAAAATATTGTATACAATGATTTTTTTTGAATAAAATTAAACTACAGCAGGTTTAACTACTATTTCATATCGTTATGTGAATTTTTTGAAAGCACGGGTACTGTTCCTACAATGCAAACGTCTTTGTTGGTAGCTACATAATGCCTCATACTAGCTATGCACCAGCGTATTTTTCTTTATGCCTGTTGCATCATGAATTGCATAAAAATGTCAGGCGTGCGTTAGAAACATATGCATCTAGCTCAAAATATTATCCTGTGTTATTCCAACGTCGCTAACCGGTATTGCAAACGATTGCAGAATAATGGCTGACAAAGGAGAAGGGGAGCTGATTCAAGCAACCAGAGATGAAAGTGCTACAACAAATATAATCAGTACTGCAGACTCGAAAGACAAAGGGCAACTGATAATAGCATAAGTAGATGTTATTGACATCGCAAATATTAAACCTAAGGATTTGTGATGCAGGTTTTACTGACGAGGTTTTAATATTTATATTGTCTCGTTATACCTATGGTATACCCTAATGCACTAACGGGCAGTGTACCCGGTCGTGTGTAGTGTAGTACTTCGGTAAAACCGAGATCGTCCCAAGAGCTATGTGTGCGGATTTTAACTAAGTCTAGGTGTCACAGATTTTAAGGTTGAATTGATTAATAACTAAAGACAAGAAAATAAAAGATAGCAAGTAAAGGCAAGGGTTGTGATCAATAGGGGAGAAGTGTGCTAACCTAGTTACTCATCCTATCAAGTTAAGTTTACGTTTAATTACTTCCAATTACTTCAAGTGGGGGTAAAAGTCGCTAGGACAGCATTTGATCAGTTCGTCCTAACCTATCAGCAAAGGCTTCCACTGGAGATCGCAGGTGACCCGTTGAAAGTCCAGTTGTTTTTAGTCCCCTAAGCTAAGTCATTAAGTACCGCTACATGCAAGATTTGTAACAATGAGTTCCCGGGCGCTAGCATCTTAAACACTCATCCCTAACTTCTTAAGTTCATCCAAATGGTAGGTGATCAGTTGGTCAAATCGCACAAGCGAAGAAGGGTCGTCAATTGGTCATATCTTACCCTTCCCACTCAGTCTACCTACTTAGGGTCAGTTGGTCATATCTCCTAAGTAACTAGCCACTACCGCCATTCAAAACTACCGAAACAATGGTAGCTACCAACAAACTATGCATGCATACACTAGAAACAATTATACGGAAGCCATGTAAACATAAACAAAACAATTAAAGAATCATAACTAGGCTAGCACCAGAGGTGCTTAGCCGCTCATATTAACTAGAACAATTGATTCAATGTTTAACATTACGAAATACATGAATTGAAAGTAAAGAAAAGATAAAATGCTAATGCTTATCGTAGGGGAGTGATTTCTCCCTTGGAGATGGCTCCGTATGCTCCCTAAGATCTGCCTTTTACTTCTACTCACGTTCACTGATGTTGTGTGTCAAATGGGATGATTAGAAATGATAGAATTTGAGAGGTATTTATAGGCCAGATCTTGTTACGGCGTAACTTAAGTTAAGAGTTACGCCGTAACATCCATTTCTTCGTAATTTTCTCTGGAAAAGCTGGTTACGGCGTAACATCAGGAATGAGTTACGCCGTATCTTCAATAAATCATGGTTACGCCGTAATTGTGGAATTAGTTACGTCTTAGCTTGCAGCGGCGCAGAACCTCATTTGACCTAATTAGTTACGGCGTAATCTTGGGATGGAGTTACGCCGTAATCTTCCGTATAGTTGGTTTTCTGGGCCACGCTTCTGTTACGGCGTAATGTGAGAGGGAGTTACTGTAACATCTTCAAAATGAGCATACTATCATATATCTTCAATAAACTCTCCAAATCCGCGTCTGTTTAGCTCCAATGCTCGTAATTTACCTGAAAGTTAAATATAGAGGAAAACAAGCGTAAATCCATACAAATGATATAAAATACGAGCATTATCGGGGGAAATTGACACTTAATATTCAGGACTATTTGATGTTATCAAATATCCCCCCACTTGAACTCTACTTGCCCTCAAGTAGACCTTATTAGATAGATTCCTAAAAAGATATCTCCCATTATCTAAAAAATATAAGTTTACAAATCCCTTATGCTAGAATAAAACAAAGCCGAACATCTCACGAAATGGGAACAAAACACTCAAATCTCTCAACTATTCTAAGTGTCAATTTCGGGGTGATCACTCATCGCACAATCATAGCATGTATTCTATCATAAGCTTAGCGGTTACACAAATCTCTACCACTAGAGTTAAGGACAAAACAATTCTCGAAGGCAATATGGGTAGACACGACAAAGGTTAAGGGTGATTTTTCATTACTATCATGTCACGGCGAAATGGACAAAATCAATGATACACGACCAAATCCATGGCCAAGACACCAAAGATTGCTCGATGCATCACCTAGACACGCTTCATGACTAAAGGGTAGGATAAGACATGGGATAAAATTGGTGTAAAACAAAATCAAGCAAATAGTCTAAATCTACAACCAAGTCATCAACACTTACCGTTCGCCCAAAGTTCAAGTTTCGAAGTTAAGAAACCGGATCATGATAATACCAGGTAGATGTGCCATTCGAGGACGTCATGATGGGCACATTTCCAACTACATTCTTCAAATGTGACTGAGGTGGCCTCCTCGATACTAATCTATAATCAGCTCATAACATAGTGATTATAACTTTGCACTTTACAATCAAATGGATAACAATAATTTTTTTTTCAAGAAAGATAACATCCCCCCACTTGAGATAAACAATATGAGAATTTGAGGGGTCTTCAATAATCTTTAAGAATATGTCGTCGACGAAAGCGTGATTCCCGAACCTTTCAACTGGAACCTTGAACTTAGGCAAACAATGACTTCCCAATTACAAATAAAGACTACAGGGTAGGCTAAGGTGTAAGGGTGTAACGAAACAATATGTTGGGTGAACAAAATGAAAGGAATGGCTCAGATGGGTGTATCTAGGGGTATCTTGCACTAAAGGTGAGTGCAACAAAGGGTTTAACATGGGGTTCGAGAAGTCGAGGTGACTAATCGATAGACACACAATGATAGGCTATTTGGGTGATAATCCTATAATACTGTCTTCTTAAACTGAAAAGTCCAAATACATCGAGCTAACTCAACATACCTCTTCTATGTTCTCAAAATGATGTAAAGGCCAAGTTTTAAAGTTTACAAGCTACATGCACACTCATAATTTGGTGAATTTGGGGTAAATATTTGGAAACGAATAAGGCTAATCTCACCATATAATATCAAGGGTTATAATGTGCTTAGCTAAGGTCTAATCTAGTTAGGTTAAAAAAAACATGTCAAAATTTTAAAAATGGCAAAAAATTTCAAAATAAACTAGAAAAACGAGGGCAAAATAAAGTTCAAGAGACAATTCTACACCCGTCCCCCCACTTGAAATGTACAAAGTCCCTTTTGTACTAATCGTTAAATAAAGGTGAAGAGAAAAGTAGAATTAGAGCGATAACTTCCCTGAAATTTGCTCCAAAAAGAAAGAAAGCTCACGAAATCAATCGTGCCTTCGCGTAAGCATCCACGAGCAAACTTCAATACCTGAAATCACACTACCAACAAGCATAATTCTAAAAAAGAAAAAGAAAAAATGAAAAAGAAACCTAACTCACTTTCGTAGGAATCACGGTTGCATTTAGCGTATGCAACAAGCCTTTTAAACCACTTGGTGTCCCAAGTGGACGAGTGTAGTCTCGTGAGGGCTTACAGGGAACATACCCACAAAGTTCATTTAAAAACTAATATAAGGTTATTGTGTTTTAAAAAGAAAGAAGTGTTACAGAGGATAGTTACGTCGTAACTCTTATAAGGAGTTACGCCGTAATTAGTGCAAAACCTGGCAGACGCTACAGGAGTGTAGCTACGGCGTAACCGTTGCATGGGATTACGCCGTAATTGGTTAATGCTCTGAGAAGCTACTGCAAAAAGTATGTTACGGCATAATCATAAGAATGAGTTACGCCGTAGCTATGGACAGATCATGTCCCCGTTCAGCATGCTGCAGCAACTTTTCTCTGTTTTCCTGCAAAAATGGTTAAAAACACAAAACCCAACAGAAATGGAAATAAAACAAATGAAAGGGATAATTTGGGTTGTCTTCCGAAAGAGCACTTTTCTTTATTTACGAGTCTTTAAGTTAGACTCAAAGCCTTGGGGCTAGAAGTGCTTGTTTGTCATTTCGTGGATATGGCAATCTCCACGTTGAATCCAACTGATCATATTCTCATCCCATTTGTAGTCCGTCCCCAGATCTAAACACTCCAAGTAAAAATTCTTGATCTTTTGGTAAGGGTGATCAATACCTTTGGCCTTATCTTTGTCACTAATGTCGAGCAGTGGCTGAGCATGGCTTAACTGCCTCTTAGTCCACTTTTTAAAATTCTTAACAGTCCTTGGCATTTTAAAAATTGTTTTATCTTCGCCAATCTTTAACCACACAAGCCCTTCCAGAAAATCACCCCGGTTAGCCCATCTTTATCTAGCCTAGATAGTTCTTGAAAGGTTTTTCCCGAAAATCACCCCGGTTAGCCCATCTTCTACGAATTCTCTAACGTCATCCAAAACCACAAAATCGACCAAAAATGAGTGGGTCCCAACAAAGATACGGATGTTTGTTGCAATCCCTAGGAAATTGTTTCCTTTGTATTCAAGTTCCTTTTCCATAACCTGGTTGTAACATTCCTTCGAAATGATGTTTATTGGGGAATTTGTGTCGATGAACAGATGGAAATGAATGATCCTAATCTTGTATCAAATTTTCAGATAATAGGGGTTCCTATAATGGATTCGAGCTTCCATCTCATAAAAATTTGGTTGGTCGGATTGTGAAAAAGTCTTTTTAGAGTTGCTTTACCAATGTACCATTTCAATGTCGCTAGAGAAATCATCGGCATTGATTCCCAAATCATCTTCTTCTTCAAAAATGACAAATACTTCAAAATCTTTCCCTGAAGCTATCTCGCCAAGATTCGAAGGAGTCTTCGGGGGGTCACTAACAAGGTAATCTGTGATGGCTTTCGAACATAAGTTCACATTTTCTCCAAACCCTTTATCCGGTCTTCATGAGTCTTAAGAGAAGAAACTGTGTTTTCCACGAATGTTTTCATCATTTTTTCAATTCTCTCATCACGTTCCCTTGATTCCTCGATATGGTCAAGGATCCTTTTTTCTAAGCTGCTTCCGGTCTTGGTCCCAAATACACTCTTTACTTTTTCTACCTTATAGGCTTCACTTTCATTGGCTTTTCGAGCCTCCGCTTTTTGAAAATTTCACCATAATTATATTCTTGCTTCGTTAATGTTTTCATCACCTTATGATCGAAATTATCCTTTGGCCCATACCCTGTCTCCATATGCCGTTTATAGCAATGTTCATAAATCCGTCGAATACACTCCAAAGCTAGGTCAGGTGTCATGCTTGGAATAGGTCTAGGACAATCGAGTAATTTACATGTTTCTGCGTTAATTCCCCTATAGAAGACATAGACGATTTGGTGTTTGTTTAGGTCATGAGTACGGCATCGGTAAAGCGTACTCATTGAATCTTTCCCACACTTGATATAATGTGTCTTCATTCTCTTGATCGAACTGATGGATTTTACCAAGAAGTTTAGCCATCTTTGAAGGAGGGCAAAACTGTTGAACGAACTCTCTTCTCAATCGATCCTATGTCTCCTTGCATTCGGCAGGGAGTTTATTATATCATCTTTTTGCAGTCCCTGTAAGAGTCATAGGAAAAATTCTTGCGGTAACCGAACAGCTAGGGATATTCTGACGCTGAAAAGGGATGACAAGTAGAGTTCTTCTTCCACATGATTTTGAACATCCTCGTTCTCGTCTCTCGAAAACTGAAGCTCGTGTAATTCCCGGATAAATTGGTCCGAAATTGAGAATCTTTCAATACTAGTGTCTTATGTGAAGGCTCATTTACATTTCACATTTGGCTGTTCCAAATATTGCTCCATGGTTATTTCCTCGATATTATTTTCATCAATGACTTCAGGTTCTGCATCAGATTGGTCAGATTCGTCAAGTGAAAAAATATTATGAATAGGAATTGGAGAGTAAACTTTTTTCGTCCGAAATTGTTTTTCCGGATCATCGAACGGGGTGGCCAAAAATGGCTTGGAGCTTCTAGTCTTGAATCCTGACATTATGAAAAAGAAATAAAATTAAAAATAGGCTTAATAAAAACCCTAATATAACTCACTCGGGCCAAAAACTTGATGCAGGTTTTACTGACCAGGTATTAATATTTATATTGTCTCGTTATACCTATGGTCTACCCTAATGCACTAACGGGCAGTGTACCCGGGCGTGTGTAGTGTAGTATTTCGGTAAAACCGAGGTCGTCCCAAGAGCTATGTGTGCGGATTTTAACTAAGTCTAGGTGTCACAGATTTTAAGGTTGAATTGATTAATAACTAAAGACAAGAAAATAAAAGATAGCAAGTAAAGGAAAGGGTTGTGATCAATAGGGGAGAAGTGTGCTAACCTAGTTACTCATCCTATCAAGTTAAGTTTACGTTTAATTACTTCCAATTACTTCAAGTGGGGGTAAAAGTCGCTAGGACAGCATTTGGTCAGTTCGTCCTAAACTATCAGCAAAGGCTTCCACTGGAGATCGCAGGTGACCCGTTGAAAGTCCAGTTGTTTTTAGTCTCCTAATCCAAGTCATTAAGCACCGCTACATGCAAGATTTGTAACAATGAGTGCCCGGGCGCTAGCATCTTAAACACTCATCCCTAACTTCTTAAGTTCATCCAAATGGTAGGTGATTAGTTGGTCAAATCGCACAAGCAAAGAAGGGTCGTCAGTTGGTCATATCTTACCCTTCCCACTCGGTCTACCTAATTAGGGTCAGTTGGTCATATCTCCTAAGTAACTAGCCACTACCGCCATTCAAAACTACCGAAACAAGGGTAGCTACCAATAAACTATGCATGCATACACTAGAAACAATTATACGGAAGCAGTGTAAATATAAACAAAAATTAAGGAATCATAACTAAGCTAGTACCAGAGGTGCTTAGCCGCTCATATTAACTAGAACAATCGATTCAATGTTTAACATTACGAATTACATGAATTGAAAGCAAAGAAAAGATAAAATGCTAATGCTTATCGTAGGGGATTGATTTCTCCCTTGGAGATGGCTACGTATGCTCTCTAAGATCTGCCTTTTACTTCTACTCACGTTCACTGATGTTGTATGTGAAATGGGATGATTAGAAATGATGGAATTCGAGCGGTATTTATAGGCGAGATCTTGTTACGTGTTGGGTTCAGTAAATACCCAAACCCCTTAAGTCTAGGATTTGAATAAAAAATACCCTAAGTGTTGTCCCTTAAACACTGATAAGTCATTGAGCGCATAGTCTCTCAATGAGCTATCTTCAGGATACTCAGTAAGAGACAAAGATGAAGTCTCTCCCCTCAGTAAGGCAGAACTTAAGGGGTGAAGACTGAGTCAAGAAGAAGATGGTGGATTCAGTGAGTAATGATAATAACTCACTGAATCCCGAAACTCCTCACCAACCACTTTTACTGAAGACAAACTGAAGTTGAAGACTGAAGGCAATGAAGACTGAAGAAAGAGTGGGACAAGGCGGGATAAGTTTGAACAGATAAAACGAAGTCCTTATCAACCAAAGTCAACTTTCCCTGAATGGCTAATTATCAGGCTCAATGTCATCACTGACTAGATGAAAGCAACCTTGTCACTTACCCAATATAGTCTTTGTAAACAGAGACAAAATACATCAGTATTTTGTCTTCTGTAACCTGTCAGGTTGTCACTTAGGATAGAGTTAAAACTCATACTTTTATAAATAGCATAAAAGATGGAGTGAAAGATTTAAGATTGTGAATTGTAAAACACACACACACGCCATCTTTCACTCCTCCGAATACAACTCTGTCCCTGAGATAGCTCAGTGGTTCCATCATAGTTGTGCTCAGACTTAGCCTGAGCTTAGTGAGGAGTTACAACACTTTGTCATTTCAATCCCAAGTACTGTTCCGCAAGTACGTGGGTAATGTATTCTTTTAGATTCGTTTCTAATAAAGAATATTAAGTTGAAAATTATTCAGTGTGTTTTACTTACTTCATTTCAGTCATTGAATCACTATTTGTTTGTTAAAGTGCTTAAACTGTTTTTATAGGATAGTGAATAGGCAATAACAAGTGGTATCAGAGCAGGTTGATTATAAAAACATTTTTTAAACCGCTCAAAAACGTTTTTAAATTAGTATCCTAATGGCTGAAATTGATGTGCCCCAACTAGTCAACAAAAAGGGTGGAGCTTATTCAGTTGTTGCCCTTCGACTAGAAGTTGGTAAATTTAACAAATGGAAAAAGCGAACGCTTTGCTATTTGATTGGGATGGAACCTTACTACATAAAGTGTATTAATGAAGGTCCATTTGTCCTAAAGACTACTGAAGGTTTGCCTAAACCTGAAGCTTAGTGGACTCGGGATGAGAGGAGAGTGGTCAACTAGGACCAAAGGCTCAAAAGTATCATCATATCTTGTCTTCCTGATGATATTATGGAGTCTGTTATAAGCTGTAGTATAGCTAAACAAACCTGGGATGACCTAGTTCATAGTCATGAAGGTCCATCAGATACCAAGGAAAACAGGATAATGGACCTGAAACTTGAGTATAACACCTTCAAGGCTAAGGAGTCAAAAAATCTGTCTCAAACTTACAGCCGGTACAAAACTCTCTTAAAGGAACTGTCTAATGATGGTGTAAAGTTGTCCAAACATGAAATCAATGTTGGTTTTGTCAATAGTCTCCCTGAGAAGTGGTTGAATTTCTCTCAGGGACTTAGGAATGCTAATCATATCCAAAATCTTGAATTTCCTGAAATATATGGGAAATTTGTCTATCAGGAAAACCTCATCAACAGACGATACCCTGACTTGAAGAAGTCTCAGGAAGTCAAAAAGTCCCTGACCACCACTTCAACACCTATCTCTACTGTTTTTTATTCTAACAGTGTGGTTCAAGATTTTCAGGAAAATTCAAATGATGAGCCGATGAGAGATCAAGTGAGGAGTACCTAAATGACCTGAACATCGAATTTCAGGAAAGGGCACTCCTTGCTAACACTCGGAGGTTTATAAAAAGAAACAAAGGTTTTTCAAATGCTAAAGCAAATGAGGACACTGAATGCTTTAAGTGTCATAAAAGAGGTCATTTTACCAAAGACTGTTTTTCAAAAACAATTTCTGAACCCTCTTATAAACCATCAGGGTCAAATCAGTCCTCAAGCTTTAGCAAATTTCAACCAAAAATCTATCAGTCTCATCAAAATTTTCAAAACAAGTCTGATCAAAGTAAAACTGTTGATTTTGAAGCTAAGTACAGGAAAGTCAAAGCCAAGCTAGCACTGCTTGAGGCCACTCACTCAGAAACAACAAACACTGTTAAATCTGTGCAGGGTAAAAACAAGGGCCTAGTTGCTAAAGTCTTTGACTGGGATGAAGAGCCAGTCTCCTCAGACGATGAAATGGTGCAAGTCAGTGCACTGATGGCTCTCTCAGAAGAGGACAAGCTAGTTGTTGGAAAAATCATGCCAGGAATGGAGAATGGGTCAACATCACAATGAAGAAGGTAAACATTTTACTTTCTATGGATGATGACTCTGATTGGCAGTCTTATATGAACTATATCAATGTTGACCTTAAGTTTGTAGAAGAGCAACGTTTAAATCTTTTTTCAAAATACAACAAGTTAAGTTTTGAACCGAACAAGTGTAGGGATGAACTGCTTCTTTTAAAACAAACTAAGCTTGAGGCTGTCACTTTGCAAATTCAAAACACTGAACAAGTCAAAAGAAATCAGGCTCTTCAAGATGAACTTAAAAGGGAAAAAGATATCATTGAAAGTTGGACTGCCAAGAACCCTAGGGTCTTTGATGCTGTGGGAGCCCCCAGTAGCAAAAAGAGAGTCATGGGTGAAGATCATCTCCCTGACTCTCACAAAAAAGACCAGAGTCCAAAGCCATTTGTGTCTGGTGGCATGATTACCAATTGTTGACAATTCCCAAGCCCAGTGATTGGACTGAACGAGTTAACCCTGAGAGTAAGCTTCCAAATTTCGATTCTGGAAGAATACTAGAGCCTGAAAGCCAAGCTCTAAAGAGTATGCTTGGACTCCCTGATGTGCCCAGTAGTACTGAACACATCTCTGATTTTGAAGCAGAATCTCAAGCACCGCTTCCACCCCTGAAACCTCTTCAGGGTGCTGCACCAAGCTCTGAGCTTACTCCATTAAAATTCAATCCTCATTCTCCAAAAGAAAGGTCTGGACTTGGTAGAACCATCCTGATAAGACCAACAAAACCAATCCAACAAGATTCTACTCCCACTAAGACTTCCACATCTTTAGTTTCTACTGAAGCAGACCAAATTCAGCAACTGACTGAATTTTTGAGAAAGCTGACTGACAAGATGGAATCCATCAAAAAATCTCCTGATTCAATCAAGGAAACTAAGTCAGCCTCCTCTAGTTCATCAAGGTCAAAATCCACCAACAAACCTAGGCAGAAGTGTGATATGTGCCACTATACCAGTCATACCACTGACAACTGTTATAGAATCCTTTTTTGTATGATCTGCAAAAAGGATGATCACAGAACTTCTGATCACTTACAATATGTAAGTTCTCTCAGTAAAGCAAACTATACCAAAGTTGGTCATCAGTATGCTTCAACCTCCAAGTCGGCTCAAAAGTTGAGAGCAAAACCTTTTCCTCCTTGCCCACACTGTGGCTTTAATGATCATCATCCTGATGATTGTCTCATGAACACATGTTGTGATATTTGCGGAAATCCATCTCATAAGACATCCCAGCATGACAGTGTCATTCAAACAAGGAGAAGTTCCAAGAAACCCAAAATCACTGAGTTATCCTCAGTCTCCAAATGCAAAACCTGTGGTAGCACAATGCACTCAATCACTGACCATGAGTCAATTGCCAAATTCAAAGAGACCTTTAAGCCCAAGCCCACTAGTATGTGGGTCAGCAAGAGAAACTAATCCAGTTTACTATTTGTGCAGAGACACGCTAGGGAGCCTATTTGGCATCTAGATAGTGGATGCTCAAGAAGCATGACTGGTGTTAAGGAGTATCTACACAAATATGTAAAGGAACCAGGACCCAAAGTAGTATTTGGTGACAACTCATCATGTCCCACTGAAGGTTATGGTTCAGTATACTGCAATGAAATAGTTTTCTCTAGAATAACTTATGTCAATGGTCTCAAATACAATCTCATCAGTGTCAGTCAACTATGTGATGCTAAGTACATTGTGCAATTCAATGACAAACAAGGCACCATTTTTAATGCCAACAAAGAAGTTGTGTTGATAGCTCCTAGAAGAGATGATGTTTATGTCTTAGACATGTCAACACTCTCTCAAAATGGAACTTGTCTCTTTGCCAAAGCCACTGAAACTATCAACTGGCTGTGGCACAAGAGACTCTCACACTTAAATTTCAAAAACATCAACAACTTGGCAAAACAAAACAAGGTCCTTGGCTTACCATCACTGGTTTTTGCAAAAGATAAACCATGCTCAGCCTGTGAAAAGGCAAACACCAAAGAGCATCTTTCAAAACAAAATAAAATTTCTCAATCAAAAGCTGCCTTCATCTCCTGCATATGGATCTCTTTGGACCAGTCAGTCCTAGATCACTCCAGCATGAGAAGTATACACTTGTCATTGTTGATGAGTTTTCAAGATACATTTGGGTATACTTTCTTTCCAAAACGAGTCAGGCAGCTGATACTATAATGTCATTCATCATGAACATTGAAAACCAGAATGACATTACTGTTAAACAAATCAGAACTGACATTGGCACTGAGTTCAGAAATGATGAGCTCAAGAATTTCTGTGATGAAAAGGGAATCTCCCAAAAAATTTCATCTCCTTACACCCCTGAACAAAATGGGGTAGCTGAAAGGAAAAACAGAACTCTCATTGAGGCTGCAAGAACCATGTTAAATGTCTCAGCCCTCTCAAAACATTTCTGGACTGAAGTTGTCAAAACAACCTGTTATACTCAAAACAGGTCAATCATTGTCAAAAGACATAACAAAACCCCATATGAGATATTCAAAGGTAGACTCCCTGATATCAGCTACTTTCATGTGTTTGGATGTCCTGTGTTTATCCATAACCACAAGGATTATCTAGGCAAGTTTGATGCAAAAGCTGATGATGGATACTTTCTGGGTTACTCACTGATCTCCAAAGCCTTCAGGGTATTTAACACAAGGAGACAACAAGTTGAGGAAACCTTTCATGTCACCTTTGATGAGAGTTCAGAAAGCATCAAGTTCACCAACACCTCAGTGGAGGAAATAGGAATTGATAACTCATCAAGATATCCTCTTGATGAGTATAACACTGAAGTCAATTCCTCATACCAAGCGATCTGACATCTCATATTATGTCTTGCCTCACAACCTGTCACAACCAACTATCAGTGAATTCATTGATAATCAATCAGTCCCTGCTGGGATAGGTAACAATGAACCAAATGTTCAGGAACCTGTGACTCATGAACCCCAACCTGAACAAGACATCTTAACAGATGTTCTTAATGATTATGTGGCTCATGCACCTGAACTCACTCCTGAGTCTCCAGTGACCTCTTCAAGCTCAAATCCTAGACCACAAAGTAAGTGGACAAAATCTCAGGACATTGAGCTTGTAAACATCATTGGTAAACCCATTGGGGACATGCTCACTAGAAGCACGGCTGCTAAGTTTACTGCAGCTTCAGTTAATGAATGTCTATATGCTGATTACCTATCAAATATAGAACCCAAAAGTGTCACTGAGGCTCTAAAACACCCAAGCTGGGTTCAGGCCATGCAAGAAGAACTTCAACAGGTTGATAAAAACAAGGTCATGACCTTGATCAATTGTCCTCAGGATGTCATTGCATAGTAATGAAGTGGGTTTTCAGAAATAAAACTGATGAAAACGGCACTGTCATTAAAAACAAAGCCAGACTTGTATCCAAAGGTTACAGTCAACAAGAAGGCATTGACTATGATGAGACATTTGCTCCTGTTGCAAGAATGGAATCCATCAGGATCTTCCTTGCATATGCTACCTACATGAACTTCAAAGTTTACCAAATGGATGTAAAAAGTGCATTCCTAAATGGTGAACTCAAGGAAGATGTGTATGTTCAGCAACCCTCTGGCTTTGAGAGTAGTGAATTCCCTGACTATGTCTGCAAGCTTAATAAAGCCCTTTATGGACTAAAGCAAGCTCCCAGGGCATGGTATGAAACTCTCTCAGCCTTCCTGATTCAAAACAAGTTTGTCAGAGGAAAGATAGACAACACATTGTTTATCTACAGGACAAAACAAGATGTGATACTGGTCCAAGTATATGTTGATGACATCATCTTTGGCTCAACAAACTACACTCTTTGCAAACAGTTTGAAAAACTGATGACAAAGAAGTTTGAAATGAGCATGATGGGTGAACTCACATACTTCCTTGGACTCCAAATTAGGCAAACTAATAAAGGAATCTCCATCAGTCAAGAGAAATACACCAGAAATCTCTTGAAGAAATATGAGATATCAGACTGTGCCTCAGTGAAGACACCAATGGTCCCTCCTAACAATCTTGGACCGATCTCACGGCAAATCAGTCAATCAAACCCATTTCAGAGGGATTGTTGGCTCACTGATGTATATTACTGCTTCCAGACCAGACATACAATTCTCAGTCTGTCTAATAGCAAGATATCAATCCAATCCCAAAGAATCCCACCTCGCTGCAGCCAAAAGAATACTCAGGTACCTGAAGGGAACCCAAGCCTTGGACTCTATTATCCAAAGTGCTCAGGGTTTGATCTCAAATGGTACTCTGATTCAGATTATGCTGGCTGCAGCATGGACAGAAAAAGTACCTCAGGGTCCTGTCAATTTCTTGGAGGAAAACTAGTCTGTTGGAGTGCTAAAAAGCAACAATCAGTGGCTATGTCTTCAGCCGAAGCTGAGTATGTTGTTGCTGCAGGATGTTGTGCCAATGTATTATGGATGAAAAGTCAACTCAGTGACTATGACATCCACTACAAAATGGTACCCATCTTCTGTGACAACACTAGTGCCATTGCTATCTCCAACAACCCTGTCCTTCACCAAAGAACCAAACACATTGATATCAGATATCATTTCATCAGGGACCACATAATGAAAGGAGACATAGAACTTCATTTCATCCCTACTGAATATCAACTTGCTGATATCTTCACCAAACCATTGGATGAACCTACCTTCAGGAGACTGAAAGCTGAATTGGGAATGCTAGACATTGAAAGTCAGCAACCTGAAAACCAATCCCAATCTCAGTAAGTTTTCCCTAAAAAGGGTTCATCCTCCCTGAACAAAACCTCTATAATAACCTTCTCACTGAATGAGTAAGACTCATTCAGGGAACTTGACTCTTGATATTGAGCATTGAATGAGTAACTAAATGCACCAAGTATTAGTTACTTAAATGTCCTAGGTTGGTAAACACACCAATTAAGTATAGGAATATATGTCTCTCTATCTTACTGTCAGGGGTCCCTCAAACTTACCCAATCCCACTTGGCATTAAATGCCCCCCTCTCACATGAAATATCTTATTGATATTTTATAGTTGCAAAATGCACTTTAACTGTGCACTGCAACTGACTTTACAAATCCACATTTGTGCATAAACTACCCCTCTCATCACTCTATAAATACCCCTCACAAAATCTTTAAAACACGCACAAAGTATTTCTGCAACAAAACACTGTCAAAATCTCTTTCAAACCAAGAAATCTTTGTGTTCTTCAAACCTTTTTCTGAAAAACCTTCTCTGTAAACATTTACAAAAGTTCTTCATCACAAACTTGAGAGATTTAACACTCCTTGATTGTTCTTGTCCAAAATATTTTTTTCAAAACCCTAAAACTTTTACTGGAAATGGCAAGAACACAATCTCTTCAGTTTGTAAAACAGTGGGTAGGGGATCTTAGTAACGTTGAATTTAAAACCAATAATGTAATAGGCAATTTTGAATACCCACAAAATGTCCCAGCCTATAAGGACATAATGAAATTTTTGTTTAACTGCCCACTAAAAATGGCCTTTGTTCAGTGTCCCTCTATACTGTACCAAAACCTCCTCAGGGAGTTTTGGGCTACAGCCACGGCCTATGACCCGTCACCCTCAACTAATGAGACACACCTAAGACAACTCAGGGAGTATCTCATTAAGTTCAGTCTGTTTAATGGGGAAAGATCAATCACCTTGGATTACAAAACTTTTTGCACCTCAACAGGGTTAGACTACAATAAGGGAGTTTATGTCACCCATCCTGAACCCTCCACAGTGAAGGATGGGTTAAAACAAATAGTTTTGGATCCAAATTCCCACGGCTTGGAAGATCCTGTTCACATTTGTGATTCAGGTTCTCGGTGGGAACCACTCATCAACTGAACAAGTTAACTCTATTCAATTGATGATGGCATACTGTTTGATGAATGGGGTCAATGTCGACATTGGGGAGATCATTTACAGTGATCTCGTAACCAAGCTACTGAGCAAAACTAGGACGAAATACATTTCGTATCCTAGGTTTGTCTCATGTGCTTTGCAAGTTTACTAGGTTGCAATTACCCTCAGGAAGAAAATTTTGGTGCTACACCTGGTATCCTAAGTCAATCTAATTTTCAAAAAGACCCATCCCAAGTCACTGATATTGTATTGACGGCCCATATGATTGCTGTAAACAATTAGAGAGATTCAGTGTCTCCAACCCCTACTCCTAAAAAGAGAAAGGAGAAGTCTCAGACTGGGACTAAGACCAAACCCAAGTCTCAGGGCCCTGAGGCTTCAGGAACACTGGCCAAAAGGCAAAGAAAACCCAAGACTGATCTGACACCCACTGGAGCCCAATCATCATCCACCCCGGTGACAACGAAGGACACTGATACATCACAATCAGTGCCCTTGGTCCCAACTACTACTCCCCAAGATCCAGAGGGAAACATACAACCCGCTGGTAGGGGAGCGCCTTCCACCTCACCCAATGATGACATTAGCAAATCACAGCCTTTGTCTGAGGGCACACTGAATGATCCCAAAGACTCAGAGGGAACTAAACAACCTGCTGATAGGGATATCACTGCCACTGACTCCGCTATAGGCACTGGGAAAAACCCATCAGTGTCTTAGGGGTTTCAGGGGGACAAAGACTCGGAGGGAAAGAAACAACCCGCCGATACGGAACCCATCACCAATCCTGACTCCGGAGAAGACATTGGGAAACACCCATCAGTGTCTGAGGGGTCAAAGGGGGACAAAGACTCAGAGGAGTTAATATCACCCGCTGATACAGAACCCATCACCCCCACGTTGTTAACTATGGCTGATGTTGCTGAGATACTATTTTCTGATGAAGAGCATGCTGAAAGTGAAGATGAAATTCTATCAGTAGGGGGAGAAGTGGACGCTGATGTTCAACCTGAACAAGAGCATCAGCCTAATCTACAGGAGCCTAAAGAGTCACCTTTCCAGCCTGAAGACAATCACTCTGACTCCTCTTCATCCAGTTCTGATGAATTCAGCCAGTTTGATATTATTCTTCCAATCACTGAAAGGCAGCTAGTTATGTGGATCACCAAAGCTTCAAGAAAGATATATTTTGGGGTCACTGACACACTGTGGGATCAACATACTGAAGCTGCTGCAAGTTATGCTGATCTAAAATCCGATGTGTTCACTTTCAATGCTAACACTAATGAGCACATAGATATCATGTACGAACAGCTTCACAGATTGGATGATAACCTGGCTAAGTTTCTTAAACATCTTCAGGGTTGTGGGACAAAAATTGATGAAATTAGGGACTCGGTCAAAGAAGACCCAGCACTCAACTCAAAAGTGTTGGAGGCTACTGAGGCTTACTTGAATAATTCCTGAGACCTCACTGAACTAATCAACATGCTCAAGTCTGCCAATGTTCAGGGTCTTCAATCGTCAGTCCAGTCTCTTCAGGAAACACTGGGTTCCTTGGATGCTCAGGTGACCTCTCTTGCTAGGGCATCATCCTCCATGGCTTGGAATCTTGGGCGCCTAGGATGACTGCTTTGGAATCATCTCAGACTAATCTAGAGAAACAAGTCACCAGTCTTCAGCAAGATACTACTGACATCAAGGCTATGCTCACTGAAATCTATCAAGCCTTCAAAGGTCAAGCCACTGAAGCTCCCCCAGTGTCCGAAGAAACTCTTGCTCTCACTCATGTTGCGGTAACAATTGAGGGGGAGAAGACTACTGAAGAGACTTCCTCTCACACTGAGGGGGAGCCAGCTCAACCAGTCCCTGCTATACCAATTTCATCAGTACCACCAACATCATCAACAACAACAACAATGACAGTGATCACAACAACAACACCGCCCCTGGTAGTATCATCTTCTTCAGGCTAGGACAAAGGAAAAGGTATAATGCAAACACCACCTGAGCCTGAGAAGATTCCCTATATGATCGGCAACACTGAGTACCTGCTTACCCCACAAAAGAAGATAGGAAAAAGAAACTTGCTGAGGAGGAAAGAAAGAGCAGAGAAGCACTGGTAAAAGTTGTCGCTTCAAAAGGGTCAGGCTGGATAAAAGTTCAAGGATGCTCAGGCTGCTAAGATGGCTGAAATGAGAAAGCAGCTGGAAGAAAAGACAAAGAAAGTTGCAGCCATCAGGAAGGCAAGAATTGATCACTACAACTGGTCAATGACTAATAGAAGGCTGCTTGAGAAAATCGCAGATGTCAGAATCATCCCCAAGTACAAACCACTGGCCATGAAGGTTTACAGGGGGGGTAACAAAAGACATTTCGAGGTTCATGATCCCCTAAAATTCACTAACTTTGGGATCACTGAACTCGATGAGCTGGGTCCAAAAATTGAAAAGAAGCAGAATGCGATGGTTAAAGAGCTGATGAAAATGCTCAGCAAAAGATATGAAAGACTGAGGGATGCACCAGCACAATTGGGGATTCAGCCTGCCTTAACTGCACCACAAGGATCTCAACCTCAGTCATAAAAGGGCAAGAGAAAGAGAGTTGAGTTCCAGCCTGAGATCAAAGTGCCTGGACTTGAATGCAACAGGGAGCTGCCTAAAGGTGTCAAATTTGTCAACTGTCTTGTGATTGAAAAGCCTGAAAGAGGTCTTTTCTTCATTGATGTCTATGGAAACCCAACATTCCAAAGGTGGAGTGACATAGATCTTGCTGGAGTGCCTACAATGGCAAGCTATCTACCAGTGGCCTCTCAACTCAATACTCCAGAAAATGAAAGGTTCTGCAAAGACCTGAATACTAAGATTAGAGAGCACCCTGACAAAGAAGCACTCCTCAAGAAGAAGGTTAAGCTTGAAGCACTGGGGATTCATCTTGATTGACATCATTATCATTTATCTTTTGTACTAGTGATAGGAACCATGTAATTGAGCAATAAACGATGTATGTTTTGTTAAAATATTCAGTGTTCCTTATTATGTTCATTAGTACATTCAGTGTAAGAAGAAGCCATTTGCTCACTTACACTGATCAAACACTTAGGCTATTTGTATATCCAAATAAGGGGAGACTGTTGGGTTCAGTGAATACCCAAACCCCTTAATCTAGGATTTGAATAGAAAATAACCTAAGTGTTTAGACCGTTAAACACTAACAGGTCACTGAGTGCATAGTCTCTCAGTAAGTCATCTTCAGGATACTCAGTATGAGGCGAAGAAGAAGTCTCTCCACTCCGTAAGGCGGAACTTAATGGGTGAAGACTGAGTCAAGAAGAAGATGGTGGATTCAGTGAGTGATGACAATAACTCACTGAATCCCTAAGACTCCTCTCCAACTACTTACACTGAAGACAAACTGAAGTAGAAGACTGAAGGATATGAAGACTAAAGAATGAGCGGGATAAGGCGGGATAAGTTTGAATCAGATAAGACGAAGTCCTTATCAACTAAAGTCAACTTTCCCTGAATGGCAAACGATCAGGCTCAGTGTCATCACTGACCTTTAGAAAGCAGTCTTGTCTCTTACCTAAAATAGTCTTTGTAAACAGAGACAAAATACATCAGTATTTTGTCTTCTGTAAGTTGTCAGTTTGTCACTTAGGAAAGAGTTAAAACTCATACTTGTATAAATAGCATAAGAGATGGAGTGAAAGATCAAGCTTGTGAATTGTAAAAACACACATACACGCAAGCCATCTTTCACTCCTCCAAAAACAACTTAATCCCTGATATAGCTCAGTGGGTACTTGTAGTTGTGCTCAGACTTAGCCTAAGCTTAGAGAGGAGTCACCAACCTTTGTCATTTCAATCCCAAGTACTATTCCGCAAGTACTAGGGTAATGTATTCTTGTTTGATTCATTTCTAATAAAGAATATTATGTTGAAAATTAATATGTGTGTTTTATTTACATCTTATCAGTCATAGATTCACTATTAACTTGTTTTTAATACATAAACTGTTTTTACGATAGTGAATAGGGAACAACACTATGGAATGAAACATTAAAAGATTCGAAACGGCAATTGGTATGCGGGTCGAAGAACCTATTGTACTTGTTGTTAGCTCGTGTTTGGTTAAATATTTTGCTGGTAGCATACAGTTATCTGCCACCCCTGCGACGAGCTACTACTTTAATCCTAAAATACCCAAGGCAGATGAAATACGTGGAGTGTAAGTCTTGCCTAATAGCCAGAAGCTTATCGGGTTATGTATATACATGCAACACCGCTATTTGACGCAAATCATCGTTGCAGGTATGCTGATCTATTGACAACAACAATCACAGGAGGATTCACCCGAGTAGACAGTGCGGATTGCAACACTTATAGACATAAGCCCTGAAATGCTTACTGTAAGGCACCAAAAAAACTGCAATACACTTACTCACTATATATCACTAACTCCCGTATTTAACAGCAAAACCAAAAATTCGCGACTGAAGCGGTCATAGTCAAAATTGAGGACGGTGCAGCCTGGTATACGAACAGATGCACACGATGCAACAAAAATATCGAGCCAGGTAGGCCTCATTGGCATTGCCAACAACCAGGGATGCCGGTTGTAACTAACTACAGGTATGAATTGTAGACCCAAACTGAAACTAGAAATTAACCAACTACAAGTAGTAACTCAATTGCAAACTTAACACACAACAATTGCAGCTATTGCTTCAAGTCCTTCATTGTTGATGTAACCGATGAAGCGTCCCTCACATGGTACAGCCCCGAAGCACATGCTCTTCTTCCAGTTTGCTCAGAGGTATTCAGCTATGTTTCAGACCCTGATGCATACAAAGTTCAACCAATTATCAAAGACCTTCAGAACATAAAGCATAGGTTGAAGTGCGCTTTGGCTATGGAAGCAAAAAAAGGAATCCAAGGTTAATTCTTGACAGCGTCACTGATGCACCCACACCCGCACCACACCAACAGACACTGCAGAACCTTCAACACCGATGAAAACTCTAATCGGGGAAATAACTGTAGCAGAGGTTTTGAGCGACACCCTAACCCCACCTCCAGTTTCTACTGAAATCGATGAAAAGGAAGCAGTTCTTATACATGCAGAACCTTCATCAGTTCGGAAACAGCTATTACAAGCCTCAGCAAAGGACCAAGAAATTCCAATTACGAAGAAGCCTAAAGCTGACCATGGTACCAAACCAGAGGTCTAATAACTATAAACACTGTTGGGTTCAGTAAATACCCAAACCCCTTAATCTAGGATTTGAATAGAAAATAACCTAAGTGTTTAATCCGTTAAACACTATCAGGTCACTGAGTGCATAGTCTCTCAGTGAGCCATCTTCAGGATACTCAGTATGAGGCGAAGAAGAAGCCTCTCCACTCAGTAAGGCGGAACTTAAAGGGTGAAGACTAAGTCAAGAAGAAGATGGCGGATTTAGTGAGTGATGACAATAACTCACTGAATCCCTAAGACTCCTCTCCAATTGTTTACACTGAAAACAAACTGATGATAAAGACTGAAGGCTATGAAGACTGAAGAATGAGCAGCATAAGGCGGGAAATGTTTACCCAGTTAAAACTAAGTCCCTATCTACTAAAGTCAAACATTTCCCTGAATGGCAAGCGGCTGAGCTAAAGTATCCCTGTTAAGGAAAGCAGCCTCGCCGCCTACTACAAATAGCAAAGTAAACAGTAATCGAATATATCAATATTCGTGATTACTGTGATCTCAGTTTTGTCTTCTAGGTTAAAGTTAAAACCATACTTGTATAAATAGCATAAAAGAGTGAGTGAAAAGTTTAAGCTTGTGAATAATAAAAACACACACACACAAGCCATCTTTTCACTCCTCCAAAATACAACTTTATCCTTGAGATAGTTCAGTGGGTTCTAAGAGTTGTGCTCAGACTTAGCCTGAGCTTAGAGAGGAGTCACCAAACTTTGTCATTTCAATCCCAAGTACTATTCCGCAAGTACTTGGGTAATGTATTCTTTTGATTCATTTCTAATAAGAATATAAACGTTGAAAATTTATAAGTGTGTTTTACTTACGTTAATTTCAGTCATTATTCACTATTAGTTTGTTTTATTTACTTAAACTGTTTTATACGATAGTGAATAGGGAACAACAAGTGGTATCAGAGCAAGGCTGATTATAAAACTTTAAGCTGCTCTAAAACGTTTTTAAATCAGGATCTCTATGGCTGAAATTGATGTACCCCAACTAGTCGATAAAAAGGGTGGAGCTTTTTCAGCTGTTGCCCATAGACTTGAAGTTGGTAAATTCAACAAATGGAAAAAGCGTATGCTTTGCTATTTGATTGGGATGGAACCTTATTATATCAAGTGTATAAATGAAGGTCCATTTATCCCAAAGACTGCTGAAGGTTTGCCCAAACCTGAAACTCAGTGGACTCAGGATGAGAGAAGAGTAGTCAACTAGGACCAAAGACTCAAAAGTATCATCATATCATGTCTTCCTAATGATATTATGGAGTCAGTTATAAGGCCCATCTGATACCAAGGAAAATAGGATAATGGACCTGAAACTTGAGTATAATACCTTCAGGGCTAAGGACTCAGAAACTCTGTCTCAAACTTACACCCGATACAAAACTCTTTTAAATGAACTATCAAATGATGGTGTTAAGTTGTCCAAACATGAGATTAATGTTGGTTTTGTCAATTGTCTCCCTGAGAAGTGGTTAAATTTCTCTCAGGGACTTAGAAATGCAAATCATATCCAAAATCTTGAACTTCCTAAAATCTATGGGAAATTTGTCTATGAGGAAAACCTCATCAACAGACGATACCCTGACTTAAAGAAGTCTCAGGAAGTCAAGAAGTCCCTGACCATTACCTCACCTGTATCAACTGCTTTCTTTTCTAACAATGTGGTTCAAGATTTCCAAGAAAATTCTGATGATGAGCCTGATGAGAGATCAAGTGAGGAGTACCTAAATGTCCTGAACGTTGAATTTCAGGAAATGGCACTCCTTGCAAACTCTCGAAGGTTTATAAAAAGAAACAAAGGTTTTTCAAATGCTAAAGCAAATGAGGACACTGAATGCTTTAAGTGTCATAAAAGAGGTCATTTTGCAAAAGACTGTTTTTCAAAAATAATTTATGAACCTTCTTATAAACCATCAGGGTCAAATCAGTCCACAGGCTTTAGCAAATTTCAACCAAAAATTTATTAGTCTCATCAAAATTTTCAAAACAAATCTGATCAAAACAAAATGGTTGATTATGAGTCCAAGTATAGGAAAATCAAAGCTAAGCTTGCATTGCTTGAGGCCAGTCCCTCAGAAACAAAAAGTATTCAATATGTGCAGGATAAAAACAAAGGTCTTGTTGCTGAAACCTTCGACTGGGATGAAGAGCCAGTCTCATCTGATGATGAAATGGTGCATGTCAGTGCACTGATGGCCCTCTCAGAGGAAGACAAGCTAGCTGTTGGGAAAATCATGCAAGGAATGGTGAATGGGTCAACATCACAATGAAGAAGGTAAATATTCTACTTTCTATGGATGATGACTCTGATTGGCAGTCTTATATGAATTATCTTAATGTTGACCTTAAGTTCATTGAAGAGCAAAGACTGAATCTTTTTTCAAAATACAACAAGCTAAGTTTTGAATTGAAGAAGTGTAGGGATGAACTGCTTCTTTTAAAACAAGCTAAGCTTGAGGCTGTACTTTGCAAATTCAAAACACTGAACTAGTTAAAAGAAATCAGGCTCTTTAAGATGAACTAAAAAAAGTTCAAGATATCCTTAATAGCTGGACTGCTAAAAATCCCAAGGTCTTTGATGCTATGGGTGCCCCCAGTAGCAAAAAGAGAGTCATAGGTGAAAATCATCTCCCTGACTCTCACAACAAAGACCAGAGTCCAAAACCATTTGTGTTTAGTGGCATGATTACCAGTATGTTAACTGTTCCGAAGCCCAGTGATTGGATTGAAAGACTTAATCCTGAGAGTAAGCTTCCTAACTTTGACTCTGGAAGAATTCTAGAGCCTGAAAGTCAAGCTCTAAAGAGCATGCTTGGACTCCCTGATGTGCCCAGTAGTACTAAACATATCTCTGAGTCTGAAGATGAATCTCAAGCACCACTTCCACCTTTGGAACCTCTCTAGGGTGCTGATCCTAGCTCTGAGTTTACTCCATTACAATACAATCCACACTCTCCTAAAGAAAGGTCTGGACTGGGTAGAACCATCCTGAAAAAACCATCAAAACCAACTCAACAAGAATCTACCCCCACTGAAACGTCCACATCCTCAGTCCCCAATGAAGCTGACCAAATTCAGCAACTGACTGAACTTGTAAGGAAACTAACTGACAAGATGGAATCCATTGAAAAGGTACCTGAATCAATCAAGGAGACAAAGTCAGCTTCCTCTAGTTCCTCAAAGTCAAAAGCCACCACCAAAACCAAGTAGAAGTGTGATTTGTGCCATTATACCAGTCATACCACTGACAACTGTTATAGAATCCTTTTTTGTATGATCTGCAAAAAGGATGATCACAGAACTGCTGATCACTTACAATATGTAAGTTCACTCAGTAAAGCAAACTACACCAAAGTTGGTCATCAGTATGCTTCTACATCCAAGCCTGCTCAGAAGTTGAGAGCAAAGCCTTTTCCTCCTTCCCCACATTGTGGCTTTAATGATCATCTCCCTGATGATTGTCTTATGAACACATGATGTGATATTTGCGGTAACATAGCTCATAAGACATCCCAGCATGACAGTGTCATCCATGCAAGGAGAAGTTCCAAGCAGCCCAAAATCACTGAGTCATCCTCAGTCTCTAAATGCAAAACCTGTGGTAGCAAAATGCACTCAACCACTGACCATGAATCGATTGCCCAATTCAAAGAGACCATGAGACCCAAGCCCACTAGTAAGTGGGTCACGAAGAGAAACTAATTCAGTTTACTACTTGTGCAGAGGCATGCCAGGGAACCCATTTGGCATCTAGACAGTGGATGCTCAAGAAGCATGACTGGAGTAAAGGAATATCTGCACAAGTATGTAAAGGAACCAGGACCCAAGGTAGTATTTGGTGATAACTCATCATGTCCTACTGAAGTTTATGGTTCAATAACTGCAACGGAATAGTTTTCTCTAGGATAGCTTATGTTAATGGTCTCAAATACAATCTCATCAGTGTCAGTCAGCTATGTGATGCTAAGTACATTGTGCAATTCAATGACAAACAAGGTACCATTTTCAATGCCAACAAGAAAGTTGTGTTGATAGCTCCTACGAGAGATGATGTTTATGTCTTAGACATGTCAACTCTCTCTAAAGATGGAACCTGTCTCTTTGCCAAAGCCACTGAAACTATCAACTGGCTGTGGCACAAGAGACTCTCACACTTAAACTTAAAAAACATCAACAACCTGGCAAAACAAAACAAGGTCATTGGCTTACCATCACTGGTTTTTGCAAAAGATAAACCATGCTCTGCCTGTGAAAAAGGAAAACATCAAAGAGCATCTTTCAAAACCAAGCAAAATTTCTCTATCAAAAGCTGCCTTCACCTCTTGCATATGGATCTCTTTGGACCAGTTAGTCCTAGATCAATCCAACATGAGAAGTATACACTTGTCATTGTTGATGAGTTTTCAAGATACACTTGGGTATACTTTCTTTCAAAAAAGAATCAGGCAGCTGATACTATAATGTCATTCATCAGGAACATTGAAAACCAGAATGACATTACAGTAAAACAAATCAGGACTGAAAATGGTACTGAGTTTAGAAATGCTGAGCTTGAGACCTTCTGTGATGCAAAGGGAATTTTCCAAAATTTCTCATCTCCTTACACCCCTGAACAAAATGGGGTGGCTGAAAGGAAAAACAGAACTCTCATTGAGGCTGCAAGAACCATGTTAAATGGCTCAGCCCTCTCAAAACATTTCTGGACTGAAGCTATCAAAACAGCCTGTTATACTCAAAACAGGTCAATCATTGTCAAAAGACATAACAAAACCCCATATGAGATATTCAAAGGTAGACTCCCTGATATCAGCTACTTTCATGTGTTTGGATGTCTTGTGTTTATCCATAACCACAAAGATCATCTAGGCAAGTTTGATGCAAAAGCTGATGATGGATACTTTCTGGGTTACTCACTGATCTCCAAAGCCTTCAGGGTATTTAACACAAGGAGACAACAAGTTGAGGAAACCTTTCATGTCACCTTTGATGAAAGTTCAGAAAGCATCAGGTTCTCCAACACCTCAGTGGAGGAAATAGGAATTGATAACTCTTCAAGATATCCTCCTGATGAGCATAACACTGAAATCAATTCCTCATACCAAGCTGATGCTGACATCTCATATTATGTCTTACCTCACAACCTGTCACAACCAACTATCAGTGAATTCATCGATAATCAGTCAGTCCCTGCTGGGATAGGTAACAATGATCCAAATGATCATGTTCCTGTGATTCATGAAACTCAACCAGAACAAGACATCTCAACAGATCTTCCTAATGATTATGTGGCTCATGCACCTGATATCACTCATGAATCTCTAGTAACATCTTCAAGCTCAGACCCTAGACCACAAAGTAAGTAGACAAGATCTCAGGACATTGAGCTTGTAAACATCATTGGTGAACCCACTGAGGGTATGCTCACTAGAAGCATGGCTGCTAAGTTAACTGCAGCTTCAGCCAATGAATGTCTATATGTTGATTATCTATCAGATATAGAACCCAAAAGTGTCACTGAGGCTCTAAAGCACCCAAGCTGGGTTCAGGCCATGCAAGAAGAGCTTCAACAGTTTGATAAAAACAAGGTCATGACCTTAATCAAATGTCCTCAGGATGTCATTGTCATAGGAATGAAGTGGGTTTTCGGAAACAAAACTGATGAAAACGGCACTGTCCTTAAAAAGAAGGCGTTGACTACGATGAGACATTTGCTCCTGTTGCAAGAATGGAAGCCATCAGGATCTTCCTTGCATATGCTACCTACATGAACTTCAAAGTTTACCAAATGGATGAAAAAAGTGCATTCCTAAATGGTGAATTCAAGGAAGATGTTTATGTTCAACAACCTCCAGGCTTTGAGAGTAGTGAATTCCCTGACTATGTCTGCAAGCTTGATAAAGCCCTTTATGGACTGAAACAAGCTCCCAGGGCATGGTATGAAACTCTCTCAGCCTTCCTGATCCAAAACAAGTTTGTCAGAGGAAAGATAGACAACACATTGTTTATCTATAGGACAAAACAAGATGTGATACTGGTCCAAGTATATGTTGATGACATCATCTTTGGCTCAACAAACTACACTCTTTGCAAACAGTTTGAAAAACTAATGACAAAGAAGTTTGAAATGAGCATGATGGGTGAACTCACATACTTCCTAGGACTACAAATCAGGCAAACTGATAAAGGAATCTCCATCAGTCAAGAGAAGTACACAAGAAATCTCTTGAAGAAATATGAGATATCTGACTGTGCCTCAGTGAAGACTCCAATGGTCCCACCTAACAACCTAGGACCTGATCTTACTGGCAAATCAGTAAATCAAACCCATTTCAGAGGGATTGTTGGATCACTGATGTATCTAATTGCTTCCAGACCAGACATACAATTGTCAGTCTGTCTAATAGCAAGATATCAGTCCAATCCCAAAGAATCCCACCTAACTGCAGCCAAAAGAATACTCAGGTACCTAAAGGGAACCACAAGCCTTGGACTCTATTATCTAAAGTGCTCAAGGTTTGATCTCAAAGGGTACTCTGATTCTGATTATGCTGGTTGCAACATGGACAAAAAAAGTACCTCAGGGTCCTGTCAATTTCTTGGAGGAAAACTGGTTTGTTGGAGTGCTAAAAAGCAGCAATCAGTGGCTATGTCTTCAGCCGAAGCTGAATATGTGGCTGCTGCAGGATGTTGTGCCAATGTTTTATGGGGGAAAAGTCAACTCAATGACTATGACATCCATTACAAAATGGTACCCATATTCTGTGACAACACCAGTGCAATTTCAATCTCCAACAACCCTGTCCTCCATCAAAGAACCAAACACATTGATATCAGATATCACTTCATCAGGGATCACATAATGAAAGGAGACATAGAACTTCATTTCATCCCTACTGAATATCAACTTGCTGATATCTTCACCAAACCTTTGGATGAACCTACCTTCAGGAGACTGAAAGCTGAATTGGGAATGCTTGACATTGAAAGTCAGGCATCTGAAAACCAATCTCAGTAAGTTCTTTGAAATGGTTCATCTTCCCTGAACATCCAAAATCAACCTCTCACTGAATGAGTAAGACTCACTCAGGGTCCCTGACATAAAGCATTGAATGAGTAACTAAATGCACCAAGTATTAGTTACTTAAATGTCCTAGGTTGGTAATCCCACCAATTTAATATAGGAATATATGTCTTACTGTCAGGGGTCTCATCACTTACCCCATCCCACTTGGCATTAAATGCCCTCTCTCACAAAAAATATCCTATGGATATTTTAATGCTGCAAAAGTGCACTTTTACTGTGCACTACAACTGTTCCCTTGAAATACGGGATTTTACTGCGGGTAGTGGTGGGTGGCATTAAATGTGGAATTTCAAACGTTTTCAAAAACCGTCTTTACATATCCACGTTTGTTCAAAAACCACCCCTCTCACCACTCTATAAATACCCCTCACATAAACACAAATACACACACAATTGATTTCTGCAAACAAAACTCTGTCAAAATTTCTTTCAAACCCAGAAATCATTGTGTTCTTCAAACCTTTTTCTGAAAAACCTTCATTGTAAACATTTACAAAAGATTTTTCATCAATACTTAAGAGATTCAAAACACTTTTGACTGTTCTTGTCAAGTTTTTTTCAAAAACCCTAAAAACTTTTCTCAAATGGAAATGGCAAGAACTCAATCTCTTCAGTATGCACAACAGTGGGCAGGTGATCTTACAAATGTTGAATTTAAAACCAATAATGTCATAGGCAATTTTGAATACCCACAAAATGTCCCAGCCTACAAAGACATTATGAAATTTTTGTTTAACTGCCCACTGAAAAATGCCTTTGTTCAGTGTCCCTCTATTGTTTACCAAAACCTCCTCAGGGAGTTTTGGGCAACAGCCGTGGCCTATGACCCGACACCTGCTACTAATGAGACTGACCTACGACCACTAAGGGAGTATCTCATTAAGTTCAGTCTTTTTGAAGGGAAACAATCAGTCACCCTGGATTACAAAACATTTTCCATCTCTTCAGGGTTAGACTATAATAAGTGTGTTTACGTCGCCCATCCTGAACCCACAACAGTGAAGGATGGGTTAAAAAGAATTGCTTTAGAACCAAACTTTTTGGACAGAACCCCCGTCACCAAAAACTCATTCCCCGTGGCTTGGAGGATCCTTTTCACTTTTGTGATTCAGGTCCTGGGCGGGAACCACTCATCAACTGAACAAGTTAATTCTATTCAGTTGATGATGGCTTATTGTTTGATGAATGGGGTAAATGTCGACATTAGGGAGATCATTTACAGTGATCTCGTAACCAAGCTGCAGAGCAAATCTAGGGCAAAATATGTCTCATACCCTAGATTTCTCTCTTGTGCTTTGCAAGTGTTACTGGGTTGCAATTACCCTCAGGAAGAAAATTTTGGTGCTTTACCTGGCATCCTGAGTACATCAAACTTTCAAAAAGACCCATCCCAAGTCCCTGAAATAGAATTGACGGCCCATATGATTGCTGTAAACAATCAGAGTGGATCAGTGTCTCCAAACCCTGCTCCTAAAAAGAGAAAGGGGAAGTCTCAGACTGGGACTAAGACTAAACCCAAGTCTCAGGGCCCTGAGGCTTCTGGAACACAGCCTAAGAGGCACAAAAAGCCCCAGACTGAACAGACACCCATTGGTGACCAGGCAACATCCACCCCCGTGACAACGAAGGACACTGATACATCACAGTCAGTGACCTTGGTCACAACCACTAATCCCCAAGATCCAGAGGGAAACATACAACCCGCTGGTAGAGGAGCGCCTTCCACAACGCTCAGTGATGACATTAGCAAATCCAAGCCTTTGTCTGAGGGTGTGACACACGGTAAATTTTCACTAAAATTTAACTGATAATTAGTAAGTTATTATTACTAAGCATGAGTCATGAAGCATGCATAAGCTTTGCCTAATCATTTGAGTAGATAACTCGCCTACAGTAAAAATTTCACCACTCTTGCATTCATATTATTTTATGAATATTTCATTTTGTCTTATGATTTAAATTGTAAGACGAGAGGTTATCTCGTTTTCCCCAGTGACCGACACTGCACGCGTACCGACACTATGATAAGGGCTTGATAAAACAAATGACAAATGTCTGTGATATGGAATATTACCAAAATAAAAATATTTCAGACACGTAACAATAAGACACTACGTTATAAAAATTATCAAACAATGATACTTTGGTCACAATATAATTTTGCGGGACACAAAAATAATAAACACACTATCACTTAAACAACAACTTTTATGAAACTCAAATACAATTGATACATAAGTATAATGTATATACATACATTTTCACAATTAATACCATGTGTATAATACATATATACATATACAATTGATGTAAAGGAAAACATTTATTAAATTTTGGAGAGATATCTCTTTGTCCTCTCCTCTCACCCACGTCAAAAGCAAAACAAGAACCAGGAAAGAAGATATCCAAATATTCTTCTTCAACCTATATCCCTGCGCCTCTCATAGGCCGAATCTCCCAAAGAAGGAAAGCCCAACATGTTTTTCCATCATCTTCTCCTCTCTCATACCAAATCCATGAAAGATTGCTTCTCAAATCCATCCTTGATGCGCCTGCTATTGTTTGTACGAATCCAAGGGGAATCAAAATAAAATCATTCAAGAAAAACGTATCTTTACACCAATCTATCTTGAGCCAATATACAAGATTCGTCTATCCTTGGAAGCTAACCAAATTCGGCTTCAATCCAAACACCAAGAAGAGAGAGAGGTCAAACTCCTTCCCAAAATACTTCTATATCTCTAGTGGAGATGCAAAAACCCCAAACTCAGTTTCAATTTCAATTTTACCCAAAAACTAGGGTTTGTGAAAGTTAGGGTTTTCTAAAATTGATTTGGGGGTTTTGCAATTGGAGGTATTTTGGTGCTAATTCAAGTCTTATTTGGTCCAAATCCAAGAAACAACCCTTCGTTCATCACCTACCATTTTCGGATTTAAGGTTATCATCTTTCTTGATGTAATGTTTTATGTTCTTTTCATGATATGATGTTGGGAAATTTTTATCAATAAGATTGTTATATTGTTTTGGTCATGTCGATTTGTATTTGTACTTGGATGCCATGTCGAATTTGTGAGTATGGTTATTTGAGATTGAGCTTTGCATTTGTTTTGTTAGTCATGTCTTCCTGTCGAGTGGTATAAAACAAAAGAAAGAGAAGAAGTTAAGTTTTATAAAAATATTGCTAATAACAAGCTAGTACAAAAATCTATGTTAGCCATGATGTCTTTGAGTAGTACTCAAGGTGGTGTATAAATCTTGGTAACTCGAAGTCTTTAGAAAATGATTTGGGTGTTGGAATTGAATTTGGTCTTGTACTTTGTTGGTTATTTTTCTGTCGAGATGTAAGAAACAAGATGATATAGATGGGTCAAACCATGTCTAAGCCTCGCCTAAATCTAAGAAACATGCGTGTTACCTTAGAGTTGTGAGACTCGAATTTCAGTTGTAAACATTGTGTCTATATTGTCATGTTTATCTAGGGAGAAATCCATGACAATTGTACTCTTTGCTAATAAACATTGCGAGTGGCTTATACTCGCCAAGTTCCGTAGGAGTAAAATAATGGACGTGATGAGACCGAGTTGGGTAGTACTCAACAACCATGTGGCTTCGTCACCCCTTGCTTTTACTAGCCGTCAATGGATTAGTCAAGTCTCGTTTGAGACAATTCACATTCATAGCCGATTTCTTTTCGTTAACTCTTTTCTTTCATAAGTACAACTTGCCATCGAAAATAAAAGTGTTTCGGAAATGTATGGGTCGACAACTCCCTTCTTGGTAATACCATAGTAACGAAGTCATAATCCCTAGTCGAGAGTTTCGGCTTCATAAGTTGAAGCATGAACAAACAAGTGCATCTCAAGCCATGTAGTCTATGCAAACTTCTATAACTTAAATCGGATCCTTTTGCAACCAAAAATCTGGAAATGAGATTTGTACACTGAAACACAAGCAGTGGAAATACATGTTGGTCAAGCTTTGTGTTCTCTTTCTTTATTTTTTTTTCGTGTAAAGCACAAAAGAGCCCAAGGCCCAAGACATAAGAGTTGACCTTATGGAAGGAATTGTTAGTTACATTGGGCCCAGGCCCAAACCGAGTACCTAACTGCTTCCACGAGTGATACCGGGCCACAGCCCACGAGTCTTAGAGCGTCCGGTTAAGTAAGATAAACTAACTCACGAATAAGGATTGAACGTAAAACAATTGTCCAACGATAAATGAAATTATTTACGCATATACAAAATATATTACATAAGTTTAGTTAAGCTTACGCGAGTTGTCAAACAAACAAGTGCAAAAACTATATTCCTATATACATGAGACGACAATTTCCTAAGAACATGATGTACATAATGTTGTTTACGTCTAACGTCAATATGTCAAGTAAACTTTCCGTCTAGAACTTTATATATTAAGAACAAGTTTGATAAATAACTAAAGACCACCACGTCATTTTATCATATATTAAAAGTGAAAGTATTCAAATTTAACTTAAATACTTTCTAAACACAATTAGAAAATAAATCAATTATATATATATATACAAGTTTGACAATACCATTTTGTGTCAACTTAAATAAGTATATACACATTTATATACTTACTAGTGGAATGTTATAATTATTTTTCATATCAAACTTTGGATATTAAAACCATATTAATGTCAACATGAAGAGTATATATATTTCGTATACTTACTAGTAAGATCATTTTTATAACTTTTACAAACTAAAGTTTAGTTTTAATACCATTAAACTATTTTGATCAAGCAATACTTAAAACAATGAACTAAAACATTGCCCTCCTTATCTAGGTCGCGTGTCGGTGCCGTTTCACAACAAACACTAAATCCCGCTCTCGGATTTGCACATTTGCTAAGGTGAGTTTTCATAGCCCCTCTTTTACTTGATAAATTGTTTTAAACACTTTGGGGTGAGAAATATGCAAAACCTTTTTATGGACCAAAACTATCTCATGATTACTATTACGTGGTTTAGCCTAAGCCCTTTATGTCCCTAGAGAATGTCCTTTTTCATGAATCCTCAATTCCCCATTGGGAAACGCGAATGTTATAAATAGATCTATTGAGGGTGACTCCTCCGTTCGGTTGGCCATGCTTAGGCCAAGGCGAAACATATACCATGTCGGAATCAAGTGTTGAGGGACAAAACACTTGCTATGGGCCCCTATATTGTATGACATCTTTTAGCATACAGAAACTGTCGTAGTATCGGTTGCATGAACTTAGAGCTAACGTAATAGACATTCATACATATATCATTATATTCGTTGTAATGATTATATGACTTTGCTTTTGGTCCAACCTTCTATTTTAACTTAAACCTATGAACTCACCAGCTTTTAGCTGACCTTTTTAGCATATTTTCTCAGGTGCTTAGTTGTGTTCCTGGATGCAAGGCAAGAGGCGGATGAATGGTCGTAGTAATTTCTAAAGAAGTGTTTTTACACAAAAATGATGTTTTTACTTTGGGACCACTAAAAATTATGGGATGTGCCCATCTATCTAAAACAATATTGTAAGATAATGGTTTAAAATATTTTATGAAGTTAAACGGAGTATGTATTCCGTTCTTTATTACTTGTGTTATGATCCACCAATCCCGTAACGCTCCCGAATGACACGTATGCTTCCGCTAAACAAAATTTGGGGGTGTTACAGATTGGCATCAGAGCCAAGGTTATAGAGAACTAGGTACATATAAACCCTAAACTATAACTACTTTTCACCAAAAACATCATACTACGACCGCCGATTGCCGCTTGCCTTACTTGCCATTTTACTTAGAATTTATTTAAATTGGATTACATGTTTTATTTCCTATTTACTTATGCACTATTTCATATTCATTATGAGCATATTTTTCCACATACTTACACATATGCACCGTCTTGTCACAGACCATGCCTTCACCAGCCTTCCCTCACGATGTTCAGGAGGACATCCTACTTGCTCACTCACCTACCATCCGCCAGCTTGCACACTTAGCCACTGATCCGTATATTCAGGCCACACTAGCAGCTCAGCCAGTTATTGCACCTACTCCATCTATACCTACCCTTACCACCACTCCATCAGCTTTGTTGACGCGCAGGCAAAAACCCCGCATGATTGTGAGAGTACCTGGATATCGAGAGCGGTATTCATTTGTGCCTGCACTAGCTTCTCAGATGACCCGCGCTGCTTACATGGGTCCTTCTTCTTCTACTTCAGAGTCACTGACACCATCATCTACTGAGTCACCACCTCATCAGAGACTGAGGAGATCTACTAATTCCTACTCAGAGGAAGACCCGAAAGAAGATCCGGAAGAGGATCCTGAGGAGGAACTACCAGAGCCTATGCCGACTGAGAGTGTCCCTGGACATGTTAGCACAACAGCAGATATGGATACACTGGGTCTGGAGATTGTCCAGAGTATTCGAGAGATAGGACAGAGCTCCAGGATGGCTTAAAGGTTGGGCGAGGACATGGATATTGATGCACCATTTGGATTAGGACAGAGAGCTGCTTTCCTCCATAGCCAGGAGGAGAGTGGTATGGCTACTTTGAGGGATATTGATTGTGTGATCAGTTCTGTACCACATATTGCGAGCCCGAGCTACAGTCCATCATCACCTTCATTCATACCATCTGCATCAGACATGGAGCGCCTTGCTCGCGCCACTAGACAGCTTGAGACCATCGAGGAAGCTGCACCGGTTGAGGCACAGTCAGTACCAGATCTATCAGGATCTCCAGATGGTGAGCTAACTCTCACTAAGAGAGTGTTGATTCAGTTAGATTCTCATGAGACTCTGCTAGGAGTCCATACTGATCAGCTAGAGAGAGTCGATCCAACACGCTTGCGAGCAGCGTGTTGAGGGTTTAGACCGAGTTACTGATGTATTGTTTGAGAGCATGGAGCTCGAGAGACACGAGCGGATTCGACTGGGTCTTAGGGTTGAGGCTCAGGTTGAGGACGTCAGAGAGTTGGACAGCAGAGCACGAGCCTTGGGCAGAGGTCAAGCCCAGATGCACGGACGACTAGAGGAGCTAGAGCGCGTCCAGTGGATTGCGAGAGATACTGTCAGAGAAGGATGGCAGAGGAATACTGGTTTAGAGTCTATGTTAGCATCTCAGATGAGACGTATCACGAGTTTGGAGGATACGCAGCGAGAGTTGATTGCTACCATTGAGCGACTACGTACCGAGCGTGGACATCTTTAGATATGACTTCGTGATGTATCACACTAAACTGAATTATAACAGTTAGTGTTGGGTATTACTCTTGTACTTCCGTTGTATTTCCGTTGTATTTCGGTTGTATTCCATCTAGTATCTCATCATGTACCGTAGGAACCTTGTAACCGAAGTTCTATCTATGTCAAACTTATTTTCCTATCCAATTGTCTCTTCTTTTATAGATTGCTTATATGATCTATCTGCGATATTTACACTATTACTTGGCACTTACCTTGACTAAAAGGTTATATATCTTATCACCTTACCTACTGCAGAAATGCCGCCAAAACGAAGATCAAAACGTACCAACCCTGGTGGAGCTTCCAATGCTCCAATTCCAGCGAGAGTCACTCGCAACCAAGCTGCAAACACTGCTATTCCAAACAGAGTCACACACGATCAGACTGCTGAAGCCACTACTCCTGCTAGGGCTACTCCAATCCAACCTATCATGAATCAAGCCATGATTGACCAACTAGTCAATGAGCGAGTGAACGCCGCTTTAGCTGCAGCAAACCACTCGTCTACTAATGCTGGAACTTCGAGACCACCCACTCACAGCCGCACTTGTACTTATCAGGACTTTCGTAAAACCATGACTGGAGGCTTTAGTGGAACCGAAGGAGCTGTCGGTCTGACTAGATGGATCGAAAAGCTCGAGACTGTGTTCCAAATCTACAATTGTGAAGAAGAGTCTAAGGTTAAGTATGCATCATTCACTTTCACGGATGCTGCCTTGACCTGGTGGAACAATTTTCTAAAATCTGCTAGTTTCGATGTTGCCTATGCCATGCCATGGGAGAACTTCAAGGAAATGGTACTTCGAAAGTACTTTCCTCGTAATGAGATTAAGAAGCTCGAGCATGAGTTTTGGAACCTCAAGGTTCAAGGCACCAATATGGCTGCTTATAATCAGCGATTTCAAGAACTAGCCTTATTGTGTCCTGAAATGGTTCCCACTGAGACTCGATTGTTAGAGAGATACATCGGAGGACTGCCCCAACCTATCAAGGGCAATGTCACCACTTCTAAGGCTGCTGATCTTCATGAAACTATCGAAGTAGCCAACAAACTCATGGACCAAGTGATTGAGGATTCCATGGACAAAGTGGTTGACAATAAGAGGAAATGGGACGACCATTCTCAAAGCTACAACAACAATGAATACCGTGGCAACAACAGTAGGAACAACAACAACAATCAAAGCAAGAGGCAAAATGTTGCTAGAGCTTATGCAGCGGGTGTTGGGGAAAGGAAACCGTACTCAGGGACTGCACCATTGTGTAATCGATGCACACTGCATCACAAAGGTCAGTGCACAGTCAAGTGCCGTAACTGTCAGAAAATCGGACACTTAACCAGGAACTGCAGGTCCAAATCATTGGCGACGGTTCAAACAGCTCCAGCTCAGGACCCAAAAGCTGCTATAACATGCTTTGGTTGTGGTGAAAAAGGGCATTATAAGAACGAATGCCGAAATACCAGGAACCAAGGAAACCGAGGAAATCCAGGAAGCCATGGGAATGGCAGGATTCAGGGTAATGTTGGACAGTCGAGTAATCAGGGAAATGGCGAAGGAGCTCGTGGGAGAGTCTATGCTGTAACCAAAGTAGAAGCTCAGGAAGACCCGAATGTTGTGACGGGTACGTTCCTTATAAATAACCGTTATGCATCCATATTGTTTGATACGGGAGCCGATAGGAGTTTTGTTTCTAATACATTTAGTCCACTACTCGATATTGCCCCAACTGCATTAGGAAATGCATACAACGTGGAACTAGCTAACGGTAACGTAGAAAGGGTAGATACCATCATAAGAGGTTGCACCCTTAACCTGTTAAACCACCCATTCAATATCGACTTAATACCAGTAGCATTGGGTAGTTTCGATGTCATCGTCGGAATGGATTGGTTAGCAAAATATCATGTTGCCATCATTTGTGACGAGAAGCTCGTCCAATTACCCTATGGAGAAGAAGTCCTAACAATAGAAGGGGACAGAAGTGACAGAAGAAGCGTTTCAAGACTGCATGTCATTTCCTGTACCAAGGTGTTAAGGTGTATCGAGGGAGGATGTTACATCTTCCTAGCACAAGTCACCGGAAAGGACGAAAAAGAAAGGGAAGAAAAACGTCTGGAAGACGTGCCAATAGTAAGAGAATTTCCTGAAGTCTTTCCCGAAGATTTGCCAGGACTCCCGCCGACCCGACAGGTTAAATTTCAGATCGATCTAGTGCCTGGTGCCGCACCAGTGGCAAGAGCACCTTATCGATTAGCTCCAACGGAACTCCAGGAGTTATCAAACCAGTTGTCGAAACTTGCGGAAAAAGGGTTCATTAGACCGAGCTCATCACCATGGGGAGCGCCAGTCTTATTCGTCAAAAAGAAGGATGGAACTTTCAGAATGTGCATTGACTATCGTGAATTGAATAAACTAACCATTAAGAACCGTTACCCACTCCCGAGGATCGATGACTTATTCGATCAACTTCAAGGTTCAAGCGTTTATTCAAAAATCGACTTAAGGTCCGGATACCATCAACTAAGAGTTCGGGAAGAAGACATTCCCAAAACCGCCTTCAGAACTCGTTATGGACATTACGAGTTCCAAGTCATGCCTTTTGGGTTAACCAACGCACCAGCTGTGTTCATGGACCTCATGAACCGAGTGTGCAAACCCTACCTGGATAAATTTGTGATCGTATTCATTGACGATATCCTAATTTATTCCAAGAGTGTGAAGGAACACGAAGAGCACCTTAGATTGACCGTGGAATTGTTGAAGAAGGAAGAACTGTATGCGAAGTTCTCGAAGTGTGAGTTTTGGATATCTACTGTGCAATTCCTAGGTCATGTAATCGACAGTCAGGGTATTCATGTAGATCCCGCTAAGATCGAGTCAATAAAGGATTGGGCGACACCCACAACTCCTACTGAAATACGCCAATTCTTAGGACTCGCTGGATACTACAGAAGATTCATTGAAGGTTTCTCAAAGATTACCAAATCTTTAACCAAGCTAACCCAGAAAAACACTAAGTTTGACTGGGGAGAAAAAGAAGAAGAAGCTTTTCAACTCCTTAAAGAAAAGTTGTGTAGTGCACCCATTCTGGCCTTACCTGAAGGTAGTGAAGACTTTGTTGTTTATTGCGACGCTTCACATAAGGGGCTTGGAGCAGTGTTAATGCAAAGAGAGAAGGTGATAGCATACGCCTCTCGCCAGTTGAAGACTCATGAGAAAAACTACACAACGCACGACTTGGAGTTGGGATCAGTTGTGTTTGCACTTAGAATTTGGAGACACTACTTGTATGGCACGAAGTGTGTCGTATACACCGATCACAAAAGCCTACAACACATTTTGGATAAAAAAGAACTAAACATGAGACAACGCCGATGGTTAGAATTACTCAGTGATTACGACTACGAGATTCGTTACCATCCAGGTAAAGCGAATGTAGTTGCTGATGCTCTGAGTAGAAAAGAGCGACCAAAACCTCTTAGAGTCAGATCCTTGGGTATGACAATTAGTTCACCTCTTCCATCCAAGATTCTTGAGGCTCAATTGGAAGCACTCAAGGAAGAGAATCGTCCGAATGAGAACCTTTACCGAATTCCAGAGAGTGAAAATGGATTCGTAAAAAGGTCGGATGGAATTTTGTGTTTCAAAGAGCGAAGTTGGATACCACTCTACGGAGGAATTTGCGACATTATTATGCACGAATCCCACAAGTCTAAATACTCCATACACCCAGGATCTGACAAAATGTACCTTGATCTGAAGAAATTGTACTGGTGGCCAAACATGAAAGCCGACATTGCAACATATGTCAGCCGGTGTTTAACCTGTTCAAAGGTTAAAGCTGAACATCAGAGACCCTCAGGTCTACTAGTATAACCCAAAATCCCCGAGTGGAAATGGGAACGTATAACAATGGACTTTATCACTAAGTTACCTAAAACCTCTAAGGGTTACGACACTATTTGGGTAATAGTTGACCGTCTCACCAAGTCAGCACATTTTCTACCGATGAAAGAAAGTGATGGAATGGAAAAACTTGCACAACTATACCTGAAGGAGATCATCGCACGTCATGGTGTACCAATCTCCATCATCTCAGACAGAGATAGCCGTTTCACCTCGAATTTCTGGAAATCGCTTCAAGATGCTTTAGGGTCTAACCTCGACATGAGCACCGCTTATCATCCTCAGACCGATGGACAAAGCGAGAGAACCATTCAAACTCTGGAGGATATGCTAAAAGCATGTGTGATAGACTTCGGAAATGGCTGGGATAAGCACTTGCCATTAGCCGAGTTTTCTTACAATAACAGCTATCACACAAGTATCAAAGCCGCACTATATGAAGCACTATATGGTCGGAAGTGTAGATCACCTGTGTGTTGGGCCGAAGTTGGAGAAAGTCAACTTACTGGTCCGGAGTTAATTCAAGAAACTACTGAGAAGATTGTACAAATCAAAAACCGACTACAAGCAGCTCGTGACCGTCAAAAGAGCTACGCGGATAAAAGGAGGAAACCACTTGAGTTTCAAGTGGGAGATAAAGTTATGCTCAAAGTTGCGCCGTGGAAGGGCGTGATCCGTTTCGGAAAACGTGGAAAGTTAAATCCTCGTTACATTGGACCTTTCAAAATTCTCGCTAGAATCGGACCGGTAGCATACCGACTCGAATTACCACAAGAACTCAGCTCTGTACACAACGTGTTTCACGTATGCAACTTGAAGAAATGTCTTTCTGACGAAACTCTTGCTATTCCCTTGGAAGAAATCCAAGTTGACGAAAGATTAAATTTTGTCGAGGAACCCATTGAAATTATGGATAGAGAGATCAAACGGCTTAAGCAAAGCTGCATCCTGATCGTCAAAGTCCGTTGGAACTCTCAAAGAGGCCCAGAATACACGTGGGAACGTGAAGACCAATTCAAGCACAAATACCCACACCTTTTCTCTACTTCAACAAGTAATCCTAACTGAAAACCGAGGACGGTTTTCTCTTCCAAGGCGGGGAGGATGTGACACGCGGTAAATTTTCACTAAAATTTAACTGATAATTAGTAAGTTATTATTACTAAGCATGAGTCATGAAGCATGCATAAGCTTTGCCTAATCATTTGAGTAGATAACTCGCCTACAGTAAAAATTTCACCACTCTTGCATTCATATTATTTTATGAATATTTCATTTTGTCTTATGATTTAAATTGTAAGACGAGAGGTTATCTCGTTTTTCCCAGTGACCGACACTGCACGCGTACCGACACTATGATAAGGGCTTGATAAAACAAATGACAAATGTCTGTGATATGGAATATTACCAAAATAAAAATATTTCAGACACGTAACAATAAGACACTACGTTATAAAAATTATCAAACAATGATACTTTGGTCACAATATAATTTCGCGGGACACAAAAATAATAAACACACTATCACTTAAACAATAACTTTTATGAAACTCAAATACAATTGATACATAAGTATAATGTATATACATACATTTTCACAATTAATACCATGTGTATAATACATATATACATATACAATTGATGTAAAGGAAAACATTTATTAAATTTTGGAGAGATATCTCTTTGTCCTCTCCTCTCACCCACGTCAAAAGCAAAACAAGAACCAGGAAAGAAGATATCCAAATATTCTTCTTCAACCTATATCCCTGCGCCTCTCATAGGCCGAATCTCCCAAAGAAGGAAAGCCCAACATGTTTTTCCATCATCTTCTCCTCTCTCATATCAAATCCATGAAAGATTGCTTCTCAAATCCATACTTGATGCGCCTGCTATTGTTTGTACGAATCCAAGGGGAATCAAAATAAAATCATTCAAGAAAAACGTATCTTTACACCAATCTATCTTGAGCCAATATACAAGATTCGTCTATCCTTGGAAGCTAACCAAATTCGGCTTCAATCCAAACACCAAGAAGAGAGAGAGGTCAAACTCCTTCCCAAAATACTTCTATATCTCTAGTGGAGATGCAAAAACACCAAACTCAGTTTCAATTTCAATTTTACCCAAAAACTAGGGTTTGTGAAAGTTAGGGTTTTCTAAAATTGATTTGGGGGTTTTGCAATTGGAGGTATTTTGGTGCTAATTCAAGTCTTATTTGGTCCAAATCCAAGAAACAACCCTTCGTTCATCACCTACCATTTTCGGATTTAAGGTTATCATCTTTCTTGATGTAATGTTTTATGTTCTTTTCATGATATGATGTTGGGAAATTTTTATCAATAAGATTGTTATATTGTTTTGGTCATGTCGATTTGTATTTGTACTTGGATGCCATGTCGAATTTGTGAGTATGGTTATTTGAGATTGAGCTTTGCATTTGTTTTGTTAGTCATGTCTTCCTGTCGAGTGGTATAAAACAAAAGAAAGAGAAGAAGTTAAGTTTTATAAAAATATTGCTAATAACAAGCTAGTACAAAAATCTATGTTAGCCATGATGTCTTTGAGTAGTACTCAAGGTGGTGTATAAATCTTGGTAACTCGAAGTCTTTAGAAAATGATTTGGGTGTTGGAATTGAATTTGGTCTTGTACTTTGTTGGTTATTTTTCTGTCGAGATGTAAGAAACAAGATGATATAGATGGGTCAAACCATGTCTAAGCCTCGCCTAAATCTAAGAAACATGCGTGTTACCTTAGAGTTGTGAGACTCGAATTTCAGTTGTAAACATTGTGTCTATATTGTCATGTTTATCTAGGGAGAAATCCATGACAATTGTACTCTTTGCTAATAAACATTGCGAGTGGCTTATACTCGCCAAGTTTCGTAGGAGTAAAACAATGGACGTGATGAGACCGAGTTGGGTAGTACTCAACTACCATGTGGTTGCGTCACACCTTGCTTTTACTAGCCGTCAATGGATTAGTCAAGTCTCGTTTGAGACAATTCACATTCATAGCCGATTTCTTTTCGTTAACTCTTTTCTTTCATAAGTACAACTTGCCATCGAAAATAAAAGTGTTTCGGAAATGTATGGGTCGACAACTCCCTTCTTGATAATACCATAGTAACGAAGTCATAATCCCTAGTCGAGAGTTTCGGCTTCATAAGTTGAAGCATGAACAAACAAGTGCATCTCAAGCCATGTAGTCTATGCAAACTTCTATAACTTAAATCGGATCCTTTTGCAACCAAAAATCTGGAAATGAGATTTGTACACTGAAACACAAGCAGTGGAAATCCATGTTGGTCAAGCTTTGTGTTCTCTTTCTTTATTTTTTTTTCGTGTAAAGCACAAAAGAGCCCAAGGCCCAAGACATAAGACTTGACCTTATGGAAGGAATTGTTAGTTAGATTGGGCCCAGGCCCAAACCGAGTACCTAACTGCTGCCACGAGTGATACCGGGCCACAGCCCACGAGTCTTCGAGCGTCCGGTTAAGTAAGATAAACTAACTCACGAATAAGGATTGAACGTAAAACAATTGTCCAACGATAAATGAAATTATTTACGCATATACAAAATATATTACATAAGTTTAGTTAAGCTTACGCGAGTTGTCAAACAAACAAGTGCAAAAACTATATTCCTATATACATGAGACGACAATTTCCTAAGAACATGATGTACATAATGTTGTTTACGTCTAACATCAATATGTCAAGTAAACTTTCCGTCTAGAACTTTATATATTAAGAACAAGTTTGATAAATAACTAAATACCACCACGTCATTTTATCATATATTAAAAGCGAAAGTATTCAAATTTAACTTAAATACTTTCTAAACACAATTAGAAAATAAATCAATTATATATATATACAAGTTTGACAATGCCATTTTGTGTCAACTTAAATAAGTATATACACATTTATATACTTACTAGTGGAATGTTATAATTATTTTTCATATCAAACTTTGGATATTAAAACCATATTAATGTCAACATGAAGAGTATATATATTTCGTATACTTACTAGTAAGATCATTTTTATAACTTTTACAAACTAAAGTTTAGTTTTAATACCATTAAACTATTTTGATCAAGCAATACTTAAAACAATGAACTAAAACATTGCCCTCCTTATCTAGGTCGCGTGTCGGTGCCGTTTCACAACAAACACTAAATCCCGCTCTCGGATTTGCACATTTGCTAAGGTGAGTTTTCATAGCCCCTCTTTTACTTGATAAACTGTTTTAAACACTTTGGGGTGAGAAATATGCAAAACCTTTTTATGGACCAAAACTATCTCATGATTACTATTACGTGGTTTAGCCTAAGCCCTTTATGTCCCTAGAGAATGTCCTTTTTCATGAATCGTCAATTCCCCATTGGGAAACGCGAATGTTATAAATAGATCTATTGAGGGTGACTCCTCCGTTCGGTTGGCCATGCTTAGGCCAAGGCGAAACATATACCATGTCGGAATCAAGTGTTGAGGGACAAAACACTTGCTATGGGCCCCTATATTGTATGACATCTTTTAGCATACAGAAACTGTCGTAGTATCGGTTGCATGAACTTAGAGCTAACGTAATAGACATTCATACATATATCATTATATTCGTTGTAATGATTATATGACTTTGCTTTTGGTCCAACCTTCTATTTTAACTTAAACCTATGAACTCACCAGCTTTTAGCTGACCTTTTTTAGCATATTTTCTCGTGTGCTTAGTTGTGTTCCTGGATGCAAGGCAAGAGGCGGATGAATGGTCGTAGTAATTTCTAAAGAAGTGTTTTTACACAAAAATGATGTTTTTACTTTGGGACCACTAAAAATTATGGGATGTGCCCATCTATCTAAAACAATATTGTAAGATAATGGTTTAAAATATTTTATGAAGTTAAACGGAGTATGTATTCCGTTCTTTATTACTTGTGTTATGATCCACCAATCCCGTAACGCTCCCGAATGACACGTATGCTTCCGCTAAACAAAATTTGGGGGTGTTACAGAGGGCACACTGATCGATCCCAAAGACTCAGAGGGAACCAAACAACCCGCTGATAGGGATACAACTATCACTGACTCCGCCAAAGGCACTAGGAAATACCCACCAGTGTCTCAGGGGTCATTAGGGGACAAAGACTCGGAGGGAAAGAAACAACCCGCCGATACGGAACCCAAAACCAATCCTGACTCCTGAGAAGGCACTAGGAAACTCCCACCAGTGTCTGAGGGGTCAACGGGGGACAAAGACTCAGAGGGACTTATACCACCCGCTGATATGGAACCCATCACCACCCCCTGGTTAAGTGTTGCTGATGTAGCTGGGCTATTACTTTCTGATGATGAACAGGCTGAAAGTGAAGATGAAATCTTATCAGCAGGAGAAGAGATGGACGTTGATGTTCAAGCTGAACAAGGACATCAGCCTGATCTACAAGAGCCTCAACAGTCACCCTTCCAGCCTTAAGACAATGACTCAGACTCTTCCTCTGATGATGAATTTAAAAAGTATGACAACATTCTTCCACTGACTGAAAGGCAGCTAGTTACATGGATCACCAGAGCCACAAGGAAGCTTTATTCTGGTGTTACTGAAACTCTCTGGGATCAACATACTGAAGCTGCTGCCAGCTATGCTGATCTCAAGGCTGAAGTTAATGCTTTTGATACAAACACTGATGAACACAGGGAAGTCATGTACCAAAACCTTCATGCCCTGGAAGAAAACTTGGCTAAATTTCAGAAGCAACTTCAGTCTACTGGTGAATCAATTGATGAAATCAGGGATGCTATCAAAGAAGACCCAACACTTAACTCTAAAGTGCTGGAGGCTACTGAGGCATACCTGAAGAATTCCTAAGTCCTCACTGAACTAATCAACATGCTCAAATCAGGCAATGTTCAGGGTCTTCAATCCCTTCAGGCTGCCCTGAGTTCTCTGGATGCTCAGGTGACTACATTGGCCAAGGCATCATCCTCACTGGCTTGGAATCTTGGGCCTCAGATGACTGCCTTGGAGACCTCTCAGGCTAATATGGAAGACAGAGTCACTGGTCTTCAACAGGATACTAAAGACATCAAGGCAATGGTAATGGAGATCTATCAAGCCTTCAAGGGTCAATCAACACCAGGGCCTTCAGTATCCGCTGCAACTCTTGCCCTCACTGACGCTACGACAAGAGTTGAGGGGGAGAGACATACTGAAGACACTCCTTCTCACACTGAGGGGGAGCCAATAGCATCCTTATCATCAACACCACCAGTCTCTGCAACACCGCTTGCATCAGCACCACCTGTATCAGCAACATCGATTTCAACAGTTTCACCAACAACGACAACACTGACACTTGCAGTGGCACCACCTGTTATCACTACAACACCTCCTTTGGTAGCAACATCATCCTCAGGACAGGACAAAGGGAAAGGCATCATGAAATCTTCTGAGCCTGAAAAAATACCCTTCCAAATCGGAGACACTGAATACCTACTCACACCTCAACAGCTAAGCAACTACCTTGCCAAGGAAGAAAGAAGAAAGAAGCTTGCTGAGGAAGAGAGGAAGAGCAAGGAAACACTAATAAAGATTGTCTCTGAAGAAGCTGAGAATGTTGGAATTGATCCTCTCAAGCTTCAAAAGGGTCAAGCTGGACAAAAGTTCAAAGATTCTCAGGCTGCTAAGATGGCTGAATTGAAAAAGAAGTTGGATGAAAAGAACATAAGAGCTTCAGTCATAAGGCAAGAAAGAATTGACCATTACAACTGGTCAATGACTAGCAGAAGGCATCCTGAGAAGATCACAGAACTGGATGAACTTGGTCCACTGATAATGAATGTCTACAGGGGGGATGACAAAAGACATTTCGAGGTTCATGATCCCCTGAAATTCATAGACTTTGGGATCACTGAACTGGATGAACTTGGTCCACTGATAGAGAAGAAACAAAATGCCGCAGTTAAGGAGCTGATGAAGATGCTCAGCAAGAGGTATGAAAGGCTAAGGGATGCACCAGCTCAATTGGGTATTCAGCCTGCCTTAAATGCACCTGAAAGATCTCAATCTCAATCATCCCAAGGCAAAAGGAAGAGGGTTGAGCCTGGGCCAGAGATCAAAATGCCTGGATTGGAGTGTAACAGGGAATTGCCTGAATGAGTCAAGTTTGTGAACTGTTTGGTGATCGAGAAGCCTGAAAGAGGGCTATTCTTTATTGATGTCTATGGAAACCCAGCCTTTCAGAGATGGAGTGACATTGACCTTGCAGGGGTAGGAACCATGGCAGGGTACATACCAGTGGCCTCTCAAATCAACACCCCTGAAAATGTCAGGTTCTGCAAAGACCTGAACAAGAAGTTGAGAGAACACCCTGACGAAGAAGCACTCTTCAGGAAAAAGCCAAAGCTTGAAGCATTGGGAATTCACCTGGAATGACATCAATTTTTGTTTTAATTATGTACTAGTGATAGGGACTTTGTAACCTGATCAATAAACGATGTATGTTTTGTTAATACTCAGTGTTCCTTACTTGTATTCATTAGTACATTCAGTGTAAGAAGAAGCCATTTGCTCACTTACACTGATAAAACACTTAGGCTATTTGTATATCCAAATAGGGGGAGACTGTTGGGTTCAGTAAATACCCAAACCCATTAATTTAGGATTTGAATAGAAAATAACCTAAGTGTTTAATCCGTTAAACACTATCAGGTCACTGAGTGCATAGTCTCTCAGTGAGCCATCTTCAGGATACTCAGTATGAGGCGAAGAAGAAGCCTTTCCACTCAGTAAGGCGGAACTTAAAGGGTGAAGACTAAGTCAAGAAGAAGATGGCGGATTCAGTGAGTGATGACAATAACTCACTGAGTCCCTAAGACTCCTCTCCAATTGTTTACACTGAAGACAAACTGATGATAAAGACTAAAGGCTATGAAGACTGAAGAATGAGCAGGATAAGGCGGGAAATGTTTACCCAGTTAAAACTAAGTCCCTATCTACTAAAGTCAAACATTTCCCTGAATGGCAAGCGACTAAGCTAAAGTATCTCTGTTAAGGAAAGCAGCCTCGCTGCCTACTACAAATAGCAAAGTAAACAGTAATCGAATATATCAATATTCGTGATTACTGTGATCTCAGTTTTGTCTTCTAGGTTAAAGTTAAAACCATACTTGTATAAATAGCATAAGAGAGTGAGTGAAAAGTTTAAGCTTGTGAATTGTAAAAACACACACACACAAGCCATCTTTTCACTCCTCCAAAATACAACTTTATCCTTGAGATACTCAGTGGGTTCTGATAAGGTTTTAAAATGTACCTTTTTGAGGGGTCGTTTAAGCCCTTATTTGATCACTTTTGTATCCGTTATTGCTTAATATCGTTCATTTTCACTTTTTAGGTCTCTTGAAGGCAAACTGCTGTAATGACACTTATTTGGACGAAAAGGCGCGGATATATGAAGAAAATGGCCAAAGTCAAGAATCGAGACACTCAAGCTGCTAAATTACATGGGGACGCGGCTTAATCTGCAGCGCGTCGGAGGAATTTGTGACGACTCGAAGAGAAATTGCTTGTTTTGGAGGACGACGTCGGCTTTAAAAGAGTAGGCCGTCGCAACTCAGATGGCCTAGATTCAATCCAGACGGCGTCAGAAGCTAAAGAGGACGGCGTCACAAGCATAAGGTGACGCCGTCGCAAGATTAACTTGACCAAGACGAAACCCTAATGACGGCGACACGACGGCGTCACAAATCATAAGGTGACGCCGTCGCACATGTAATCTTATATATAGAATCCGAATTTTTCAGTTTTAGAAGTAGTCTTTTGGGTAAACTTTTGGAGTAAAACCTAAACCGAACCAAGGTCGTATTTTAGGGTTCTAAACCCTATCTTACACCAAGATAAGTTGTTTACTTCATTAATTTAATTATGTCTTTAATTATTTGTGTGTATGCTTGCATGTTCTCCATGTCCGGCTAATTTACTTGTGTGTTTGCTTAGGGAATATGAAACTTAATTATTGAATATTGATTGGTTGTTTCTTATCTTAGTTGATTAATGATCTAGTAATGCGATAGGTCATTCGTTGTGTACTTAATGCTTGATTAATCTTTGTGAACCTTAGGTTATAGCACTTTGAGTTGTTGTAAGCTAAACTATCCAAAGAGGCCTTAGAGTTAGAGTTTATCATCCCTAGTGGGTTTTGTAGACGAGACCCTTTGGTAACTTCAAAGAGTTAGGGAGAAACGCATACCCTACAACTTTAGATACACAACGCAACTAGGAATAAGGACGTGACAATTCAACCACCAATAGAAGATAATTAAGGAGTAGTAAAACCTAAGTAAACACATCTTTAAACTATCATACGAGCACACAATAATTAGACATAGACTACCACCACCTTAGTTTAGATAATTAGATAATAGTAGAGTAATCGATAGAAATACCAACCCCCCAAATCCAAACCCCGAGATTCGTACTTTTCCTTTTCTAAAAAACATAAAAAAAGATAAAAAAATAATCTTCCTCAACCCCAACCTTAGCGTAGTAACTTCTCACTAGCATTCCTATTCCCCTAGAGAACGATATCAATTCCCGTGGCTTACCCTAATACTACACTACAACGATTAGGTTCACTGCCTAGGGTGTTGAAAAACTTGCTCGACGAAAAGGAAGTTCCTTTGACCCCGAACGCGCGTTGTATGCATATCAAGTTTTTGGCCGCTGCCGGGGAATAGAATAGCTAGTTAGTAGTCCACCTCGTTTAGGTTTATTTGCTTGATTCCTATCAAGTAAACTTTTTTTTTCATTTTTAGCTTCCTTTTAGTCTATCCCCCTTCTTCGTGACCTTTGTTCGTAACCCCATCACTTTTCATCATGGAAGGTGAAAACCCCCCTCAAATCATTGTCCCGCCAAGAGACCGTACTCTTGGTGAATACTCGAGACCTAGCCACCTAGGCTATAGGAACACCATTGAGCTTCCCGACCAAGCCCAAATTACGGCCCTGCGATCCGACACCATCCGGTTGGTGCAAAATGGATGTGCATTCCATGGACTTCGTTCCGAAGATCCAAATCAGCATCTGAGGGATTTCCTCAAAATTGTCGATTCCATCGACCTTGATGCTAATACTGGGGAGACCACGCGTCTACGTCTCTTCCAATTCTCTCTACGGGACCAAGCTAGTAATTGGCTTGAGCGACTTCCCGCCGGCTCCATCTCAAGTTGGGATGATCTCACCACTCGTTTCCTTGCTCAATTTTTCCCACCGGGGAGAACCACAAAACTTAGGAATGACATCTTGATGTTCCAACAACGTCAAGGTGAATCTCTCTACGAAGCATGGACTCAATTCAAGGACTTACTTCATAAAGTCCCTCATCATGGCATTGATCTTTGGCTCCAAGTCCAAATCTTTTATGATCATGTCAACTTCCCCACTAAGCGATCCATTGACCAAGCGACCGGTGGAAAACTTAGTAATCTCACCGCGGAAGAATCATGGGGTATAATAGAGGACCATGCTCTCTATGACAACGAAAGTTGGAATGACCCCCGTGAGTTGCCCAAAACCGTTAAGGCAATCTCCTTGCCTCCAATTGACTCACAACCTTCCGACCATAGGATGCTTGAACTTGAAGATCAAGTAAAATTCCTCATGAGCTCCTACAAAAATCCTAAGTCTTCACATCAAGTGAATAAAATCACTCTACCTTGTGAATTATGTAGTGGTCCCCATGACACTCGTGATTGCACAAGACTCCCCAAACAAGCTTTTCCGGACTCACGCCTCCACGCGTACTGAGGGAGAGAAGTGGTACACTTTCAAGCCCGAACAAAACAACTTAGGAAACTCTTACAACCCCTCATGGAGAAATCACCCTAACCTTAAGTGGAATCAAAACTCAAGTACACCCCAAAGCTCATCTAGTCCACCTAATAGGTTCAATTCTCTAAACACCGGGAACCCCACTAATCTTGAGACAATTGCATCTAGATTTATAAAAACTATAATTTGAGTTTACCTGTGTTTTAAATTTATTTTCAGATATAAATTGTTAAATTTATATTATTACGACACCTTTCTTAAAAACTACTCGATAATTATATTATCACTCAAATTTCACAAGAATTTATTTTACAATTTTATTATCTCATTACATTCTATTTTGATCTATTAAAAATTTACTTGTACCAAAAAGTTACCATTTACCTTACAAGTTAATAATATATACACATTTACTTACACATCTTTGACAAATTATACAAGTATATACTTAATAAAAGAGAGTACAAAAAATAATTGAGGGACAGACAATATCCCCATGACCCAAAACCGTTCTTGAAAGGGGGATGTATGCATTTATGGGTTTGGTAAAATAATTCTTGTGATAATATATATCTACACTCCATGTACTAATTTTCAACACATTCATTCACTTCACTTCATATCACTCTCATTATTTCTACAATTCCAGGTAAAATTTTCCATCTTCTTGTTTCATCTCCTCAAAACCGGTCAAAAAATACCATGGAGTAGCAAGAAATCATCAAAATTTTGCAAGATCAAGTTATACAATCTAGATTACACTCTTGTTTAGGTTTTGAAATAAAAACCTAGGGTGTTTAGGTTTAATCCTTGGTTCTAATCACCTCATCAAGTTTACTTGTAAGCATATCACTTCATTTTACATATTTCACTTTCATTTCATATTTATCTCTTCATTTTGAGGAAGTATGCAAGACTTGTTATTAGTTATACCATTTTACATGATTTTAGAGTTATATATATATAAAGTCATCCTATAATTATTCCCTTGTTATATATTGGTCTTGATGATGTCTAAGAACCCATGACACCCTAAGAAGGTGTATGGTAGGATTAGAATAGCTTTGGAGTTGATTTGAAGGGATTGAATAGGTTTAGTACGAGAAAAACTATTTTCGACAAGTATATAACGTGTTCTGTCTTTTTATTTTGTTTTTCTGGAAAATCCGACAGTGGGCACAAATTTTGGGCCTTGATATTTAGAAAATATACTTTAAAACGAATGCGGGTGAGCTTGAACGGATTAAAACGAGTTATAACGAGAAGTTTATGAATTTTTCAAGTTTGACGACGATATATATTTTTATTTTCTTGAAATTTCAGAACCTATTTTAGTTTTGTACGAGTAAAAAACGAGTCCTAAGCTTTACAAATTATTTCGACTTATCAAAAATATATTAGTATACTTTGATCGGCTAAGGACGATAATACTTAGAAAACGGATTTGAAACTACTAAGATATACACGTTTTCATAAACTTGCCGTAACTATTATTTTTAGAAAAACTATATTATTTTTTACGAGATAAGTGTTACGGTAACTAAAATCACCATATTTAACCCCTATTATCTTTATGTTCGAGACCTCTATGATGAAAACTCCTTAACTGAAACTTCTAGATTTCGATACAAACTTTCCAAAACCGCGAGTTCGTTCTTCTAACGATCGACGTACATCATTTTACGACTAGTTTTCAAAGCTATTTTTGTCAATTTCATGAAATTTCCGACGACATTGTTTTACGACGAAAAGTGATAATTTCACTATAAATCATTTCAAAACCATTGTAGGATGACATTTTGACGTAAAAACTTGTAAAGTCCTTTTTGAAGGGTCAAGACGTCAAAAGAGTATTTTTCGACGATAAGTATTATTTTCAAAAACTCACAAATGGTATAAATATCATCCGAATTGCGTGCATAACATTACATCATGACTTATTGTATATCATATCATTCATAATGGGTCAGTTTCGAGATTCCCGCTACATTTCGGTGTAACCACTTTTGTCATCGCATCTATTCATCAAGTGAGTATTCACAGACTCCCCTTTTTAAATGCTTTAAATTGTTTTTGGGTGGAATGCATGATTTATACTTGAACTAAACTATCTATGTTTTATGAACTTATTGAACATTTTATGCTAGTGAGTAATCACATCCCCTTTTTACCGTTTTACTATATTTTTGGGGCTGAATGCATGAACTATACTTGAATTAAATTGATTCTTACTTTGTGAACTCTTTTGACTAGAACTTGTGAACTCGAATCAAATCCTTGAACTAAATTACGAACTTATGACTTGTTTGAACTTATTGAACCGTACGTGTTATGACCTTGACCTAAAGTCTCCCTTGTTCGGAGCATCACTATAATTCTCGCCTTGTCGGTGGAGTGTTCTCAATAATTCTCGCCTTGTCGGTGGAGTGTTCTCAATAATTCTCGCCTTAATGGTGGAGGGTTCTCAATAATTCTCATTTGGGTGGAGTGTTCTCAATAATTCTCGCCTTGTTTGTGGAGTGTTCTCAATAATTTCGCCTTAATGGTGGAGTGTTCTCTCAATTCTGCCTTAATGGTGGAGTGTTCTCAATAATTCTCGGCCTAGTGGTCGAAAGTGACAAAGGAGTCTCCCTTGTTGAGTAAAGGCAAAGTCTCCCATGTTTGGAGCTCTTAAACTATTATATACTTGATACGCTATATTTTGTGCAATGGGTTGTGTACACACAGGTTGCAAGTTTTGTATGGGCGAACTTGGAACCGGTGGATATACAATGCCTTTGCTTTGGGAACTATTATGACCGCTTATACTTGACTACTTGACGCACTATATTTTCGTGCAATGGGTTGTGTACAACAAGGTTGCAAGTTTTGTATGGGCGGAACTTGGAACTGAGTGGATATACAATGCCTTTGCTTTGGGAACTATTTCCGATGACCGAACCATTGAATATTTCTTACGAGTTTTCTTATTTTGCTAAACGTGTTTACTCACCAACTATTTTCATAGTTGAACCGTTTTTCTCTCATGCATTTCAGGTGATCGTTAGTAAGCTTTTTCTACCAGGTTTTGCATAAAGAAGTTTTCACTTGTCGCTACAAGTCGTATGTAATAAAACGCAATATTTTGGGATCTAAACTTTGTAATATATTTGCCGATGACGGCTAAACTAGTATTGTAATGGTGTACTCTTTCTTTTAAATATTAACGTTGGTATGTTCTATTATCTTGTGCTTATGTTCCCTTCCGTTACACCTCGCGTTTCCGCCTCCGGCGAGGGTGTGACATGATTGCACAAGACTCCCCGAACAAGCTTTTGCGGACTACGCCTCCACGCGTACCGACGGAGCGGGAGAGAAGTGGTACACTTTCAAGCCCGAACAAAACAACTTAGGAAACTCTTACAACCCCTCATGGAGAAATCACCCTAACCTTAAGTGGAATCAAAACTCAAGTACACCCCAAAGCTCATCTAGTCCACCTAATAGGTTCAATTCTCTAAACACCGGGAACCCCACTAATCTTGAGGCCATTGCATCTAGATTCATGTCATCTCAAGAGATTCGATTGACTAAGCTTGAAGCCGATTTTAAGCGAAAGCAAGGCGAGATGACAAACAAGCTTGATGCACTCTTAAAAGCCTTCAATGAACGAGAAATTGGAGCACTTCCAAGTGATACCATAAAGAACCCAAAAGTAAATTTGATTTCGTCAACTTCATGTTCTTGTTCACCTTGGGAGAGTACACATCCATGTCCCTCACACCCAACGGTTCACTCGGTGAATGCTATCAACAAGGGTTTTAAGCAATCTAAATTTAGGTACCAAGGCCCTGCACCATTGGTAGAACCTACTCTTGAGAAACCCGTCAACCAAGAACCCAAACCCAATCTAGAGGAGGAGTACAAGGAACTCCATCAAGAAAAACCGGTTCTTGAAGTCTTAGCTCATGCACCTTATTATAATGATTTGAAAGAAAAATATGAGTTAGAACTTAAACTTGGAAAACATGGGTCCGCTTTGTGCGAAATAATCTACCTAAGAAGTTAGACGATCCAGGGCTATTTACTCTTCCGTGTAGGCTTGGAACTTCCAAACCTCTCGATGCTCTAGCCGACTTAGGATCATGCATCAATCTTGTTCCGTTGTCCCTCCATAGAAGCCTTAACCTAGGTAAAATAGAACCAACGGAAACCATTTTAGGTCTAGCAGACGGTAGTGTTTCATATCCGGTAGGGATAATAAAAGACATGGTAGTACACGTAGGAGAGTTAACTCTTTTGGCCGATTTCCATGTGCTTGACATGAATAAGGACCCGACATGCCCATTACTTGTAGGAAGAGGATTCTTAGCTACCGCTAGTGCCATCATTGATTGTAAGATGTCCAAGATAGTGGTAGGAGAAGGTAGTGCTAGGTCGATTTACGATGTCAAAAGGCATACATACTACAAAGAGGAGGAAATTCCACATGAGATTAGGATGGATAGAACACCTTCTAGATATGGACCTTGGATTGATAAAAACCTCATAGGCCACCAACGACCTTTCTATTTAGATGATGCCTTTGCTAGCAAAGCAACTTTCCATGAAAAAGAGATGGCTAGAGACATGGAAGTAAACCCGTTCGAAGACGCTTTAGTATTTAGGAAGATGACCGAGTTCTTAGGAAGTTTGCCCGTCAACCTCGTTATGAATAGGTGGAAAATTGAGAAGCCTAAACATAAGTGGGATTGGAGTAGACCGCCTAGTAATGGAAATGGAGAATGGCACATTAGGATAACAATCTATGATCCCGATGGAGAAAAGTTTGAAAAAGCATATCGAACCGAACGTACTACTAGGAACCTAAATGATAAGTTTGATCCTTATGACATTGTTAAGGACAAGCTTACTTATATCGGTACGTAGGAACACGACTACGAGTCTAGCTACAAGACTCTTAAATAAAGAAAAGCGCTTCGGGGGAGGCAACCCATGCTTAATTGTTTGCTTGTTAGTGTCATATATCTTTTATTGATTGTTTATTCTCATGTTTAAATTTGTAAAAATGCTTTATTTTGTTTTTAACCTCGTCTTAATTGCATATAAAGGTATTTTACATAAAGGATAAGTGTAGGGAGGATTACACACGTTTTCATAAGAAACGTGAACATGAGAATAACAATTAATTAAAAGATATATTTTTGTGTTTGTTCGAGTCAAATGCTTGTATCGAGTCATAATGGATGTTTTGCGAAATTTTTCCGATTCTAAAGATGTAAATTTTCCGAAAATCGCACCGAGTTTTGTCGATAACCTGAACGGCGTCAGATTGCAACTGACGGCGTCAGGAAGGAGTAAAAACATCAGATTACTTTTTCTCGTTTTCTGAGCTACTTAAAATTTTTTGGAATTTTCTAGGTCTTAATTTTCTTAGAAATTCTGTAAACATCCATTCCACAAGCATTATATCCTTGTTTAAATCGAGTCTTATATATTATTACCGCCGATTTTACGCGAAGGTTTCGTTTGTTTTCTTCAAGTGTGTAGGTTTTGTTTCTCAAGAAGAAGATACACAAAGTTGGAAGGAGCTTTTCACGCATACATTCTTCTTGGAAAGGATTTAACCACTACTTCACACACGGATCCTACCGAGCTAATCAAGGGAGTATTAGTTTCTTTCGTTTTTGATTACCTTCTTTTATCATAACTTTGATACTTTCGGGGAACATTGGGGACAATGTTCAGTTTAAGTGTAGGGAGGGAAAATAAAACGGGAACTTTGAAACTATGCTTATCCTTGATTATTTGCTTTGTCTAATTGCATTTGCGTAATAAACCATGAGAAAATGTCTGTTAGGGTAATTTTGGCACCAAATTTAAAAATTTTCATGACATATAGGAGTGGGCCATTAGTCTTAACAAAAGCGTCTCACGGATAGGAAGTTATATGACTAGCACAAAACCCTTTACCACTTAAATTCCACCAAAAATGTGAGGATCGCCCTTAGATTAGTAGGAATTAAAGCATTCATCTTCAATGCTTAGAGTGTGAACCGGTAGTATATTAGATTCTAGAACTTGTTTTGTGATGCATCCCGAGATCGCTAGTAAGACTACACTTGTGTAGTTAGGAATAACTAAATAATAAGAGGCATTAGGATAACCCTTGTTTGATACCCGTAATATAATTACTTCTTCCACATCGGTTGAGTAATTACCCCACACCTTTGCGTTGTACTCATCTTTAGTACACGATACCCCTAGTTAACCCCTCAGAGCCTATCCTTTTCACGGTTCTCGTGATGTTTCGGTTTTCCGGAATATCAATTAAGAGCATTGTTTACACCCCACCCCCAAATGTACACCCAAATCGCCTTAGCCTACCTTGTATGCACTCACTTTTAGTGCATTATTGTTATCACCCTAAACCCTTAGTTCAATTATCTAATTACTTGCATGAGTTGCTAAGTTGAGTCATATCTTTTGTATACAGTTTTGGGACGATTGGGACTCATGGGAAAAGTTAAAGTTTTAAATGACTAAAAGGGAACGCTAATTCCCTTATCTGCGTAATAACGTACTCCAAGTGTTTTGTTCTTTTCAATTCAGGTCATATTAGTGTTAGAGTAATAAAAACTCAAGTGTAGGGATGTGTTATAAATCCCTATTATTTTGATGTTATCGTAGAGGATGGTAGAGTAAAAGTGTATGAAAAAAAAGTCAAAAAAAATAGAAAAAAGAGAAAAGAAAAAAAAGATTGTAAAAAAAAAAAAACGGGCTACCATCCTACATCTATCTTTAAATTTATGTTTGTTTATTTCAGTTATCTAAAGTTTAGAGTGTCGAGTCTTGGCTTAGCAACGCCATTCTTCGTATGCATTTAACATAGAGATTTTTGACTTGCCACCACTAAATAGCCTATCCCACCAAACCCTTTGTTTCCCTACCGTAAGCCTAACGTTACAACCCTTTAAAGACCTCTTTGATAGTCTTTCCTAGGTGCTTACGCCAAAGCGATGGAGGTTTGATCTATTCTCAAGCCTATGGTAATCTATGTACTAGGACCGGTTAATGAGTGTTTATCTTCCATTTCCAATTTGCTATATTTCATATACACCCGAGAGATGTGAGTATCCAAACACCCCATGTGAGGTGCTAGTATGTAATTTCCGTGCTTGTTATGACTTTTATGGGGCTTATATGTGTTGTGGACTGTTTTAAACCAATGCTTCATGACCCCTAACTTATAAATTAATTGGCTAAAAGCACATTTGCTTGAGGACAAGCAAATACCAAGTGTAGGGATATTTGATAAGGTTTTAAAATGTACCTTTTGAGGGGTCGTTTAAGCCCTTATTTGATCACTTTTGTATCCGTTATTGCTTAATATCGTTCCTTTTCACTTTTAGGTCTCTTGAAGGCAAACTGCTGTAATGGCACTTATTTGGACGAAAAAGCGCGGATATATGAAGAAAATGGCCAAAGTCAAGAATCGAGACACTCAAGCTGCTAAATTACAAGGGGACGGCGTCACTGCTTAATCTGCGACGCCGTCGGAGGAATTTGTGACGACTCGGAAGAGAAATTGCTTGTTTTGGAGGACGGCGCCGGGCTTTAAAAGAGTAGGCCGTCGCAACTCAGACGACCTAGATTCAATCCACGGCGCCGAAGCTAAAGAGGACGGCGTCACAAGCATAAGGTGACGCCGCCGCAAGATTAACTTGGCCAAGACGAAACCCTAATGCTGGCGACAGCGGCGTCACAAATCATAAGGTGACGCCGTCGCACATGTAATCTTATATATAGAATCCGAATTTTTCAGGTTTAGAGAGTAGTCTTTTGGGTAAACTTTTGGAGTAAAACCTAAACCGAACCAAGGTCGTATTTTAGGGTTCTAAACCCTATCTTACACCAAGATAAGTTGTTTACTTCATTAATTTAATTATGTCTTCAATTATTTGTGTGTATGCTTGCATGTTCTCCATGTCCGGCTAATTTACTTGTGTGTTTGCTTAGGGAATATGAAACTTAATTATTGAATATTGATTGGTTGTTTCTTATCTTAGTTGATTAATGATCTAGTAATGCGATAGGTCATTCGTTGTGTACTTAATGCTTGATTAATCTTTGTGAACCTTAGGTTATAGCACTTTGAGTTGTTGTAAGTTAAACTATCCAAAGAGGCCTTAGAGTTAGAGTTTATCATCCCTAGTGGGTTTTGTAGACGAGACCCTTTGGTAACTTCAAAGAGTTAGGGAGAAACGCATACCCTACAACTTTAGATACACAATGCAACTAGGAATAAGGACGTGACAATTCAACCACCAATAGAAGATAATTAAGGAGTAGTAAAACCTAAGTAAACACATCTTTAAACTATCATACGAGCACACAATAATTAGACATAGATTACCACCACCTTAGTTTAGATAATTAGATAATAGTATAGTAATCGGTAGAAATACCAACCCCCCAAATCCAAACCCCGAGATTCGTACTTTTCCTTTTCTAAAAAACATAAAAAAAGATAAAAAAAATAATCTTCCTCAACCCCAACCTTAGCGTAGTAACTTCTCACTAGCATTCCTATTCCCCTAGAGAACGATATCAATTCCCGTGGCTTACCCTAATACTACACTACAACGATTAGGTTCACTGCCTAGGGTGTTGAAGAACTTGCTCGACGAAAAGGAAGTTCCTTTGACCCCGAACGCGCTGTGTAAGCGTATCAGGTTCTAAGAGTTGTGCTCAGACTTAGCCTGAGCTTAGAGAGGAGTCACCAAACTTTGTCATTTCAATCCCAAGTACTATTCCGCAAGTACTTGGGTAATGTATTCTTTTGATTCATTTCTAATAAGAATATAAACGTTGAAAATTTATAAGTGTGTTTTACTTACGTTAATTTCAGTCATTATTCACTATTAGTTTGTTTTATTTACTTAAACTGTTTTATACGATAGTGAATAGGGAACAACAAACACTAAATCGCTAGCTTTTGTAATATGGTTATAGCATAGCTGAAACAATGCTGCTATAACAAATTCTGATATACTACCTGTAGGGATCCTTAACTTAGAAAATTGCTCTATGGGGGCAATGGTAGTGTAAATCACTCTAAGTAAATGACGGTGTGTGCACTACAGCTGCACACGGTTTTTGCACAACGTTTGCAGTATAGCAGCAATAAAAATCCGCAACTCCAATACACCGCCTATCTCAAGAATCTCTGATTACAACAATCACTGCACGGCGCTATCTTCCATCAAACACTACAACTGCCACAAAATACTCTAAACAACAACTTATGCTCATGCAACTAACGTACTAGCAACCTCACACAAAACTAGAGGGACTGCATTAGGTATTAAGACATCTAAAAAACATAAAAAAAACCTCTCAAACCTTAGCATTCACACAGACAACCGCGCACTCACAACGATCAAAGATACTTAACAATGCTCGCATTCCCCGATAACCATTTAACCCTCCTTACATTCTTCATCCCATGATTCAAGCCAAACACAAACAACATTGCAACAAACATTATCACTACTATCCAACAACAATAATAAATAGCATAAAATAGCTACCATCATTAACCATTTACCACTAAAATAACACTAATTGTAGCATTGTCATTGCAACAGGGTGACTACCATGGACAAAACAAAATCGTAATTTGCCTCAGATTACATGCACCCGTTGGAATTGGATAAGTACATAAAAACAAGAAAACACCAAACTGCTTGAACAACCGTTAAAACCTACTATCAACACAAACTGCTGGCCAAAAACCATCCAGTGTTTACCAGACTAACCATCAGATAGATCCTCATCAACCTCCATAAAGCCTACCCGCCTCTCTTTTTCAACAATCCCATCACGAATGGCTTTGATAAGAGCTCCAAGTGCAAGCAACGTTTGACGGTCCACACGCTGCAACTCCGCAAGCCCCCTCAGACCGTCAACCGCCTTCTCATTAAAGGGTCTGAACCAATGAGTCTCCACGATGGTTTGCTCACGCTTTTCAATTTTGCTACGCATCTGTGCTTCCTCTGCATCCATACGTATAATGAAATTGCAATCCTCACTGATCTCGCTATTGAAAAGAAACTTGAACGCTGTTGCGAGATTGTCAGAACCGCTTGCTGACTTGATTTCTTCGATATTTGGCATGGCTGCCATTGTTAGGTGGCGAAGTTTAGTAAGTGAAAATATGAATAAAAAACCTCCTTATATAAAAAAGTGTTCATAATGTCAATGTAGTTTAATAAAAAAAGGATACTATACGCCAATACACACCTTTACAAACATAGAACAAAATATTAAACCAACATATATTTTTTTATAAAGCTATACCTTTTTTAAGAAGTATCAAATAAATGTTTGACATCATACTTTATAGAAAATAAATACACTACTTAAAACAAATTTAAAAATACATGACTCACACACGCAAACAAAAACATTTTTTTTTTACAAAGCTATACCTTTTTTAAAAAGCATAAAATAAATGTTTGACATCATATTTTATAGAAAATAAATACACTACTTAAAACAAATTTGAAACTACGTAGTCAAAAAATAAAAAACAGAGCCATAACTTGAGAACTTAATATATCCGCTTAAGAAAATTACAAAAAGCCCCGTGCCGCAACCTAAAAAATCAAACGGGCCTAAAAACAAAACATTGATCCGTAAAATTATAAAGGCATCCCGACCCAATCATAAAACCCTAATCTAAAAAATCCCATCAATCTCGCACCCTTGAAAAACTTAGCCGTAATCGCACCACCGTTACACCGCCGTCAGGTAACCATATCTGTCTCTTTTCAAAATCATCAATCTAACAAATAAAAATTTAACTCAAGACTAAATCCTTTGTTTATAATTTCAGTGATAATATAAAACAAATATTATTAGAATCTTGCAACTAGGTTATCTTCAAATTGTATTAATTTTGCAGGTTTAGTTCGATTGTTGTTTCTTTTGCCAAGAGTAACAAAAATGGAAGATTGGGGTATGCCTTTGTTTTTCTCTTTTTTAAATTTGTTCTTATTTTTAAATTGTGGATTTGCAACTGTTTCTTGTTTCCATCAAGAGTGAATGCTAGTCTCTAAGAATCTTGCAACTTTAGATACTTTGTTTATGATTTTTTTTTGTTTTTATGAATTCTTTTGTACTAAGTTTCTCAGATTGTCATGATTTAGATCAACACTGAAACTTTTCTTAAATTTTGTTGATGCTGTTTATTAGCTGGATGAATCTGTTATGGACCATTGAAACATTTGTGTTTGCTTGCCGAATCTGTTGTGGTTATTAATATTCTTAAGTAGAGAGAGAGGCATACAATATATAGAGAAATGATATATCCTCCTACTACATGTTTCTACTCATATTCCTACTTACAGAATCTTGACAAGTGTCACAGTTTGGATGCAGTGTTTTGTTTGTATTTGATTACGATATGGAATTTCTTCCTTTAACGTACGACTTTTAATGATGTTAAAACTCAATTTAGTTATTATTATCGGTAACTTTCTAGGAGAGAATGGATAGCCTTTACACAATCACTACAAGTTCCATGAAGTAATAGTAAACCTCATTATGTACTGTTTCTTAGAAATTAAAACTTTTTTCTGTTGGAGGTTTACATGGCTTTATTTAGTTATTTTTTAAAGACATTTGATACATTCCAGAATTAGCAACAACACTTCCCATACTAACTGCATAGTCAACTATCTAATTTTATTGTTATTGTGAGAAATCTGCTTTAGATTAGCAGAAACATTTGTTTGCGTGCTGTCCATGTTTTTTCACATGTATTTTAATTGTTTGTGCCAGAGGATGAGCCAGCTCCACTTGTTGTCAAAAAAGATCCTAAAAGCATGTGGGATGACGAAGATGTTGATGAAAATGATATAAAAGAATCATGGGAGGATGAAGATGAACCAACTCCGGTATGCTATAATTTCCTTAATCTCGTCTAGTAGAGGTTAAAACCCTAGGTCAACCAATGAATGCCAAATTTATAACTGATTTAGTTATGATCTCAAACTTATTTGACATAGCAATAACCTAATAGGTAGTCTAATCGTACGTTATTCTTGTTAGTAGAGCTCAAGATGGTCCGATTGGGTTGACCAACAAATGCTTTTGCTTCAATCCTATAAATAGTTTGTGTTTGTTATGATTAGAAACTATTTCATTTTTCTATTTCATTATGGAAATAATGTAGTATTCTGTTTCAACATTTGGATACGGTTCACATCACTTTCATTTTGATTAACCAGCTCAAGTTTTTTGACATGTTTTCTTTCTATTTTTCTGGTTTAACCCATTCAGCATGTTACAGATAAAGCATTACCCAGATTTTTTTATATAAATGGGTCAGATTTGCTTAATTGCACCTGAAAACATGTCCACCTTTCACGTTAAAACATAATTATATTTCCGTTTCTTATGTTGCATTTATTTTTTGGGTCTTTATAGCTCACTGAATAAAGTAAATCTTAAATTCGATATTGTCTTTTGATCTTACCGGTATTTTTTTCTATGTATGCGCATCAGCCACCACTTGCAGTGCCTTCTCCTTCTGAGAAACCTAAGGTTCCAAAGAAGCCTACGGCCAAATTAGGCCAAGAAAAAGGAAAAGTTGTTGAAGTAGCAAAGGAGGAACCATTAGATCCTGTAGCAGAGAAGCTGAGACAACAAAGGTATTAACCATTGATTGATTATTACTTTTTATGATCTTTGATCTTTCCCAATAAGTCTACAACGAATTTATTTTAGTTGGTTATTCAGATGAAATATTTGTATGCATCTCTTGCCTTTACTTTTTGTAAGATATACATTTATTAGCAAACCAATTTCGAGTCTTTTTGTTTACATGTAGGCTTAATTTGGAAAAAATTAAAAGTAGCCTTGCTTTGAACTTCAAAGTCTTAGTGCACTGTTTTGGCAGCATACATCAGTCATCCCAAGTGTTCACCTGATGACATTTCTACTAAATCCCTTTAGCTGTGTGCATCAACTATAGAAAATCTACCATGTGCATATAATAATGTTTTTGAACTCCATTAACTAGGAAGCTTGTGTTCATAGTGAGTTAGCTAGATGAATGCGTTATTATCTGAAATGAAGATTCATATATAGTCAATTTTAGGACCGGTTGGTTGGTTGGAATGGTGTGATTGATAATGGAATAGAATAATAGATTGGGTAATAAAATAAGAAGCGTGTTGAAATGGATTATATTTTGTTAGCATTTTTGGTTGGCTTGTAGGAATGTCGTAGGTTTGTAAATGCAATTTTGATACTATATATAGAGTTTTATAGAGTCCATATTCGTTTTTTATTGGTTATGTTCTAAACGTTATTTTGTGCCTTTCTGTATTATAGGCTTGTGGAAGAAGCTGATTACAAGAACACAGCTGAACTTTTTGCCAGCAAGAAGGGCGATGACAAAAGTATCGATACTTTTATCCCGAAATCAGAGAGTGACTTTATAGAGTATGCAGAACTAATATCTAGTAAACTAAGGCCATTTGAGGTATATTTTATTTGTTATATCATTAGCTCTGGATCTTTGTTGTTGACACTCTACACCACTCAACTTGCTTATACCTCCATGCAGAAAAGCTTTCATTATATGGGATTGCTCAAGAATGTGATGAGATTATCAATGACATCCCTAAAAGCTGCTGATGCAAAAGAAATCGCTTCTTCTGTAACTGCCATTGCAAATGAAAAGCTAAAAGCAGAGAAAGAAGCCGCTGCTGGTAAAAAGAAAACAGGTATAGACACATTTTCTTATCTTTATTGTGGCTCTACTTTTTTGCTTCTATCCTGAAATCAATATAGATGGTAGACGAGCAATAGATGCAGTTAAGAGTTTGAAAAACTGGTAGCGTGGGTATTGGTTAAAAATGGGCTCTGGTCAAAAGGGTTATTGGGAGTCTGCTTTTTTGCTTACGGCAAGGCTTTGTGAAATTCAGTTTAGTTAGAATACCTATAATTCGGTCCGGTCTGGTTCGGTCTTGTCTGGTTTAGCATTTAGGAAATCATGCTGATGTATATTGTAAAGCTAGCCAATCTGTCAGTGGTACTAATCAAGCACCTCTTTCTGTATTTTGGTGGTATTGGCACTTTTGGTCTCACCGCTTGATGGGAAAAAGCAGAATAACTTGTATTTAACATCTGCCATATCTTTTTATGGGTATTTAGCTATGAAAATTTAATCAATGATACAAAGATGAAACTTTTGAAAAATGCATCTGATATTAATAGATTGATTTTTGACTTCACAAAACTTTTTTTTTTTTTTTTTTTTTTTAATATATAATTTTAGCATTAATTACTCCAAAACAAAGGTGCCCGTGCTTCATAAGTATGTATTTTATGAAAGCTAGTGAGTCGTGGCAAAATGGGCGTGTTTGGTAACGGGTTTAACAGACCATTTTCTATGTGGGCCCGGCTCGTTTCACCCATACATTGTTATGTGACTTATGTCAAATTTTCTTTATAAACATGCAATAATGTGCTAAATATGATTACAGATCTTAAAGAATGATATTTTTATAAAATCGTAATCTGAACTTCTGAAAGTGTGTATTTTATGGAAGCTATTGAGTCGTGGCAAAATGGGCGTGTTCGGTAATGGGTTTAACAGGCCATTTTCTATGTGGGCCTGGCTCGTTTCTCCCAATACATGGCTATGTGACTTATGTCAATTTTTCTTTATTACTCGTAACATGTACTAATAAATATGATTACAGTTCTTACAGAATGATATTATTGTTAAAATCGTAATCTGAACTTCTGAAAATAAGAGGTTTAGGAGGAGGTATGTACATAGGAAATACATTATGGACATTAATCTGTTCGTTTCCTTTATTTCCCAAATTAATTGAGCCATTTGCGATATAACATGGCACGAATTAATACATTTTGTTCTATTATATGGTCTGTGTATGCAACTAGGGACTGTTTTTTAATTTCTTATTTTGTTTGAGTAGGGGGGAAGAAGAAACAGTTGCTCATGGATAAACCTGATGATGACGCTGTCGTAAATGCTGGATATGATGGATATGACGATTACGATTTTATGTGATAGAAATGGCATGTTGTCACCTTTTTGGTCGCTTCTTAAATCGGGATCGTGTAATTACAGTTTGATGAACCAGGGAATCATTTGTCTTTGAGAAAATTGACTACTTTTTTCTCTGGTTTTGTATTGGCTGGATGAGTGTCCTTTTTGCTACTATTTTAGTGTATAAACTTTGGAAATTGCATATACCTTAACCGTGGGGATTAAGTCTATGATATAAACAACCTGATTGTATTCTTCTATTTGTGGTGCTTGAGTTCAAGGTTTTCAGCAAAGTTATGCTTGTCTTTTCCTCCGGTGCACTTCATCATTCTTTGAGTGTCTCTTTGGAATGATTTCTTAAATAAAAAGTGGCTTGTGGTGCTAGATACTTTATTTGATATTTTTGTATATTTCTATGCTTATATGTGCTTTACTGCTAGTTTACAGAGATTATGTGTGTTTTGAAAGTGATTATATGATACTCAAGTAACCGTAAAAAGATTAGTTGCAGCAGATTATGTTAGAACGTGTTTGTGTTGGAAGTTGTTGGACTTGGGCAATGGGTTGTTGACCAGAATATGTTTTTTCGAAACCAATGATTGTCCTTAAACGTGCTCAAGTCACAAGTCATGAATTAAACACCGAGCTGCGATGGCAAATGGTGATTAAAAAAAATGATCTACGCTTATCAGCATGATAGATATCCATGCTGGTTAAAGTGCTGAGAACGTAAAATGGATTTTACCGACATTGTTGAAGTGAGTAAATAAGGCGTCTATTATCTATAAATCTTAATCCACGTTGTCGGTGACAATTTAAAATAGTTTCCTACACCTTGGTCGGTGGCGCTGATACCTTCGCTGTTGGTTTTGGGCTATTTGGGTGCGGCCCATTAGCTCATTGCCTTTTGTAGTTGGTAGACGGTTCGGTGGTCATTTTGGTAACGTTACTTCACCAGGAAGGAAAAATGGGCGGTGCTCAGATCTCATATGATCTTAGGGTTTCAGGCCATAATCCTACCGACGCATCTACTTACGGATGGTCGTTGTAGGTATGGCGGGTGGTTAGTGTAAGGGGAGTGACGACCTTATTATCTGTAAACCTTAATCCACGTTGTTGGTGGGGTTTTATAAATCTTTGCCGACACATGGTCGGTGGTTATCTCCTTTAGCTACGAGGTAAGCTGTTACGTGCTCACATACCATATGTTCTTACGATTTGGTTGACATGCAATCTTTTAGTTGTGCTCTATGCTTGTGTCATAACTTGGTTGCATGTTTGTGTGTGGAGTACAGATCATCGTTTTCGATTTAGTTACCTTGAAGGTTGTTTATGAGGTTTTGATTGTGGTCTTCCTTACTTGTGTGTTAACTTGGCTGTATGTTTTTGTGTGAAGTAAGGGTGGTGGTGTTCGATTTAATTACCTTCTAGGTTCTTTGTGAGGTAGCGGGGCCTTTTTTTTGTTTTTTTTTTTTTTTTTTGGGTGGTGTCAAAGGGGTTTTGTATAGGCTTACTGACCCTGTTATTATTTCTCAGGTTGGGGTTTCATTCGCGCGGATCGTGGCTTTCAGGTCACACTGTACGAGGCCCCGTATCTTGGCGAGGTAGCCACATACGAATGGAGGTTGCAGCCATGGCGGGTGTTTAGTACTATGTGATTGTTTGCAATCGTATTAGTTTGTTATGTGTAAGGGCGATGATGATCTTACTTTGTATTTACTTTCTTTCGGAAAAACAATGGAACACGCCTGCGGTTTGGCGAGGTAACCGCACATGGGTCGTGGTTGCAGCCATGGGCGGGTTGTGGTTCTGTTTTTGTGTTTGCAGCTCTGAGCCTTAGTTTTGTTTGTGTGTTTACTAAGGCAGTGATCTGTGCATTTATCTTTTTTCGGAAGGCAGTTTATCGAGAACCGTATGTTGGCAAGGTAGCCGCACGTGGACTGTGGCTGCAGCCATGACGGGTGCTTGGTGCTGCTTGAGTATTTGCAAGTCTGAGCCTTATTTGTTGCAAACTGTAGCTTCTCATGTATGCGTGAGACGGAGGGGTTCTGATCTGTAAACGTTTTAGATCGTTTTGTATCCCATGTTCGGTGGCATTTGACGTTGGGATTTTACCTCTTGGCTTTGGGCTATTTGGGTTTCTTTTACGTGGGCTAGCCTTTTTACCCCGTTGGTTTTTGCCAGGTTCTTCTCCTATTTGGTTGACGATTTTGTGGTTTTCTCATTACGGAATTCTAAAAAACCCTTGCGTGTATTGCCAAGGTAGCCAAAGCAGGATTGTGGTTGCACCACTGACGGGTGCTTGTACTGCTTCAGTATTTGCAAGTCTGAGCCATGTTTCTGCCAAAATTTAAGTTCTGATGGCCGTGTCAGACAACAAGACTGTGGTCGATACAGTTTTAAAATCATTTCCTATCCCATGGTTGGCGCTGTTGGTGATAATTTTAAATAATTTCCTATACCATGGTCGGTTGCGCTGGGATATTGCCTGCTTGGTTTTGGGCTGGTTTGGGTTTTTTTTACGTGCGCGGGCCTTTTTGCCTCATGGGCTTTTCCCATGTTATACATCTATTTGGTTGACGATTGAGTAGTTTTCTCATTACAGAATTTTAGAGAAACCTTTCTTAACCTAGGAGGAAATTTGGTAGGTGGCCAGATCTCATGGGATCTTAGGCTTTGCTTGCATTTTATTAGGAAGACCTATACTCACCGTTCGGGTTCTTTGGCTAGAGCCACGAAGAAGCAGACGTTAATAGCGGTAGTTACAGGTACATCGGACGACAAAATAGGCATTCATTTGTTTATTCTTGCGTTTTGCAACTTTCGTATACTTATTCGACATTTCTTTCTTGATAGATGTTGCCTTTCCTGTTGCTGAGAGTTCTAGCAACCTTGGCAATACATTCAGAGGTGTTCAAATTCAGTCGGCTTCAGGTAAATTTTTTGTATATGTTGTTGTTGAATGCTTTCGGTACGTTATGTTTTTGACAAAAGTATAAACCGAATTTTTTACTGTATCGGTTTATGTGGTTATTTCGTACTTTTGATATAGCGATAATATTTGTCAACAGGTACACCTATTGATCGCAAACAGTTCGGTCCTTGGAATAGATGAAGCCTCTTAACATGAGTCGGGAAGCAATTTCAAAACCACGTTGACAATTGCGATTAAGATTTATAGATAATTATGTAGAGATACAGCTGCTATTGGTGAGAATAACAGCGGCAGTGATGATAGTTTTCCCGGCTGTGGATGTGCAGAGAAGGTTGTTTTCCTTAAGTGCGTTGTTTCGGTTTTTTCTGGAGTACGTAAACCTGACTAACGTTACTTGCACGGGGACTGAACATTATTGAAGGGTGCATGTGACGTTTGTGTTAGTTTCTAGATGTAGTCGTTTGGGGTTATTCATATTATATTTAAATGCGGTACATATTGTAGGTTCCGTGAAACGCGTATGTTGTTAAGGGGCGACGTTTGACTGCATTGTAGGCGATGATGGGATTTGTCAGCGTTTTCTATTTTTGTGGTTACTGTTTTGCCAGAATCCATATCTTGGCGCGACTACCTTACGTTTGCAGCCATAGGGTTTTGTGTGCCACTTCAGTAATTGCTGACCTGAGCCTTAGGCTTTCCTAATCGTTCTCATGGATGCATGTTGCGACCAGTATCCGGCCAATAAAAACTATTCATGCTGCTGATGTACTCGGATTGCTATTATTTATAAGAAAACGGGTAAGTCCCTCAACCCTGACTTGGGAAAGTATTTTCAAGGCCCATCGACAACAAGGATTAAGATTTATAGAGAGTTGTCTATGGATAAAGCTGCTGTTGGTAACAACAGAAGCAACAATGGTGGTTGTTTTTTCGGTTGTGGATGTGCAGACAAAGATGTTCTCTTTAGGTATGTTGTTTAACCTTTTTGTCGAATTTGAAAGTTTCATTACCAGTAGTTGCGTGGGAACTAAATATCATTGAAGGCTGCAAGTATTGTTTACGTCAGGTTTGCGATGTATTCATTTGAGGTTATTCTTATTATGTTTAAACCTGTTACATTTGAGGTTATTCTTTTTGTAAGTGTTGTTTACCAAAACCCGTGCCTTGGCGTGGCGACTTTGCGGTTGCAGCCATGGGGTTTTGAGTACCGCTTCAATAATTGCTGATCTGAGCCTTTTAAGTTGTACAACTGCCATTTGACATCGGGCTTTCAATACCTCGGTCGCAGCTTTTCATGAACGCTATTATGTCACCTTCTGAACTCGCATTAACGCCACCACAAATACGAATATCTGACCCTCATTACTGAGCACGAGCAAAAAAAATGTTTTCAACCCGTTTACTCATTTATTTGTTCTTTCTCTAAATATGCCTTGAATGTAGACCACATGGTTCTGACTGCGCTTTCTCTTTTTTGCAGGCTGTTTGTTTCTGTGTTACGTTAACCGAAAGGCTGTGACGATAGAATTTGTATGTGTCCAACTGGATTTGATCACAGTTGAGCTTCTCCGTACGTTGGCGGGGAAACTTTTAAGGCTTGCATCCATCTTCACCTGGCAGGGCAGCTTATAAATTTTGCAGCCACATCGGATGTATCCTCTTTATTCGGTTGTTGAAAAATTTGAGCCTTATGAAATGCCGCTTTTCCTAAATTATATAATGAGATCTTTAGTTATAAATTTTATCGGTATTCGGCAAACGGACATTGTGAACAGTATTCGGCTAGGTAAAACTAATCCTACTACTGGTGTGCTGGGATTGCTTATTCTTGGTCGAATACTGATCTCCGCTTGTCACTGGTTGCCTGTGGAACTGTTATACCAATTTAATGTGAGGGTCGGTGAAATAATATAGGCCTTCGGAATTGCGTGATAGGTAATCGTGTATTAGCCACGTTCAATTCAAAAAATAAAAGAAGGCAAAGAAAACGGGACGGGTCACCTCCTAGACAATTTAATTGGCGGTTTTATTTGGGACTGGCCTTCTTTTTCGCGGATGTGGGCTTATGTCCACCCGGCTTTCTTAGTGCAACGGATACGTGGTGGTTTTGTCGCTTCATTTTCCATACTGTTCCACAATTTTATATACCTTAATTTATCTACGAGGGAATTTCTGAGCGATTAACGATGGCTGATTCTGGTGAGCTTTTTTTTATTCACATGTTTGCTGATCTCAGCTACACATTTATTGCTGTTTTTTTTTTTTTTTTTTTTGGGTAAAGGGTTTTACCCCGGTAAATATATAACTAAAAAATGTTAAGTACAAATGGAATGTGGCAGAAGTACCACATTAACCTCAAGCTAAAGCTTGATAACTAGTGTTTATGACATGCCATAAACACAATGAACCTAGCTATACATTAATCATCTAACCAGGCATAAAACAAGAAAAACTTGTAACAAGCGAGCATCCTGCAATCACCATACGCACAAAAGGAGCAAGACGACCCAGGAAGTTTGCCTCCTTAAAAACCCTTTCCAAGAAAAACCCCGAAAGGAAAAACCTTGGAGTAGGGAAAAAGAGTACAACCCATTCCTGGCACTCCCTTTGCGAAATAGATAAGCATTGAAGAACTTCCATTAAGACGTTGAACAATCCGCAATGATCACCGATCCAGGTAACTTCCATGTATCCAAAATCCTTTGAATCCGCATAGTGTTCTTCGTGAATCGAAATGAAAGGATCTTCAAACGAACAATAGATACGATATCATCAAACACCTGAGTATATGAATTCATTCCCTTCTTAAACATCCTTGAATTCCGTTCACACCAAATAGAGTAGCAAGAAGCAGCAAGGAGAAGACGGGATATAACACCAGAGGCTGATCGTCCTTTAGACAGAGGTATAAGGTACGAAACAACATCATCCAGCCTAGGAGGAACATTATTCAACGAAAATCCAGACCGAGAGATATCTCTAGCAGTAAGCAAACTCCTAAGGGGGCTCAATGAACACCAATTATCAAACCAAATAAAAGCCCTCTTGCCATCACGGATATGGAACCAGCAAAAAGGCCGAATAGTGGGGCGAATTAGAAGTAGTTTTCTCCAGCCCCAACTCATATCACCCGTACATGGAACATCCCAAAAACTCCTGCCACGAAGCTTGTATGCATGAATCCATTTAACCCATAAATATTCCTTATGACTAACAATACTATAAACATGTTTTGCCATAAGTGCCACATTAAATTCATGAAGACTACGAATGCCCAAACCACCCTCATCTTTAGGCTTACAAATATCCTCCCACGCCACCTTAGCCTTACCCTTTTTCATATCACCCTGACACCAAAAGAAACCACGCATGAGCTGTTCAATATCATGGATAACGCGTACATGAAGAATAAACACAAAGGCCCAGTATATATGCATAGATACGATATTATTGCTGTTGATGTGTTTACACAACGATTAGTGGTTTTTATGATAATATAATGACCCATGTGGCCTCGCATTGGTTCTCACAGGCGTGTTGAATTGTTCTATAACCATCGATAGCACTTCTTGGAACACCGGAGAGTCCTGTGGCTATGCAGGTACCACTTACGTTCTGATACTTGATAATCATATGTGTGTATTTCTGTTCTTTCTTTCTTGACGATTATAGTGTCCTTTGTTATAACTTTCGTATGTCCATTTATTTGTCCGGATTCTCGGCCTGCAACCGCTGATGATGCTGACGACGTTTGATTACACTGTAGACGATGATGAAACGTGAAAACGATTGCTATTTCTGAAAGTGTTGTTTATCAAAACCTATGTCTTGGCATGGCGACCTCGCGGTTGCAGCCAAGGGTTTTGAGTACCACTTCAAGAATTGCAGACCTAAGCCTTTTTAGCTGTATGACTGCGATTTGATCTCAGTCCTGTACTTATGTGCTCTCCACTTTTCCAGTTTGTTATTCGGCAAATTGATTTTGCAGTCAATATCCAACCAAGGAAAATGAATCCTGCTACTTATGTACTTGGATTGCTATTTCTTGGTTGAATACTGATCAGCCTTCAATCATTCTATAGGCGATGATGATAGTGTTTTGACCAACACGTATACATTTCCTTGGACGACAGCATGGCAGGGCAGTCACATTGAACGTGTGATTGCAGCCATTTTGATTTCCTGGTATCGCTATTGTATACATATATCTGAGCCTACAATTTTTTTTGACGTATTTATTACATGTGTGTTGCTTTTGTTGTTTCCTATTCGAATGCCACTATAGAGTCATAGGTAGCTGCATTTTTTTCACTAACGGTTGTTTGAAATTGTCTGTATCTATTCACCAGTCATGAGTTCAATCTTATCCAGGTAAGTGGTGTCATCGTTTGGAATCTTTCCACTGGGTAGAGTATTGCGATCTTCATTTGCTAATGGTGATACGGGATGTTTAAGATATTGGCCTGTTCTGATCTTCCCTTCGAATTCCTTTCGTTGTCACAACGGTCTAGCAATACGTCTGGTGCAGACTGTTGCACAAAGACTCTTGAAACAGCAAAAGGAATTTGAAAGGAAGATCAGACGGATGTCACTGTCCTGAACCTCACGTGTTTGATACGCAATATTCGACATGTTTGCCAATTCTCATCTTCCCCTCGAATTCTTTTCGCTGTGACAATGGTCTAGCAATATGTGTGCTGCGGCCCTTTGCACAAAAAATCTTGCCACAGCAAAACGAATTTGAAGGTGCGATTAGACGCGTCTCACTATCCTCAACATCGCGTGCCAACATCATCGACTAACGACAGCCGCAGATCATTTGTTTACTTGCAATACATCTTTGTTTATTGAATGGCATGTCAAACCTAGGATCGTTTGTGCAATTTATAGATCATCCTAGATCTGGCATGCCATTCGAGAAACAAACCTGTATTGCAGTTGGACAAATAGCAGTATTTAAGATATTGTCCGCTTCTCATCTTCCCCTCGAATTCCTTTCGTTGTGACAGCGGTCTAGCAATACGTCTTCTGCAAACCTTTGCACAAAGGCTCTTGACACATCAAAAGGAATTTGAGGGGCCGATTAGACGGATGTCACTATCCTGAACATTGCGCGTAGTCGTCCACTGACGATTGAGGTATAATTTTGAGTGGCAAAATTCAACTCTATGACACAACGATATTCAAGTATGGAATGAAATCAGCCTTCACAGAGTACGCGAAAGTTTGGTCTATACAGTGAATCGTGGTGAAAGTATAGCATTATAAATATCCGTAATTTTTTTTCGTTTAGAGCAACATATCACTTGCGAGCAGGCTCATGCTGACACAACCATCCGTACTGTTATTTACGGTACAAACGGAGTGACAGAAGTGCATTTTTAGGGCCCACACGAAAGTACCAGCTGGCGGTCCTCAACGTCATCACGTATTTGATTCAGAATGTGATTGAGGTTTCTATCTTTACGGATACAAGTATTAATATCCAATTCAGATTTTACATATTTAACTGAATAATATTCACTTGCGCTTTCTCGATTTCCTTATATATATATCTTCGCAAACACAGACTTTGCGACCGGCTGTCACCTAGAATGTTAGAAACCTAACAGTCATGTTAATGTTTTTATATTCTAATGGAATAGCGTTACTTAGTATTGTTAATAGCTGGTGTAAAAATTTAATGGTATCGTTGAATTTAGGTATTAAAACATTTTTTTTTTTTTTTTTTTTTTTTTTTTAAGGTTAAAATAAAGGATGGTATATTATAGTCTATTTATGTAGCAATTTGCGTTATTTAGTATCGAAACAAATTACGAAATTTTGTTTTTAGGTCGTGTTGATGCGAAAGTTTTGAACAGCTTTCGTAAGCAGACGCAGAATCTATACAACAAGTTAGCGGTATTGTGTGCATACAAGCTATAATTGACGCTCAGAAGGTTTGTTTTCTTTGTGTACTTGGTGATAATTTAGGCCTTTAAAGCGGTTTTATTTTTCCAAATGAATTGCAGTGTCACTGATTGGGATCTTTCCACCCGGTAGAATATTGAAAGCTTCATTTGCTAATATTGATATGAGATGTTTAAGATATTGCCCTATTCTAATTCACCACTTGAAACCCTTTCGTTCTCACATCGGTCTGGCAATACGTCTGGTGCAGACCTTTGCACAACAACCGTTGAAATAGCAAAAGGTATTCAATGGGGCGAGTAGACACGTCTCACTATGTTAAACATCACGTCTCAATATTAGCGACTGACACTTGCAATGTACTCCCGAGTGGATAGACTCCAGTCAGTGACGCAACACTATCCAGGTATTGTATACGTGTTTGCATTACCTCTCTTAAACATGGATAGTTGCATATTTCTAATTAAAGTTGCCAGTATATACGCATCCAACGTGAGTTACATCTAATTGAAATAAATGTCGTGTCATCGATTGGAATATTTCCACTCCCCAGAATAGTCCAATCTTCATTTAGTAATATTGATATAGGATGTTGAAGATATTGTCCTGTTCTCATCTTCCCCTCGAATTCCTTTCGTTGTGGCAATGGTCTAGCAATACGTCTGGTGCAGACCTTTTCACAAAGACTCCTACCACAACAAAAGGAATTTGAGGGGGCGATTAGACAAGCCAGACTATGTTGAACATCGCGTATCAACATTATCGATTGACGATTGAAATGTGCTCCCGAGTGGAAAGACTCGAATCGATGACACAACGATAGCTTAGTACGCAATAAACGGATCCTTCACGGAGTATAACTAATTTGTGTACGATGCCAACTCGAAGCCGATAACCCCCATGGATATGCGCGGTAAAAACAAGTGGTAATAGCCCGCGCGTGTCATCGTTTTATAAAGGTATGTTAACCTATACGCTGGATTGTAATAAAAGTTTTGTATTATAAATAAGGGTAATTATGCAAACACACCTTTTGCTCAAGGTGTCAAAACTTTCTAGGAAAAAAGTTGGGGTATCTCCAAAATAGACCTTGAGACTTGCGACTTTTCTACTTTTAATATAAGATTGACAAGTGTCCCTCGTAATTTGTGTACCCAGTTATTGTTTCTGACTTTTACCAGCTATGATAGTACAGCGACCGAATCTCAGCGACTTTTTTAAGAATCTTGCGAAATTATTTTTGTCCTTTAGTAAAAAAAGTCAAACTTACTAAAATATTTTTTTATACTTTTAGCTCCTTCCCAATGTTGAGCGACTTAAGGGAAATAATATTAGCGACTTTTTTTACTTTATACTTTTGTACCTTTTAGTATCTTTTTTACACTTTTTAAAATTATAATTTTAACTAAATTATCTATTATACCCTTGTCTCTTCCATTTCCACCAATTATTCTTTCCTCCCATTGTTAAAATAATTAAGTGGTACACCAGCCAACTTGTAATTGATAATCATGAGAAGATATTGCTCTCAAACACTTCCTATTTTTGCCAAAAATTTCACTCGTTCTTCACACGGCAATCAATCGTATTTTTTGTTCCAAACCTTATCCACACTTGGATCTTCATCGGTCAAAGGTTATTATACATTTCTTTCTTTCTTATTACATTTTTCATGAATGTTTCCAAGATTCTTTCTGGGTCATGAAAAATTCTTGATTTTTAAGGTGATAATGTCAAGATTTCCTATTATTAATTAAATATGATAAACATTTGACCTTGATCATCCTATGTTTAGGCTTGTATATTGGTTTTCTTATATTTTAGTAATTTAAGGTGTAAATGTTATGGAAGTTTTAATCTTTTTTGGTTTTATGATTTTGTTTATGCTTTTTGGGTTTCATTTGATTCCAATTCACTGCATACCAATCAATCAAATTGAAGTTTGTGTTGTAGTGGTTAATGGATGAATGCATAACTCGGCCTCATGGAAACGGCAAGCTAGCAGTGGTACCCGATACCACTAGCAGTGGAAACGACAAGCTAGCAGTGGTACCCGATACCACTAGCAGTGGTTTTGAGAAGCCTAGCAGTGGAAACGAATTAAAACTAGCAGTGGTTTCCATGTTTGGTCGCGTAACAAGCAGCAGATTGCCTCAATAGATAATTTTTTTGGGAAACTTGGGCATTTAGAGAATTAGCCCAAGTTTGATTCCATATACTAATTTATGCTTATGATCAGGTTCTATCAAGGGGAGACATGAAACAATTCTGGTGTGCAGGTGGAGACAGGAAACAATGGTTTTTTTTACAAGTAATGGAGCTCTACCCCAATAAGAAGTTTCTTGTGTTGTTTACTGCATGCTTAATTTATACCCTTTTGTATATGTGGTTTTAGATTTATACCCTCGTATAAGCAAAACAACTAATAGCAAGTCATTAACGTCATTGTTGTAGAAAATATTCCACTTTCCAAAAAGTTACAAGAACAACAAAAAGTGAAAGAAAATGAGTGGCAAGTGGAATCCAATCAACTATCCAACTTTTGGCACATCATTTTAAAAGCTCAATCTCATGATCAACAGTCCATATTGATGATGGCAAATAATACTTCAAACCCACTGAACTCCGAAGAAGAAGAAGAGGAAGAAGAAGAAGAAGAAGAACGATGGAGTGTAACGGAGAGTTTAAGAGAGTTAGCAGAGAGTATGATAAGAAAGGAAGTGGCTGAAATGGAGATGATCAAGGCTAGAGAAGCTGCGAGGATTCAGGCCGAGCATAAGAGACTTGAGAGGGAAAATGAGTTGATGGAGATGATGTTGAACTCGCACTTGCAGATTATTAACTCCTTTTTATCTGTTGACAGGAAACGCAAGCGTGCTGAGGATGATGACCGTGGTGATTCGCCCGTTTCTTTTCAAAGGTGATACAAGCATTTCCTTAAACTAGTTTGAAGATAGTTTCTCTGCTTACTTATTTGTTTTTAGAAATTCAATAAGCATGCAAGTATTCACATAAGCAAAACCGAAAACACCCTCTAAACCAGATGAACACACACCCACAGTAATTAATTTAAAGTTATCTAGTTTACATTTGCAGTAAAAATTAGCATTTGAATGTAGCAATTATACAGTCTCATGTTCAAATAGTTTGCGGAATTCATTCTATTCTTTACATTAAAGAAGGTTTTGATATGTAATGCAGGGAAGGAGCAATGTTACTGAGCTTACTCCAGTTCAATTTGGGGATGTAACATGTTGTTAATCTTTAATTCAGGAGCGCTGATTACGTTTGTAACCCATAAGTGTTTACACTAAAAGTGCTGCTTTCTTCTTGTGTACGATTAATGGAAATGGCTATTCTAAATTTAAATGCCGTAGATGCACTTGAAGTAGCACATAAATAAAACTTGTGCCATAAAACTAGATTTTCTTTGACATGTATAAGACCATAAGCAAAGAGAAATAGAACAACAATGCTCCTAAAAACAACTACTCTGTATTTCTATGTAATCGTTTACTCTAGCAATATTATAAATGGCGTCTTAAAATAGGGATAAAAACTAGTCCAAGACTCCAAATAACCGAACTTCATGATGCTAATATTTACATATATCTGGTTTTAATAGGAAAAATTCTGCACTACACCCTAAAACATTACAATAACCTTACGAGAAGTCATACTGAGGCTTCTTGGGGGAAGAGTTATTGTCAGGTTTTTGGGTTGCGGAGGCAAGTAAAACTTGATGTCGTTCCATAGCGCTATCGATGTACTCTTGGAGTGGTGGAAGAGACGAGCCCTCTACATCTTTGTGTGCTTGGCCTCTTATAATCTGCCATTCACAAAGACAAGGAGAAGCAAATTGTGAATCAAGTGATGATGATGTTTTAGTAACAAACTATAAAACATAATCAAAGCACAGACAATGAATTTTCTTTGCTGAAAACTTTGTGTTGCCAATAATCACTGAAGTAAATGAAACATCGTCAGAAGTTCAAGTTTTTAAGGCTGGGACATTAATAAAGTGCTTAGACATTATCTCATTTAAGATCATTTTCCGACACAATATATGTTTTGATTTATTATTTTGTTCCTGTGGTTTAATTGAAGTAAGGTAAATAACTTCTCTATTTTGTTTGAAGGTGACAATCCAAGTATATGAAACCAAAATTTTATGATAGAAAACAAGAAAAATACGGAGACGATGGGAATAATAACAGTAAGGAAATACATGTGTAAGGTCTATATTGGTTACCTTTGACGCCCACCGCCTCTCAGCCTGTTGACACACATCTCTGATATCACGTCCAGACATCCTGAATTGTAAATAATATAGTTAAAAGCAATAAAAAGCTTGAGAACAAAATGTATAACTTACAAGAAAATAACATGCAGTTTATCATCTAGCCAGCACCAACTGTGAGTAAATAATTAATTGGACATTGTGTCCTATTCTTACCACATTGGTAATCGATGTATTATAGCCATGTACACTCAGTACGGCGCCAATGGAGTAGCTTTCATAAAAAATCAGAAAATATATTAAGCAACAAGGAACAGAGACTTACTCTTCGGTAGCCACAGCCAATTCAGCTAACTCGGTCTTCGATAAATGCTTTGCATATTGAGCTACTATTTCCTGACGTGTTTGCTGATCAGGCAGGCCAAATGTAATCATGGAGTCAAACCGACTGAAAAAGAGTTGGGAATAAGTTAGAGGAACACCAAAAACATTGTCTGAAATAACTTTCTTATTTATATACAAAAAAACTATCCGAAAAGAAGTAAAAATGCACCTTAATAAAGCAGGATCAAGATCCTGTTTCCTATTAGTTGCAGCTATCACCACTACTTTTTTGTCATGCTCAAATCCGTCAATCTGCAAAGAAGAGTAAACATATAAGGTAATGTCAGCAACACAGCTTATTTTCTTACCAGATTTAAGGTCAACCCATATGAAAATAAATGTTACCTGACGTAATATAACTGATAAGATTCTACGAGTAGCTTCATGAGTTTCACTATCACGTGAAGTAGCGAAGGAGTCAACCTTTTATAAATAAAGAAAATGGTCAAACAAGAAAGATATTACTCCGTAGATGTTAGACATATTCGCAAGAGAAAAGAATGAATGGTCACAGAAGTCGAGATTTGTTTACATCAGTACCTCATCAAGGAATATGATTGCACCATTGGGAATTTTGTTGGCAAGTGTAAACACTTTCCCCAACAACCTTTCACTTTCGCCAAATTATTTTGACATGATCACCTCCAATGGCACATATAACAGAGGGGCACCCTGCATAACACAAAATGATCCTTTTAGTAAACCGTTTGACTTGACTTCTACAGAAAAGGATCTTATAAACATGCTAATTCATTTTTCAAGATTAAATGTCGCCATGTTGTTTCTGTTGAGTATATAAAATATATAACATACAATAAACAAGTAAACATCAAGAGTACACAGCGGAAGACTTAAGATCATAACAAATAAATTAATTAACTGAAAGTATGCGTAACGTACCTCTTGCAAATGTCAAATCCCTCGAGCAAAGCAAAACAACCCTCGAGCAAAGCAAAACAAAGAAGTACTTATTGGTGTAAGAATAATGTCTTACAACCACGCTCTTGTACACACGAATTAACCAAACGAATCAAGCGATTGCTAGATCTAACACAAGTTCTCGTTTAAGCAAAACGAAACCGAACTCCCTTACAATTGGGGTGCTCGGCCGATTATAGGACAAAAGAGAGGATAGGAGAGATCTAGGGTTAATTCAATGCACAAAGATATGAATGAAACCCTATAACCTAGCCTTGCTTATATAGTGAATGAAATTCTTGAAAAATAAGTTAGGATTAGGCTTGATAAGGCCCCTTGGCCGGCCATACTACAAGCCCAAACCCAAACCCATAAATTTTCCAAGTTTTCCATTTCTAGTCATTCTCTTTCCATTTAACGGTCGTTAGTCATTTTTCCGTTAAATACTTAACGATCGTTAACCGACTTAATGTGCAATAATTAATCGTAAACATAAACATTAATTATTAACTTTAATTCTCATTCGCTAATGTGTGCAATCACGTGGTCACGAGTTCAATCCGACATTCACATGTTTGTAAATATATACATTTCCAAATGTCCCACTTGGATATGTTTACAAAACGTGAAATGACATTGGTTAGCGTCTAGCAACACGCCAATGCCCCCGGTACAACTCGTGTATGGTTTTCTCGAGAAAAACCAAGTTTGATGATTCATCATCATATTCATCCTTTGTTTCTAATACCATGTTAATAAGAATATGGATCTCACTCATTTCTTAATTAACTATTCTGTTTCTCGCTTTATGTGATTTATTCAGATTACCAATTCTTCCAACATATTCCGAAGACCTTGGGCATGGCCATGCAAACATCTTAACAACCCTACGAGGGGCCCAGGAGTATTATACTTCAAAATAAATTTGAAGGAAACAAATCCCATTTTGACTACAAGCGAATTCATAAATTTCGCAACACTTCTGAAAACAACCCTTATAACTACCAGCTACGTGTAGCGTTAGATTGCTTCACAAAAATGCACTACATCCATGACATATCTCTTGTATCTCAAGTCCGAGGATAAATATCCATGATATACTTAATGACAAAGATCCATAAAGTATTATCATGCGGGTGGGATAAGTCCTATACTCAATACATTGAATATCATCTGAATTAGTCATGCTACGCATCAATATACTTTCAAGTATATTCTAACTAATACTCAGATTTGTCTTAATTCAATATCATTCCCATGTTATTGATTGACAACGGACTATTTAGAATAACTTAAGTTATTCATGGATTTAAACATGCAAATATATGACACAATATTATAAATGAAATTAAACGTATACCGTACTTTAATTCATTATAAATAATAATTGTTTAACATCCTTTATCCAAATACTAAATAGATCAATGCATGATAATTCTTAGTTAATGAATTTTGCCACAAGTCATGCAACTCATACTTGTTAACAAGGCATAATTTCAACTAACTTTGATCTATAGGAAATTTGAGAATACTTATTTCAAGAATTCAATAAGTGAATTTCTTGTATATGTTTACACATATCTTGATACTGTCATATCATTGCATAAGGTGCGTGATAACCTGAACCACCTTTATATGACAATCATCTTTCAAAACTTTTAAAGTTTAAAGTATTCTTTATTCTTTAATGTATAATGCAACTATGCTCTTAGTTGAACATAACTAGTCAACATGGTCATCATCAAGGATACCATGACTAGAATTGAGTGGCATCTCAATTATACCAAAGATCATTGTGTACAACAATATGCTCTTTAAACATCCGTAAACTTCAACAGCTTATAGTGTAATGTTGGTGCCTACCAAACTCAAGTTTGTTGGCAATGACAATTATGAAACAATTGTCATATAATCATCCATAGTATCTAGGAGCATCTCCGTGATTGTGGAATGTGATTCTAAATCCAAACATATTCCTTTAAAATATTTATTACACTAACAACTTTCAATGTTTTCAAATCATCTTGTAATCAAGCATGACACAACAACTTTATCCATAACATGATGTTCATGATGAATCTTCAAGTTAAACTTTAAGATCTCATCTATCTTGTCAAAGATATGTATTCATCATGTTCTATTAGACTCATTTATTTACCGCATATGTTTATAATAATAAACATATATTCCAAGGTTATATATCTTATTTCCAAATCTTACAAACGAAGTTTCATTCCCAACTAAAATTTAATTTAAGTGGAATGTAGTTGCCCATACAACATATAAGATTTAAGAAAAAATAAATAATACTCCCACTAGCTTTCAGGAATACTAATGAGCAATCTTATTTTTAATTATTAAATCAAACATGGATTTAATATTAAACATAAGAAACATCTCCTAGATGCTTGCATATATCCATTCATGGATTCTTGCAGTTTGTACATATCCAAGGATTATTTGAATTCATAAAACTTCTTTGTATTACTCATCGTCCTCGCAAAAGTAATTTCACAACAAAGAGTTATGACATTCATTGTCAAAATTTCATATCAATGAAACTAAGTATGACAATTATAATCTTTATACTTCTATTTAATGTATCTAGAAAGAATATTCAATCATAGTTAATTGCTTACATATGATTAATATTATTATCACTAGACATGCATTAAATATGTGTACAATATTGTCCATATGATTTCTACACAAAGATTTAAACCACTAGGGTTTCCACCCTTTGAAGAAACTCATTTTCATTATTAAGATAAATCAAGTATCTAAAGTTGATTATCTTTATAGACAAGATCTCTACATTCATAGTATGATTGATTTTCCACAATTCAACATTTGGTAAATTTATCATTATGATTAACAGTCTTACCATGATCCTGTAACTCATATTCCTCAGATATTAAATATCGAGATATCCTTACGGATCTATGAATGACAATTCCATCATATTAAGGTCTATCATTTTCATGTTTAGCCTCATCATGATATTTGCTAGTGCATTTTAGAAGATTATGTATTTTGTAATTCAATCTTTCAAGATCTAAACAAAACTCCCACTTGCCTTTAAAAATTTAAAGATTACCTTTAAATAGTTTAGCAAGTAGAGCAACAATACATTGTTCTCTTTTGGGATATTACAAAAACATTGACAGTTCCTAACATTAGTTTGTTACAACTCACTCTATAAGTAGTTTAACAAATTCAGAACTTCATTTATAAGACTTAATGTGATTCATCACATTTCATAAACAAATGGTGTCTTATTAATCTTCTAGGTTGGAGTCTTATTAAGTATATTCAATCTATAATCAATCTACTAACCTTGATAACTTTTGGAAGAAACTTTAGTTATCTTGAATCAAATAATGCCAACAGATTTTGATTCTTCCAACATAACATACCATAAAACTATGGTATTTCCTTAGAATTAATATTGTAAGAAAATCTAACAATATTTTAGATAACCATCTACTCTTTTGGCTTACCTATTTACCAACAAAGTAAAACTTAATGGTACAATAGAATTACCAAGTCAATTGCATACATTATAACACAAATATTTTTGACCAAGTCAAAAGACATATTAATTATAATCCCACTATATGCTATAAGTCATTGATCAACTCATTGACTTCATGCATATGTCTTAAAACATAGCAAGTTAACGCCTTACTTTATATTGTAAGTCTTGTATAAAAGACTTCATGTTTGTGACTTTACAAAATCATAAACATTTATAATTAAAGTAATTATGAACACCACCTCGGGTTTCAATTCATATTTCAAGTTAATATTTACTACATATATTTAAGTCATTCAACTAATACTCAAATTCAAGGTAGTATTAGATTACTTCATTTAATTATGTCATTCCATGAAATGTTCCATGTAAGAAACTGCAGAATCATCCATGCTCGTTCTCACGACACGTGGATATTATACCTTGGGCTACAATCTAGTTCACGTTCTCACGTAACATAAATTGTAACTACAAGTGTTTCTTAAATATTGAATGACATAAATATTTAAAATAAAGTAGTCTTTGTTATCATCTTGACACATGTTCTTAATAGGGCAATCATACATATATAAATGTATACTTCCTATTAGAACATTATTCTCTTACTTTACGTCAAGAGAATCCTTTTAAATCATATTAATATGTGTTGTACCTTGCACACAATAAGATTTCTCCCACTTGTGCATGGAACAACATCATGTAGCATATAAACAACACGATACACGTTCGTTTATTTGATTAATATGATTTGTGTCATAGATATAACAAGTAGATGTAGAACTATATTGTTTAGTAAGGAAACGTACACGACTATCCTTAAAAACATAAGTGTCTACAATTGGAAAGTAATTATCTTTGTAGATAATCTGGGTTACTACACAGGAAATAAGGCTTGTAGCTCCCATTGAATTAGAAATCAATAAAACAACTTCTTATTCAAGAATGCAACACAAATGCTCCCACCGAATCTGACAACATTGTAAGTGTTGCATAACCAGTGAAAACAACTTGCTTGCTTTTTACTTTCCTACACCTTTGAAGAACCATACGTAATCATTACTAAGGTACTAAAAGGTGTATTCTACTATATGAATGATAGGTTATCCATCAATGTTATTAACTCAAAAATTGGGTATGCAATTTCTTCCTCAACAGGCCTACCATCCCCATACCGGTATGTAGTACCTTTAAAGGCTAAAGCAAAACAACTAGATAAAATATGCTAGTTTGCCTTTTACCAATTTTATGTAATTAGTCTAGCTTCTAATCTAGTAACTCATATACATGTTTTCCAGTTAACCAACATTCATGTTGTTACAAAGGATTCATTCACCAAATGAGGGTAATGAAATCTTTATGGAAAATAAGATGTGCAATTCATTGCTAAGAGTTACATTAGAATTTAGACAATTCAAATGTTCCTATTATACCTTTCTCATTCATGAAAAGGAATAGGATTGAGTCTCATGCTTCTCCCATGGAAAAGATATTTCGTTTGTCTTATCAAGAATTATTCTCGATCAAACATTTGTTTGAATGCTAGAATGGATCAATTTACTATTCAAAGACTAAACCACGCTTACGGTTAAATGTTGCATTTATACATTCAAAAGAATTACAAAATTCAATTTTAGTATTTTCGATAATTAACCTTTTCAATAAACAATTAAATACCCAAGGTTCATATTCATATAACCAATTAATTATTATTGAAAACTAGGATCCAAATTGTCATAATTTCATCACGTCAGTTGATCTGCTAGTAATGAACCTTATACAAAATGGTAGAGCTATTGCTCAATTGCCAATTTCAATTGCAATTCCTAGATTTATGGGATTTACATATAGCCAATATCAATCGCCATGTAAACATTTTTTATCCCATCTTATGCCTTGAGTTGCCAGTTCTCACTACAAAACTCAATTAAGTTATCCAACTTAAGAAACTGCAAAATCGTCCATGCCCGATCTCACGACACGTGGACATTTTACCCTTTGATTAAGATCTAAGTCACCTTCTCACGCAAATAGAAAGTAATCTTAGGTGTTTCCGTTTCGTTGGATGGCATATAACTTAAATTAAAGGGTAATAGTTTTGATGTTAAATCAAATATGTACAAAGATGTCATGCATTCATCTTTGTAGCATAGTTTTATTAAAACATTTATATCTTGTTTTAATGTATAAGCTTTTCATCATCAAACTTTAATTGAGGTATTGGGTTCACCAATCAAGGAATTTAGTGTTAATTATCATCCATTATACCGTACTTTTGCATAAGTGTAAACACTTAGTTTTTCGGATAATTACCACCGGTGCGCATGGAATTAAAACTAATTCGCCCTTAAGATGAGCTTGCACATTTAATGGCTTACTAAGTAGCTCCACTCGAACTTACAGAGGGCAGAGGACCAGGCACGCGCTAAAGCACAACCTTAGACATCCTTTCAGTGTGACTGCGCACTTCTTTAAACCCCTTTTATTAGTTCATTCTCATGGGTGAGCCTTTCCGACCATTTGTACCAAAGTCATCAATCAATTAAACGATTATGATTACTATTCTTAAAATACATGTTTCACCATTGTTTAGGTCAGTTTATTTTTCTTGTAAAATACCCTTGTTACACATAACAAACAAGCAAGTATTTATAAAAATAAACAAATAAACAATGAATGCATAACAAATAAAAGTCATGCATATCAAATAGCCACATGCAAACGTTTTGATAAATCCTATTAATAACCAATTCTAGATTTGACAATATGCATATATTTAATTAAGACTTTCACCCGTTTTCATCTATGTACAAGGTGAACCACATGCATCGATTCATCGATTGAGCAAGTCAAAATTAAATACATACCACATAGCACATAATTGATTAAATTAATAATTATTGAGGTCTTCCCAATTTTAGATCTATCAAAATTAGTGTATATCACTTAAACATGAAAGACATACAATAAAGCAAATCCATGATAAAACATGCAGATAATTATCATGGATATAAAATTACACTTAACAATTAATGCAATTAATCAAAGTTACGCATATACACATAAAGTTGCATGCATCTTAGGGTTTCTAATCCAATTAAAACAATAGTTTACAAAACCCTAATTAGGGCACAAAAAAACCCCCCTCAAAATTAGGGTTTAGGTTTTGCAAACCCTAGATCTAAGCATACAAATAATAACACATTCATGTTTATTTTAATTATGTGTTTCAGTAATTAATTACTTGTTATACAAGGCTCGTGATGCCACTGTTGAGTATATAAAATATATAACATACAATAAACAAGTAAACATCAAGAGTACACAATGGAAGACTTAAGATCATAACAAATAAATTAATTAACTGAAAGTATGCGTAACGCACCTCTTGAATGTCAAATCCCTCGAGCAAAGCAAAACAACCCTCGAGCAAAGCAAAACAAAGAAGTACTTATTGGTGTAAGAATAATGTCTCACAACCACGTTCTTGTACACACGAATGAACCAAACGAATCAAGCGATTGCTAGATCTAACACAAGTCCTCGTTTAAGCAAAACGAAACCGAACTCCCTTACAATTGGGGTGCTCGGCCGATTATAGGACAAAAGAGAGGAGAGGAGATCTAGGGTTAATTCAATGCACAAAGATATGAATGAAACCCTAGAACCTAGCCTTGCTTATATAGTGAATGGAATTCTTGAAAAATAAGTTAGGGATTAGGCTTGGATAAGGCCCCTGGCCGCCATACTACAAGCCCAAAGCCAAACCCATAAATTTTCCAAGTTTTCCATTTCTAGTCCTTCTCTTTTCCATTTAACGGTCGTTAGTCATTTTTCCGTTAAATACTTAACGATCGTTAACCGGACTTAATGTGCAATAATTAATCGTAAACATAAACATTAATTATTAACTTTAATTCTCATTCGCTAATGTGTGCAATCCAGTGGTCACGAGTTCGAATCCGGACATTCACATGTTTGTAAATATATACATTTCCAACAGTTTCTGACTGAAAAAAGGCGGAGGTAGACTCATATCCTAGAAACCTAATACATGTCCTATTCTATTAAGATACGGAGGTTAGTATCAGGGCACCTAATAATCTAATATCATAAGCAGTCAACGATTCTTGCAGAGACATATATGCAAAATGTTCACTAACCATTCTGTTCATAATAAACATTGGCGCCACTGTTTATTCAAATGGAAAACATAGACATGTTTTGTGAAATTTCATCCAAAACTGGAAAAGAAAATAAGATAAATTGGAAAGACGGCCTATGTAGAAAACAATCTGATTTAAGCTCACAAAACAAAAATGAATGTGACAACGTTGCAAGAATTGCATATGGAACACCTTCATTTCAAGTATAATGATATAAGCTCATCCTCGAATGATACAAGTCTAGGAGTAACAGAAGCCAGCAAATATAAGTATCTTATGGCAATGCCCAAGAGTCAGAGAAAGGATAGCAATGAGACAAACAATTACCGCTTGATTGGCTATAAAACGTGCACATGATGTCTTCCCAGTACCTGATGTTCAAGCAAGAAACAAAAAACATGAAGGGCATTAGTTTCAAGCTATCAGTTTCAGACTAGAGTTCATTTGAGACGAAAAATGGAGTTATAATCGAACAAACTCTTTCTACATTCTCAATGAACTTGGCAGCTTGTAGAAAATGTAATAATGATAAACTAATTGCCATCTTCTATGTATAAATTCCTCATATAGCATAGTTACATACACCCATAAAGTATAAATGAATGAGTTAAAGTCAAGATATAAACCTGGTGGGCCTTCAAAAAGTACTGCACGAGGTTTATTTGTCTCAAACTTGCAGAGGACTTCCACGAGCAATCTCATCATAAACCTCAGGACTCTGCAGAGCCAACAAAGATCGTATCTTCTATGTCTCTACATATAAACAATCACCAAATCAAAAGCTTATCTAAAACTGAGCCGTGGCCTGCTATGTTTCAAAGAATGGACAATTAGAAATGTGTTTGTTATACAAATTGAGAGGTTTAGTTACTTAATATCTCATGAGTACTCACAAACAATCCATTTCTGCTGGTTGACACGTATCCATTTTATATTACAAAGAAATAAAATTTACAGAGGTATGGTAGAGCTATGATATTACAACGTTATAGTAAGTTCCGTACCTTTTCTGCTGAGTATAGCCAGCAATGTTTTCCCATGATATCTGTGATTTTGAGTCCTCTATTTTAGGCTCCTTGAGTCCATAGATCTTTACCCCCATCCCCTCTAGACTAGTGATTGACTTATCCATGGACGGTGTAGGAGCGGTTTCCCTCTCCTATCCTAAGAATCCTACTCATCCACTTCCCCGCCAATTTTAGCACGACACTAAAGCATCAAGCTCCTCAGCAGTAAAGCTCCCTTGCTTTATGAACTCCATTTCCTACATAATTTTTTCAAAATATTTGGATACTGTTAGGAGATCCCAGATGCGTCAACAGATTTAAAATTTGGTTATGATAATGATATCAAAATATTTGGATACCATTACGGATGCGTCAACAGATTTAAAAATGGCTTTGATAATGATATCAGGGATTAATGGCAGTATTTCTTAAAAATATTAAAAAAGCAACAACTACAAACAATAACTTTGTAATATTCCCAATAACATTTTGAATTTGTCTCATGTAATTGACGACGAGATATTGAACAGATATATGCGACTATTTCTGGAGCACATATCGTTATAGCTTCTGTAAGCCCAAAGTTTAGTACGATTGAAAGTATACAACTTCTAAAATAATTAATTTTAAAGGCTTCAAAAGTGTTTTATCTCTTGGGCTTCCATTTAAGGTTCAGTTACAATCTTGAACAATTTCACACACATATGAAAGCATATATGTCGAAAGAAAGAAAAGAAATTATAAAGCTAAAGGGATGGAGGGATAACTGGTTTGTCGCCACTAATGAGTGAGCAGAACAACAGAACGCAAAAATCTCCGTCATTTGAATTTGCATCAGAACTACCCTTGTCCTGAACAGCTTCCTTCTTCACCACTGGACGGTTCAGGGTCAACTGCCACGCAACACCACTGGGATGGAACACAACAAACAATCATAACTAGTGGACCCAATAGCATGATCACTTTAAACCACTGCTACTTGACCTTTGAATAATGCGCTAACTGCCAACTTCGGAGCTGCTACTTCTTCCTCCTCTCCCTGATCCTCGTACTCCTCTAATGACACTTCACCATAGGGAAATATTAAGGTTGCGTTTGGCTACATCACAAAGAAGACTTACTTTACATATATTTAGTAAAAGCTCAAGGTTAGTGGCATAAAGATGGACGAACGATAATCCACCAAACCATCGCTAGTATATTTTGGTAACCACTGCTACTTTATTTTATTCCACTGCTAGTGTTACTAAACCACTGCTGCTAGTATATTTAGGTAACCACTGCTACTTTATTTTATTCCAACTCGCTAGTGTTACTAAACCACTGCTAATATATTTAGGTAACCATCGCTACGCTTCTCGAAACCACTGCTAGTTTCTTGTCGCTACCACATCGCTAGCTTGTTTTGATTCTACTGCTTGTGTTTTGATTCTTGCAAGTTGAATAAGTTTTCCTATCAATAACTTCGAGAAATTAAACTTCTAATCAATATGGGACTCGCACTATTGCATACTAAGTCCACACAACAATTGGTGATAATCGAAGCTCATTTACAAACAATCGGTGTAAATGAAACCCTAATTATTATATGTATATTAAAATTAGAGAAATAATACCTTCGGCGACGGTGAATTGACCGGAGATGGTGAGATAACCAGAGATGAAGGTGTTGATAGCCGGAGGTGAAGGTGTTGATACCGAATGCGGTGATGGTGGCCGGAGGTAAAGGTGTTGATAGCCGGAGTTGATGGCGGCTTGAGAGAGATAGATAAAACATGTGGTTTTTATTGAGATGAGAAATAATTCGAGGAGTATTGTTTTTATTGACTTTTATTGACTTTTTATTCTTCACCATAAAAGTTTCACCATTAAATGGCATTTCTCTTGTAGTGTGAATTGGTAGCAGTTGCCAATAACAGTTTTAGTTTCATAGTTTTTAGTTTAAAAAGTGAATTAGTAGCAGTAGTAGGCTAATTCACCAATGGCAGTTTGGTTTTGTTAAAGGAAAGAAGATGCTCAACATGTAAAAATAGTCAAGGGTACAATAGTCATTGTAATTTAAAAAGTATTTAAAACTTATGTAAAAATATAAAAGTACAAAAGTACAAAGTTAAAAAGGTGCTCAAAGCAATTCGCTTAAGTCGCCAAAGATTGGGAAGGCGCTAAAGGAATAAAATAATAGTTTCCAAAGTTTGACTTTTTTCTCGAAAATAACAAAAAAAAATTTCGCTCGAATCTTAAAAATTCACTGGATATAAGTCGATTAGAAAACATAGGTACGAAAAGCAAATTTCAATCATTGTGTTCTGAAAAGTTGAAGGACACTTGGCGCTCCTTGATTGGAAGAAAAAAGTCGCAAGTCTCAAGGTCTATTTTGGAGATACCCCAAATTTTTTCCTAGAAAGTTTTGGCACCTTGAGCAAAAGGTGTATTTGCATTATTACCCCTTATAAATATTCATATGTTTCGTTCCATTTAGACAAAGTTTGCGATAGTCATTCTTACTGTTTTCTAAGGTACAAATGGAGTGGTAGCAATACATTTTCAGCGTCAAGACAAAAAAAATTGTCTCCTGGTCATCAGCACCATCAAGTAACTCGGTTACCTACTTTTAACTAATTATAGGGCCTACCTTTTCGACATACACACGCGTATTTAATTTATTGCAACCATGAAAAGGCTTCCTGCCACCTTAAGTATTGCAAACATGGGATGGCAAATGGAATAGCAGAAGCGGATGACAAAAATAGCAACCCATATGCAGAAACCAAGATCTAGCAAGCCTACGACATCAAGATATAGAAGTTCCATCCTTGGTGTTGCCTACGTCTGGCGCAACTTTGAATACCAGATAGGTTCTGAGGTTTATTGCCGACAGGATTATGCATTTACGCTTTATGTAACAGTTTGAAAGAATCCCTGATTTGTATAAATGTATGCAACTGAATGGTTGTGATATCGATTGGAATATTTCCACCCAGTGGAATATCGCAGACTTGGTATGTTTATGTCGAAACGAGATGCTTACGATCCCGCGCCGATCTGATCTTCCGCACAAATTCCTTTCGTTATTACAACGATCTAACAACGCGGTTGGTGTAGACGGTTGCACAAAGATTGTAGAAATAGCAAAAGGGATTCGAGCGGGCGATCAGACGGGTCTCGCTATCTTGAACATCTCGTCTTAACATTATCGATAAACGTCTTAAATGTGTTCCTGAGTGTAACGAACCGTTTGGCGAAATAATAATATTCAAGTCTGAAAGCAAACAGATCTTTAACAAATGCAATTTTTGCGTCTTCAAGTTTCAACAACTGTTTATATACTGCGCACATTTAAAAAAAAAGGGGGGGGGGGTTTGCTCCTCGTTTATATATAATACTAAAGCAGCCGGAAACGGTGGCTCCCCATTGGCTGTCGTAACAAATAATTTTTAATCAATAAAATACTATAAATTTTCTGGGGTAAATTATGATCCATGAATTAAGCCCATCGGCCTTGTAACAATTTTTTTTCCGACGAGGATATACGTTACCCATACTTTGGGTTTCTAAAAAGTTCCAGATAAGCTTCACCTCCTCCTGTTCGCCGACATCCAGATCTTCAGGTATGGTTATGTAAAGCTAAAAGTGATTAACGTGTAACATTTTTTTACTAGAATATGAAAGCTGTTTGTTTGTTTAGAGGATGCTTGGATGTGCTGGCAAATCTCGTAGATGATGAAACGGATATAAGAAACAACCCTCACATCTCCATGAAACCCTTTGATTTTGTTTGGTTATGTCACTTTTTCCCCCCCTTCCTTTTTGATGCTTTGTAATGATTTATGTACTTATATTAAGTATTGGATTAGAAGGCTGACATATGTTTTGCCCTAATTTATATTACAGTTGGTAGATGATTTGAAGGTGAAATTAAGTGAAATGCAAGTGGTAAAAGATAAACTCAAAAAGGTATGCAGTCTCATAACTTGGACTTTTCTTGACCTTTTGACTTATTGAAGCAATTTTTTCCTAATATATATTGGTTAATTAGTTGTCAATAAATAAACTCATGAAGTGAAAAATAAGCCGAAAAGTGGGATCATGATATGTAAGCCGCATCAAATAAGTTCATAATCCTATATATAAGTTTAAACAAACTCCCCGTAAGAGTGTTTTTGTCATTTAAAAGGGTATTTTTTTTGGGTTTTAATAGATGGTGCTTCACCGGGTAGCTGCTTATTTGATATGAAATATAATTGCTTTTCGTTTGACTCTGTTTATTTGATAATATGGCGGAAGTAATTTTTTCTTTCTTTACTTACTACTATGGGTAGCTTTAGAATTTTGGTAATATTACAGTGACAATTGAACGCGGTTGCACTTCTACAAAATATTGAACTGGGACCTGTCTGGTTACATTGTCCTAAACACATCCGCTGACCACCTCCTTACATGGAAGGACGAAGAGATGGAACATATGCTCCAGTTCTTCGATACTAATATAGATGGGAAGGTAAGCATTAAGTCTCACAAATTCTTTGAATCACCATATTCTTGCAAGAAGAATTACAGTTGGTAGATGATTTGAAGGTAAAATTAAGCAACCAAATTAGACATATTCATTTCATACTAGGTAAATATCATTTCACTATAGCTGATTCCCATAGGCATCTTGGAATATACTCAATCATGTTCATTCTTTTTGGGTTTGTATGTGTTGTCGCTACCCATCCCATTAATATGCATGTAAATAAGGAACTCTTTTTTACGCCAGCTAACGATATGAATAACTTCAGGTATAAAACATTATAACTTACATTTGTGTCCATAATAATATCCTATAATTTTTTAATTAAATGATATCTCTATCCTTTGCAGGTCACCCAACATAAACTGTGCTGGTACAGAAAATGTGTGCGGCTGATCTTTTTCACTTGACTGCGCAACACATATTCATTTACATGGTGAGCGTATATGTAATTCAGTTATCTATTCGTGCTAAGAATTTTTTTTAAACAAAGGCCATTTATATAGAACATGTAGGCATTGATTTTGATTATGCTAACTTTTTCCAAACTGTTACTATTACAGCTGCATACGGAAGAACGAGGCGGCAGTTATGCGCTGACCGTTCGCTTTCTCAGTGCCAAAAGCACTTCTCTTTGCCCCTTAAGTAGAAGGACAAGAAAGAGATTATTGGTCTTCTGTCACACCCCCAAAATACCTATTTTGCAGCGGAATGAAATTCCTGGGGGATGACTGCCATAGCATCACAGTTACAGTTATATTGAACGACCTAAATTGTCGTTTGAAAAACACATCGTTTGATATTTATTTAAAGCATTCAGAGTTACAAAGATAGGTCCCAAAAGTAGATAACATTTGCGGAAATAAGTTTATTACAAGCCAAACGATGTTTTAAAAGTGCCATAATTTACAAGTGAGACGCGTCGTCACCGCGACTCTATGATGGATCCTTATACGTGCCATGATGTAAATGCCTTAGATACCTGAAAATACATTGCTAAAACGGTCAACAATAATGTTGGTGAGAAATCATAGGTTTATGAAAATGTTTTATACGACTACCACAAGTATAGGCCATGTATGACAAATATGTCACATAAAAATGTTACAATTGCTATAAGCACATGACACCGAAGCTAGACTGATCATGATGTTCGCCCCAACAGAGTGTTTGCCAAACAACTCAAATTATGATATTAAATGAAATGCATCCGTTTGACCAGTTGGGACCACCAACCCGGATGGAGGAGTCACCCTCAATAAATCTATTCACTCACCGTCCGCTACTCCGTAATTAACGGTTCATGATTATGATATGGGGACATTCAATTGGCAATGAGGTAACTTAAGCAATGTAATGAATTTGATATACTTGGTATCGTAATAAAAATGATGTGCAATGTATTCTCCCCCGTAGGTTTGAAATAAAGTATAAACTTGTAAAACGGGGCTATGAAAACTCACTTGATACAATGATGTGATGGCAAAAGTGAGTACACTGAAATGAGGCGCAAATCTCTAACTGCGACCTATTATGAATGATATGATCTAATATAAGTTATGAAATAATGTTATGCATGCAAACTCATATGATATTCATACCACTTGTGCATTTTTGAAAAGTTTATCGTTGAAAAATAATCTTATAACATCTTGTCAATTTATAAATTACTTTACAAGTATTTACGTTGAAACAACATTCTATGATAGTCGTTAAGTGATAAATCAAGAAAATGTAGTTTTTCGTCGCAAAATAATGTACTTTGATAATTCGTGAAAATGGCTAAATGGCCTCGAAAAGCTAGACGTAAAATAGTGAATATCGAGTGTTAGGAAACGAACTCAAGGGTTTTAAAAAGCTTGTAACATTATCTAAAAGTCTTAGCATTTAACTTTTGATCATGGAGGTCTCGATCATGGAGAAAAATATAGATGAAGTAGGGTAGTCGGACTAAAAATATTGTTTAAGGTTAGTTTTCGGCAAAGTTTGAGTGACAATATATTATTCGTTACAACTCCGTTTGACGAACGGTTGAAAATTTTGGAAAATAGGCTAGGTGAACTCACTTTTACTTGAAGACATCATTTTCTCAAAAATAATCTATCGATATGAAAAATGACTCCAAACTTGGTCACTTGCGACAACCATTTTGGTCTAGTAAAAATATGTAAGTGTTATTACTTGTGAAAAATAGTTACGACAACCCTATTTGAAACGCGTATAACTTAATCGTTATAAGTCCGTTTTCTACGTTTTATATATCCTTTGTTTCATGTTAATACATACTAATATATTTTTGATAAATCGACTCATTTAGAAAATGTTTAAAACTCATTTTTGCCTTTAAAATAATTCTGGACAGCATGTATTTTTCTGAAAATATAGTTTTCGTCGTTAAACTTAAAAATAGCGTAACTTCTTCATTATAAATCCGTTTTAATCCGTTCAAGCGACCAAGGTTTCGTTTTAAAGTATATTTTCTGAATATCTAGCCCAAAATAATCCATGACCTGTCGAAATTTTCAGATTTTGTAAAAACGATCAGACCTCAATTCTAAGTTGTCGAAAATGAGTTTTCTAGCGTAATACTTGTTTCAATCACTTCAAATCAACACCAAATCTATTCTAAACCTACCATACACCTTCTTAGGGTGTCATGGGTTCCTAAACATCATCAACAATGATGTGTTTCATGGGAATAATTATAGGATGATTAAAACTTATAACAAGTACTAAAAACAATTAAAAGTAGTATAAATATATATGATACTTGCATGTTTTCTTACTAGAATGATAAAAATAGCTCAAGTAATATTATGAAAGAGTAATAAAGATCATGAAAAGCTTACTAGTTGTATGATGAGGTTTAAGGTAACTAGGTTCCTAAATACTCCTTGGTTTTTATTTCAAAACCCTGAAAGAGAAGTATACTAGTGTTTATATATCACTTGATCTTGAAAAATTATGATTTTTTCTTGTTTCTATGCCTTGGCCGAACCTCAACAATGGGGATGAGAGGGTTTGAGTTTTCTTTTCACCTTTGTATAAGTGTTTGTATGTGTATTTGATTAGTAATATCTAAAAAAAATACATGTGTCTAGTCTACTAGGAGTATATGTGTACATCTACTTGAAGATTTTTATGGAAACTAGGTGAGTCATGGGGGTGGTCGGCCAAGGGTAAAATGGAAGGGTTTGGATGAGTTTTGTAGTTAAATGTATTTTAAGTTTAAGTATAATGTGTAATTGGTAAATATAATTAAGTATTTAGTGTAGTGTTAACTAGAAATCGATTTTTACGGAACAAAATAAAATATATCGAAGTCATAAAAATTATAAAAATACATTTCTCGCAAGAATTGAGTGAATAAATAATTATCGAGTTGAATCTACGAAAACCGTCGTAAATATATATATATAACAATTTATATACAAAATAAATTGAAAACATCGGGTAAACTAATAATATAATTTTTATAGTCTTAAAATAAGTATAAAAATATATCAGGATAATTTTTGGAAGTGTCGGATCAAATATTTAAAATAAATGATTATGCGATAGCGTTTATTTAATAGGAAAATATACGTTACTGAAATATGCAAACCATGCATGAACTAATATGATGGCGATGTTACTGATGATATGTAGACTAAATCTAATCTATATGAAATGTCTTCAATGATTTTTCATGAATTCGCAGCTAAACCCTTACGGTTACGCGAATTTAACACTTGTAAACCTAGTTTACGAAAAATGATGAATAGTGAATCATGAATAGTGATTTTTCTCCAGGAATGAATAGTGTTTCGTAAATAGTAAATTTTTTAAATATACTCTCGAAATATCAAATCGACCTGAAATAGTAACATTCACCCACCCAAAAAGGTGAATAGTAAATTGATGAATAGTAACTGGTGAATAGTAAATTCCCGAGATGAATAGTAAATTTGAGAAATGACCTGAAATTACGGGTTGTCACATTCGCCCACCCAAAAAGGAATTCAGTCCCTGAATTCAGTCCACGTTGGGTTCTACGGTGTTATCGGTGAAAAGGTGAGGATATTTGAGCCGCATCTGGTCTTCCCGTTCCCAAGTAAACTCAGGACCTCTTCGAGAATTCCAGTAAACTTTCACGATAGGAATACAACTCTGCTTAAACTGTTTGACCTCTCGGTCCATGATTTTTGCTGGTTCCTCCACGAAATTGAGTTTATCGTCGAGTTGAATTTCTTCTAATGGAATTACGAGTGATTCATCCGAAAGACATTTCTTGAGGTTTGAAATGTGGAATGTGTTATGTACATGGCTGAGTTCTGACGGAAGCTCGAGTCGATATGCTACAGGGCCGACTCTGCTCAAAATTTTAAATGGCCCAATGTACCTCGGGTTCAACTTCCCGCGTTTTTCGAATCGTACCACGCCTTTCCAAGGCGATACTTTCAACATAACCTTGTCGCCAACTTGAAATTCTAATGGTTTGCGTCGTACGTCAACGTAACTTTTCTGTCAGCTCCTGGCAGTTTGGAGTCTATCTCGGATCTGAACTATCTTTTCTGTTGTTTCACGAACCATTTCTGGTCCAGTGAGTTGCGCATCACCAACCTCGGCCCAACAGACAGGTGATCGGCACTTTCGACCATAGAGTGCCTCGAATGGTGCTGCTTTTATGCTGGTGTGATAACTATTATTGTAAGAAAAATCGCTCAATGGCAAATGGTTAGCCCGACCATTTCCAAAATCAATCACACATGCTCTGAGCATATCTTCTAATGTCTGAATCGTTCTTTCGCTCTGACCATCGGTCTGAGGATGATAGGCAGTGTTCATCTCTAATGTGGTTCCAAATGAATCTTGTAATGATTTCCAAAAGTTTGAGGTGAATCGACTATCTCTGTCGGAAATGATAGAAATTGGTGCACCGTGTCTTGAGACTATTTCCTTGACATAAAGTCTAGTAAGTTGTTCCATGGAGAAAGTCTATCTGATTGGTATGAAATGGGCTAATTTGGTAAGACGATCAACAATTACCCAAATATCGTCGTAACCACCTGATGTCTTAGGAAGTTTAGTGACGAAATCCATTGTAATGCGTTCCCATTTCCATTGGGGAATTTATGGTTGCTGAAGTAATCCTAAAGGTTTATGGTATTCAGCCTTTACCTTAGAGCAAGTAAGGCATTTGCTAACATACGTGGCAATTTCTGCTTTCATGTTCGGCCACCAATAAAGTTTCTTGAGATCCTGATACATCTTATCAGAACCTGGGTGAATAGAATACTTCGACCTGTGCGACTCATGCATAATCAACTCTTGTATCCCGCCATAACGTGGTACCCAAATCCTATCCTTGAAGCATAATACTCCGTCTAATCTCTTTACAAAGCCATTTGCATTCTCGGGCATACCATAGAATTTTTCACTTGGTCGGTTTTCCTCCTTGAGTCCCTCAATCTGAGCCTCGAGTATTTTTGATGGTAGAGGTGAACTAATCGTCATTCCTAATGATCTGACTCTCAAAGGCTTGTGTCTTTCTTTCCGGCTAAGAGCATCAGCCACAACATTGGCTTTTCCCGGGTGATACTTGATTTCACAATCATAATCGCTAAGTAATTCCAACCAGCGACGTTGCCTCATGTTAAGTTCCTTCTGATCAAGAACATATTGCAAACTCTTGTGGTCCGTAAACACTGTACACCTAGTACCATAGAGATAGTGCCTCCAAATCTTGAGTGCAAAAACTACGGCTCCCAACTCAAGATCATGAGTGGTGTAATTCTTCTCATGAACCTTAAGTTGTCGAGAAGCATAAGCTATCACCTTCTCGTTCTGCATTAACACAGCTCCAAGCCCCTTGTGTGAAGCATCACAGTATACAAAGAAGTTTTCAATTCCTTCGGGTAGTGCCCAAATTGGCGCACTGCAAAGCTTTTGCTTCAATAACTGAAAGGCAGCTTTTTGTTTCTTTCCCCATTTGTACTTCTGGATTTTCTGTGTCAATTTGGTCAAAGCTTTAGCTATCTTAGAAAAACCTTCAATCAATCTTCTGTAATATCCGACAAGTCCTAAAAATTGACGGATCTCCGTAGGATTTGTTGGAGTAGCCCAATCTCTTACAACTTCAATTTTTGCAGGGTCAACTTGTAATCCTTGAATATCGATGACATGACCAAGAAATTGTACTTTTTGGTTCCAAAAATCACACTTCGAAAATTTGGCATACAATCTCTCCTTCTTGAGTAGCTCTAAGATCGTTCTTAGGTGCTCTTCGTGCTCTTCTTTTTTCTTTGAGTAAATCAATATGTCGTCGATAAATACTATTACAAACTTGTCCAAATACGGTTTGCACACCCTATTCATGAGATCCATGAATACTGCAGGTGCGTTGGTTAATCCAAACGGCATTACTTGAAACTCATAATGACCATAACGAGTTCTAAATGCTGCTTTCGGGATATCCTCCTCCCGAACTCTAAGTTGATGGTAACCTGACCTCAGGTCAATCTTTGAGTAAAGACTAGAGCCTTGCAATTGATCGAACAGGTCGTCAATCTTGGGAAGTGGGTAACGGTTCTTCACAGTTAACTTGTTTAGCTCTCTATAATCTATACACATTCCGAAGGATCCATCTTTCTTCTTCACAAACAAGACCGGTGCTCCCCAAGGCGAGGAACTAGGTCTAATGAATCCATTTTCTAAAAGTTCTTGCAACTGGTTAGACAACTCCTGCATCTCTGATGGTGTTAGTCAGTAAGGTGCTCGTGCAACTGGTGCAGCTCCTGGCACTAAGTCAATCTGAAATTCTACTTGACGTGCCGGCAGAAGTCCTGGTAAGTCTTCGGGAAAGACTTCAGGAAATTATCGAACAATCGGTACATCCTCAAGTCGCCTCTCTTCCGACTTCTTTTCTGTTATATGTGCTAAGAAAGCATGACAACCCTTCTTTATGTACTTCTCAGTTTTGATGCATGATATAATACTGAGTCTAGTTCCACTTCGTTCTCCACGAATGATCAAGGTTTCACCGTTGTAAGGAAGATGAACAACTTTTTCGTCACAAATGATTCTGGCACGATGTTTGGATAACCAATCCATGCCGATGATAACGTCGAAACTACCAAGTTCTACGGGCATAAGGTCTATATTGAATGGATGATTTAGGAAATTGAGAGTGCAACCACGGACAATGGTGTCGGAACTAATTAAGTTACCGTTAGCTAATTCAATTTTGTAAGAAGTGTCTAGTGTGGTTGGTTTGATATTGAGTAAAGGTGCAAATATAGTGGACACAAAGCTTTTATCGGCTCCCGAATCAAATAAAACTGATGCATAACGATTATTGATAAGGAACGTACCCGTGACAACATTCGGGTCCTCCTTGGATTCTCCTCCTCCCATAACATAAGCTCTTCCTTGTGCCATTCCACCTTGGTTCCCGTTCCCTTGATTCTTCCACTTTGGACAATCCCCCTTGTAGTGTCCCCTCTCTCCACATCCAAAACACACTTGCGGTTTCTGATTTTCCATCATAGCTGGAAGCTTGCATTCTTTAGTTTGATGACCCACTTTCTTACAATTCCCGCATGGAGTAGGGCAACGACCGGGATTATGATGACTTAGACACCTTTTACACTTGGGTAAATTTCCTGTGTAACCTTTCCTTTCCTTTGGGCCTGCAACATAGGCCTTAGCAACTTCTTGTCTCTTTGGTGGTTGTTGAGTAACATTGCCACCTCGATTGTTGTCCCACTTTCTCTTGTTGTTGTTATTGTTGTAGTTGGTGTAGTTGTTTCGGTTGTTATTGTAGTTGGTGCGATTGTTGGTATTGTTGTTGCGGTTGGTGTTGGTAATGTTTCCCCTCTTCACAACTTGTGCCATGAGTTTTTGAGATACTCGGATAGATTCTTCAATTGTTTGTGGATCAAAAGAAATTACATCACCTTGAATAATCTGGGGAAGTCCTTCAATGAAACTTTCCAGTAGTTTTTCATTGTCCGAAACCATAGATGGACATAAAGCAGCCAACTCTTGAAACCTTCTAATGTAAGTCTCGATGTCATACCCAACAGTCACTAGCTCATAAAATTCTGTTTCCAACTTCTTTACCTCAGTACGCGGACAATACTTCTTAGTCAACAACCTTTTGAATTGATCCCATGTGAGCTTGTAAGCATTTTCCATTCCCATAGGCTGTGCATAAGAATTCCACCATGACATTGCCCCATCTAAAAGTGTACTAGTAGCGAACTTAACCTTGCAGTCATCTGGGCAATTGCATAGAAGAAACACAGACTCCATTTTCTCAAACCAACGGATCATAGCAGTGGCTCCTTCTGTGCCTTTAAACTTTGTGGGATCACCGCTCTTAAAATCCTTGTACGAACAATTCCGAACTCCAGACCCTCCTGCAGTCCCTGCAGCAGTAGCAAGTCTGGCAGCTTCAGCAGTTGCCGCAGCCTCGGCAGCAGTAGCAAGTCTATCAGCTTCAGCAGTAGCTGCAGACTCAGCAACAGTAACAAGTCTAGTAGCTTCGGCAGTAGCAGCAGCCTCAGCAGCAGTAGCAAGTCTGGCATCTTCTGCAGCAGCCACAGCCTCTGCAGCAGCAGTCACTGTTGCTCGCTCTTTCCTTAATGCCTCGGCTATACTATCCTTTACATACTTTTGGATAGCAGCTTGTGTCATTTCGGGTGCAGCTTTCTTTGGCGCAATAACTCTTCAAAATCATAAGATGAAACAATGATGAGAATCCATAAGTAGAAACAAACATTACACATAAATATCCACAACCACAACATGCATAATATAAATGAAATCACAACGGAACAACCACGAAATATCACAAATATAATCACAACACACGTGAATAATATACATGAAAATTTCGGCCTACATGGACCGATATCATAGATAGCACAACCATTCCTACATAGTAGAGTCAACCTTGATACATTTGTTTGTACAACAACCAAAAGACTACAAGTTCTTTAAATATATCACACACCTCGTGACTAGGATAATAGTAGTAAAAACTAACATGATACAAGTCTAATCTAGGCATCTCCTGGTGCTCCGCCTGATCGATCCTGAAGCTCTCGGACATGTGCAGTCAAACTAACAACCATATCCGTCAAATCACTAATCTGACGCTGAGTAGTAGCATCCCTACTCTCCCATGTAGCAATACTCGCACGTGCTAATGCTAACTCATGAGCCTGTCGCTGTAGCTCATCCTGTGACATCTGAGCTCTATCAAACAACTCTGGCATCTCCTGCCTCAGCTCTGTAATATGCTCACGGTTTACAAGCTGTCTAGTCTCCAACCCCTGATAAGAAACATCAATGGAAACCCTACCTATCACTAAACCCTCTATCTCCTCCTCCATCGCCTCAACTCGACTCAAAGGAATCTCCTCTAACTGTCCTAAAACCCTGTCAATCTGCACCTGCTGATGATCTAGTCGTGTCTCTAATGTGGTAATAGTAGGCTGTCTAGCAGCAGCAACCCTAGAACTCTCACCAATCTCAAACCTAGCAGGTGGTGCAGTCTCAGTAGTGGGTGGTATAGGTGTGTCAAGTCGTGTACGCTTCTTGAGCGGTAAGTCAGATATGGGTATAGGATCTCTAAGGTAATAAGATGAGGATGAATATGAGGATGATGATAATGGCGATCCTAGTGGTGAATTAGAGGATGATGATGATGATAGAAGTGGTGATGGTGAATGAGTAGGACTAGCTGATGGTGGTGATGGTGTAGGTGCAACTTCGCCCTCCTCAAAGGGTTCAGTCTCAGTAATCGGATAGTATGAGTGGTAAGTCTGGTGTAGAGCCAACTGATGTTAAGGCCATAGTAGTGAGTGTCAAGACAACATCCATGTTAGAGTCTGATAAGACATCCTCCATGTCAGAGTCTGATGAGACATCCTCCATGTGAGAGTCTGAAGAAATAGTGATGGGATGGGTATCTGAAGACATCTCTGTGACAATCGATGTGAAATGAAAGTAAATAAGCCGCATAAAGTGCGTATGAATCCGCATGTAAAGTGAATATGCACTTATGATGAAATGATGAGATGCTATGATGATGTAGTTATAGTCTAGGGTCAATGATGCAACCTAGTTCTCTATAACCGAAGCTCTGATGCCAATCTGTCACACCCCCAAAATACCTATTTTGCAGCGGAATGGAATTCCTAGGGGATGACTGCCATAACGTCACAGTTACAGTTATATTGAACGACCTAAAGTGTCGTTTGAAAAACACATCGTTTGATATTTATTTAAAGCATTCAGAGTTACAAAGATAGGTCCCAAAAGTAGATAACATTTGCGGAAATAAGTTTATTACAAGCCAAACGATGTTTTAAAAGTGCCATAATTTACAAGTGAGACGTGTCGTCACCGCGACTCTATGATGGGTCCTTATGCGTGCCATGATTTAAATGCCTTAGATACCTGAAAATACATTGCTAAAACGGTCAACAATAATGTTGGTGAGAAATCATAGGTTTATGAAAATGTTTTATACGACTACCACAAGTATAGGCCATGTATGACAAATATGTCACATAAAAATGTTACAATTGCTATAAGCACATGACACCGAAGCTAGACTGATCATGATGTTCGCCCCAACATAGTGTTTGCCAAACAACTCAAATTCTGATATTAAATGAAATGCATCCGTTTGACCAGTTGGGACCACCAACCCGGATGGAGGAGTCACCCTCAATAGATCTGTTCACTCACCCTCGCTTACTCCGTAATTAACGGTTCATGATTACGATATGGGGACATTCAATTGGAAATGAGGTAACTTAAGCAATGTAATGAATTTGATATACTTGGTATCGTAATAAAAATGATGTGCAATGTATTCTCCCCCGTAGGTTTGAAATAAAGTATAAACTTGTAAAACGGGGCTATGAAAACTCACTTGATACAATGATGTGATGGCAAAAGTGAGTACACTGAAATGAGGTGCAAATCTCTAACTGCGACCTATTATGAATGATATGACCTAATATAAGTTATGAAATAGTGTTATGCATGCAAACTCATATGATATTCATACCACTTGTGCATTTTTGAAAATAAAGTTTATCGTTGAAAAATAATCTTATAACGTCTTGTCAATTTATAAATTACTTTACAAGTATTTACGTTGAAACAACATTCTATGATAGTCGTTAAGTGATAAATCAAGAAAATGTAGTTTTTGGTCGCAAAATAATGTACTTTGATAACTCGTGAAAATGGCTAAATGGCTCGAAAAGCTAGACGTAAAATAGTGAATATCGAGTGTTAGGAAACGAACTCAAGGGTTTTAGAAAGCTTGTAACATTATCTAAAAGTATTAGCGTTTAACTTTTGATCATGGAGGTCTCGATCATGGAGAAAAATATAGATGAAGTAGGGTAGTCGGACTAAAAATATTGTTTAAGGTTAGTTTTCGGCAAAGTTTGAGTGACCATATATTATTCGTTACAACTCCGTTTGACGAACGGTTGAACATTTTGGAAAATAGGCTAGGTGAACTCACTTTTACTTGAAGACATCGTTTTCTCAAAAATATTCTATCGATATGAAAAATGACTCCAAACATGGTCACTTGCGACAACCATTTTGGTCTAGTAAAAATATGTAAGTGTTATTACTTGTGAAAAATAGTTACGACAACCCTATTTGAAACGCGTATAACTTAATCGTTATAAGTCCGTTTTCTACGTTTTATATATCCTTGGTTTCGTGTTAATACATACTAATATATTTTTTTATAAATCGACTCATTTAGAAAATGTTTAAAACTCATTTTTGCCTTTAAAATAATTCTGGACAGCATGTATTTTTCTGAAAATATAGTTTTCGTCGTTAAACTTAAAAATAGCGTAACTTCTTCGTTATAAATCCGTTTTAACCCGTTCAAGCGACCACGGTTTCGTTTTAAAGTATATTTTCTGAATATATAGCCCAAAATAATCCATGACCTGTCGAAATTTCCAGATTTTGTAAAAACGATCAGACCTCAATTCTAAGTTGTCGAAAATGATTTTTCTAGCGTAATACTTGTTTCAATCACTTCAAATCAACACCAAATCTATTCTAAACCTACCATACACCTTCTTAGGGTGTCATGGGTTCCTAAACATCATCAACAATGATATGTTTCATGGGAATAATTATAGGATGATTAAAACTTATAACAAGTACTAAAAACAATTAAAAGTGGTATAAATATATATGATACTTGCATGTTTTCTTACTAGAATGATAAAAATAGCTCAAGTAATATTATGAAAGAGTAATAAAGATCATGAAAAGCTTACTAGTTGTATGATGAGGTTTAAGGTAACTAGGTTCCTAAATACTCCTTGGTTTTTATTTCAAAACCATAAAAGAGAAGTATACTAGTGTTTATATATCACTTGATCTTGAAAAATTATGATTTCTTCTTGTTTCTATGCCTTGGCCGAACCTCAACAATGGGGATGAGAGGGTTTGAGTTTTCTTTTCACCTTTGTATAAGTGTTTGTATGTGTATTTGATTAGTAATATCTAAAAAAAATACATGTGTCTAGTCTACTAGGAGTATATGTGTACATCTACTTGAAGATTTTTATGGAAACTAGGTGAGTCATGGAGGTGGTCGGCCAAGGGTAAAATGGGAAGGGTTTGGATGAGTTTTGTAGTTAAATGTATTTTAAGTTTAAGTATAATGTGTAATTGGTAAATATAATTAAGTATTTAGTGTAGCGTTAACTAGAAATCGATTTTTACGGAAGAAATAAAATATATCGAAGTCATAAAAATTATAAAAATACATTTCTCGCAAGAATTGAGTGAATAAATAATTATCGAGTTGGATTTACGAAAACCGTATATATATATATATATATATATATATATATATATATATATATATATATATATATATATATATATATATATATATATATATAACAATTTATATACAAAATAAATTGAAAACATTGGGTAAACTAATAATATAATTTTTATAGTCTTAAAATGAGTATAAAAATATATCAGGATAATTTTTGGAAGTGTCGGATCAAATATTTAAAATAAATGATTATGCGATAGCGTTTATTTAATATGAAAATATACGTTACTGAAATATGCAAACCCATGCATGAACTAATATGATGATGATGTAACTGATGATATGTTGACTAAATCTAATCTATATGAAATGTCTTCAATGATTTTTCATGAATTCGCAACTAAACCCTTACGGTTATGCGAATTTGACACTCGTAAACCTAGTTTACGAAAAATGATGAATAGTGAATCATGAATAGTGATTTTTTCTCTAGGAATGAATAGTGTTTCGTGAATAGTAAAATTTTGAAATACACTCTCAAAATATCAAATCGACTTCAAAAACGATGAATAGTAAATTGATGAATAGTAAATTCCCGAGATGAATAGTAAATTTGAGAAATGACTTGAAATTACGGATTGTCACATCTTCTTGCTCCGTCTTCCTCATCTTGGCTCATCAAGCCAACTTTGCACTTTGGGAGGTGAAAGAGCGTGGCAATGACCGAAGGGCATGATAGCATACTTGCTATTATGCAACTGCTTTTGTTTGCAGCCATGCCGGAATTATGATCTTTTTGACCACTTTTGACTTACAAATATGAGCCTCATGATCTATCGTATCCGTTTTGTGGTTAACATTCAGACTGACGAGAAGCTTATATCATTCCAATACCTTTCCATTTCAGTAATAGTTTTCCATAGATGGTGATAATATGTTAATACTTATGTAATGGCAGGTAGATTGATACTAATTGACTGATGTCTTATAACCTAATACTTCTAAAGTCCCCTTAACCAAGGCGGCTGTTACAGGTTTGATTTTTTTGAAATAGATTTGATTGCTTAATAATATTTAGTTGTGATTTGAACTAAATGTGATGCATTTGTATGTTGCAGAATACAAAAAAGGAACATTCGATGGCGCTAAAGCTTATGAAATTACTGACCTGCAAATGGAGAGATCCGAGGGCAAGGAAAGGATATGGCTGCAAAATGGGCGGGTGATGTGGATCGAGTCACGGGTCAAGGTGAAATTGTTCCTAATGTTGACTGCTTTCTAGGGTGATTATACGGTTTTGCTATGCTGGATCATAAACGATTTTAAACTTATTGCAGCATTTGATCCACTCACACACAAGGTTAGGTTCGTAAATCGTAATTAGGTTTTATGATGTATATAACTGATTACCATGAACAAAGAAGGAGCTGACTTTGGAGTCCCGTTACATTCTTTGGCTTATAGCGTTCATATATTAGAACCACCAAATGTTATAATGAGGATATAGGAGTAATGTGATGTGAGTTTTATGATCTATTGTGGGATGGTGAATTGCAGTATTTGATAGATTAGTCATCTTACCTGGATGTAAATACTATTATTGTAATACTTTAGCCGTTGCACATTTACGTGCATGTCGCAACGCGGCGGGTCGAAGCCATCCTCGTTATAACATATAACATACACGAGTACGCAGTGCCATTCGATTGTTTAAATATACGGTTATCTGAATTGTGTGACTAGGGATTTTGTACCAAAAGTTTTTTTTTTTTTTTTTTTTTTGCCAGCAACTAACTAATATCACAATATATATACCACACACTATCTCACATGTGTTAAACATGACTTGAACTCACAACCATTTAGTTAAAGAGTTTCTAAACAAGGGGTACCACAAACCTTTTAGTTTTGTCCCAAAAGGATTACTTCATAAAGTTCATATGATTTCAATAACAATTTATTTCAGTTGTTGGAACTTTGTAGGTATCAAAAGAAACCCAAATCAGAAAAGCTCTGCAAGCCATATGTTGACTGGTTATCTATAATTTTAGTTGCATTAGGTCAATCTTATTGTAGCATAAAACAAGATTTTATGATGTCCTCGAACCAGCCCAAGTTTATCTCTTTTCGAAAGTAACTAGTTTATTTGTTACTTCTATCTTCACCAAATCATATTTCACTAACTTCCTATCTAGCTAGCTCTTGATTGTATGAAAATTTTCTTAAGAAACTGGCACTTCTTGACAATATACAGCCGTATAACATGTTTAGCATGACCTCATGTGGTGCTCACGTCATGGATTTGTTGTTATTGATGAAAGAGATTCGTACATATTCATTTTTTTTTTAATCTTTTGATTGGAACATTTATTAACAAGTCAAAAGTATTAAACTGACAAAAAGTACACAAAAAAAATCAATAAAAAAACTGTGTTGTACCGTAGACACGAGGACAAAAGAGGGTAAAAAGTACAAAACATTTGTACTTTCTATGGGCCGGGATACCAATAGTAGAACCCTTGTATATATATGCTATGCAAAATTTTGTATGTACTAGAATGCATCATTTTGATGGAGTGGAATCCAGTCGTTTGGGGTCTGAAATCGTTCAAGGATTGATGAGGTTCTTACATGAAATTGTGGATTAGTTTAATTGTACAGTGACGAGTGTAAGAAAAGGATGTACCCTGAATTTACAACTAGATTAAATGGTGTCACTGGAGTGACAGTATGACCTGCCACTACCTACTTCTGAAACACTTGATAGGTTTGAGAGTGGACCAAACAGTGAAACAAATCATGACATGATTATTGAGTTGAAGCACAGAGAGCATCAAAGAGTTTACATGTCCGCCTCCATACGACGCTGCATCTCCGTTTAGTTTTTATAAGTGGCGGACGAAATTAACCGATTTAAGTTGCACAGAATCTGGGAGGGTGAGGAGGTTAAAGATGAACATAAATCTTGCCAGTTATAGTATCAGTTATGGTTTGCTACCAAAAAGAGGCAGATTATTCTAACAATACGTGGTCAATGCTTAATGTTGCATATAACTAAGTCGAATAACAAAGATGGAAGTAAAATGATATAAGAAATGCATACTTGTCATGCTTGTATGATGTGATTGTGAGGGGAGATCGTGATGGGTTCAACTTGAAACAAGACGATTCTGCCATTTCTTCTACTCTCCGCAACGATTCATAACTCTAAAAAGTTGTCTATTGAAGACCTTTTGTATACGCGGTTACTAGGAGATTGTACACATGACTTAGGAGATAGGACTTAGGAGGATTCTTGTTGAATTGGGTTGACCATCAATACTTTTGTCATCTGTTTCTTATTTTATTTCATTAATAAGTAATAACCTTATTAGGATGCAAAAACGTTACTAACTACCAACAAAACCAAGAGTTTAAATGGCTTTTCATATATAATCTGAATGACCCTTTTGAATTACCTATGTTGACCATGTCCATTCGACTCGTGAAGTTTTAACAAATATTTCTTAAAATTGTAACTAACAGAGATTGTAAATAAAAAAAAGAAAAAAAAAAGAAAAAAAAAAGGGTACAGGTCAACATAAATCTACTCCCCGACAAAAAAAGGTAACCCGTTTCCAAACCACTATCATAAATTTTACGATTCGATGACAAAATAACTTATAGTAAGTTTAATACCAATAAAATCTCGATTTGAAGTTCTTGAGAACGTACATGTGTTGATCAATAGACCATATCTTCGAGTACCCCTAGATATCAAAGTAGCTGGTTGATGTAATTTAGAGCAAATACGTATGCATATGCAATCATGAATCATTCAATAGAATTCAAAATATTGACGCACTAAATGAAATAAGAAATATATTCCAAGGAGAGAAATGTTTGGTTTATAGTCGTTTCTTTCATTCCTGATTCAAAAAATTATTGAGGTTTTTTAACTAGCATGCCACACAAACCCAGCATGTCTCCTTGGCAGATCAGGAACTTACATATGAAATATCGAGAAAGGTTGAACAAACTCTCTAGCACACAAAAAGACGGGTCTTCAAAATATTAATTGTTACTCCTGCAACATACGAGTTTCGAATATAACCATTAGAAGGGAACCAGACCGAGCATAAAGAAAAGCATTTAGATAGAAAAGCTCAAAAGCTCCATGAAGGCAGCAAAATGGGCGATTCAAGTAATGGGTTGACTCTTAAATATTTTTTGCCCCCTTTTATGAAAAGAGATCAAATAAACTTTAGGTACCAACAGGCAGGCATAAACCAATAGGTTATGGGTTCAAGTCCCAACGAGGGACATGTGTGCGCAAGTATGTCTAAGAAAAGGAAAAACACTTTTAACGAATTTCAAATCATTTAATCAGAGATGTTTCATTTTAGATTTGACCCATTTGGGGATAAATAAAACCCATGTGACCAAAACGACTCATTCACAAGTAAGTTTGTCAAAATTGACTCCTCTTTAGGAAAATCAAGAATTTGAGAGCATTTACCCCATTAGTAAATGTTTTTTGCCTTCAGGGTTTGTTTAGATTGTCCTAGGAACCGGAAAAAAAAAACAAAAAAACTGCAGCAATTGAACACAAAATTATATGAATATGAAAACAATATACAACTTATTATATTATTAAATTAAGCCAACTCTCATAAGTTTTGCTTTAGAGAGGTAAACCAACTCTACTAATGATGCTTAATCAGTATTCTATGCACCTTCAAATCAAGCGCAATATACTAGTTCTATTAATCCTGTTTACATATGTTCCCAACTAAGAATCCTAAACTAATTGATCATAAATTATTAGAACAAACTGATACTTATCTCTAATATTTACCCATAATTATCCTAGCTCTAACACACTGTTGTACTTAAAACGAGGCTCACAACTTGTGTGTAGTGGTCAAATTGAATCTGCTTGGTAAGACTGCTCTACTTTGTAAAGGTACAATCTTAATCTAAAGATGTGTTGGGTAACAATCTCTCTCTCACTCTTAATCTTTATTAAAACTCATAAACAAATGTGTGTTCTCTTCGAAACACATCTTAAAGATCGTTATGGGATAATCAACTCAGAAAACTTAGAGCTAACAGAACTTTGTAAGACAACAACAATAGTCTTGAATTGGAGAAAGAAACAATTTCTCCCCTTGTTATTTTCTCAATGCAAAACTAAAAAGCAAAAAGTGTATGTGCTGATAGACAGAAGCTAAGTCACTATATGCTTATGAACATGGTACCACTTTACCAACCACACAAATCTGTGATTTTGAAAAATTCAAACCTATAATTTGTCAAGTTTAATTTCTAGGTAAATATTTTTCATTTAATGTGCATTTTTTATATGATTTAATGTACTTATGAAAAGTAATCCAAGTAAAACCAACAAAAGTTGTTTGTCAAGTTTAAAGTTAAAAGCAACTCATCTAACATTTCAACCACAAAGCTCAATACAATAACTATTACTAGCAGTGTAGTTAAAGACCCTCGCCTGGGTTGACGCCAGGCCCTAGCAGCCATCTCGGCTTATTACGTTGAGGCCAGGCCACTTCACTCGGGCCCTCGTCTATATTGACGAAACCCTCAGCCTTTTTGGTGGGGCATTGCCTTTGGCGGTGTAGCGCACGAGCTATGAGGCGTGATGTGGTCTGACGTTATATCAGATCTTAATTTCTTCCTATTATAGTATGAAGCACAGTTACCCTTAAATATTCTCACTCAAGTTTGAACCAAACACTCTTTAGACCCATGTTTATTCTTAGAAAGTATTGAAGTTTGAATAGATGGCAGCATCAATTGATAATAGCACTAGGCCATCCCTTGTGGCGAATTAGAAATACAGGACATTTGTGGAAATTCTTAAAAACTTGGTATTCATAAATCATGCCACATCATTTAAAAAAGATAAAATCATTGGTTAAAACTGCATAGCTTGTTGGTTTTTGAAATAAAGAATTTCAAGCTGCTTTAATGTTGTATTATTGAATCACCAAGCTCTATGGTGTTTCTCAAACACCTTCAAAAGTGCTTATTGGCGGTATCTAAAACATAAAAAAAGTTTGTTTTTTTTTAGTTGAAAAAAACTTTTACCAAAGTCCATTTGTTATTAGCATTTTGTTAATCTATTGAAGTTGAAACTACATATAAATGTCCTAAAACGATGTTAGGTTATGAGTAATGCAGATTTTAGGTGGTAATGGAAGAGTAGTGTATGTACCTGGTCTGGTAAAAGAGAAGGAGGAGGAGGTGGTGGCGATTGGAGAGACGAGAGACGGGATTCAAGTGAATCAAACTGCTGCTTCAACTGAACCCCAACATATTCAATTTTTAATTAGCCAAAAAACTACTAGTAATTGAATTAAAAGGTAGCTACCTACCTGGGAAGAAAGGGAGTGACGATCGAGTAAGAGATCTTTGAAGAGGAAATGAGACATGGCTGCACCTGTCACACCGAAACCCACCGTAAACCACATCATTCGTATTCTAAACATCCTTAACTTAATTCCTTTCTTTCAATTACCCTTTCTTCTTCTTCTCCTTCTCCTTGTTTCTAAATAGTTAGGAATTAAAGGAAATGAAATGTTCTAAATGGGAAAGAAACGGAAAGGAAATAGAGAGGAAGATTTGATAAGAATCTTCCTCCCACTTTGAGAGGAAAGGAAAACGAACTAGATGTGTAAAGACTAATATACCCTAAAACATTTGACATTAATAATTAAAGGGCATATATAATTTCAAGTTATTTTCCTTTTCCTCTCATTCAAAAACATGATTATGATTACTTTCCTTTTCCTTTATATCTAAACATAACAATACTTTACTTCCTCTTCCATTTCTTTTCCCTTTCCTATTCTTTTCCATTTCTCTTCCCTAAAAACTCGAGAACTGAGCGTAAGGATATGTTTCTTTGGGTTGCCTTATTTTCACTCTGCGGTGGTTATAAGTACCAAAAAGCCATTTTTGTTTTTTCATTTTTATTTAGATCTAAAATAATTTATCAATCAATCTCCGCCCTTCATTTTTATTTGATCTAATTAATAAGATTAATTCTAACAATTTAAAAAACCCATTTTTATCATTTTTTTTCAAATATTAATATGTTTCACACTGTTAATCGTTAAGCGAAAAAAATATATCATTGCGACGAGCATTTAATTATCTTTCTATAGATAGGCACTCTGATATACTTTCGACAAAATTTTGTTTTTTTTCATATTTTTCACCTTTTTTTTTAAGTTTTTTCGTTTTTTTACGTTACTGAAATTTGCATTAAAAAATCATACATGATAAAACACTAATTTGAATATCACATGTGATATTCAATTTAGTGTTTTATCATATAGGATTTTTTTCATGTAAATTTCAGTAACGTAAAAAAAACGAAAAAAATACGAAAAAACATGAAAAAAAACGATTTTTTTTTTTTTTTCGAAAGTATATCAAAGTTCCCGTCCATAGAAAGATAATTAAATGCTCGTCGCGATGGTGTACATATTTTCATTTAACGATTAACGGTTTAAGAGATATTTAAATTATAAAAAATAGGTGAAATAATAAATGCTTTTAATCTTAGCCATTGATTTCTTTTTAAATGGATGGTGGAGATGAGTCACTTGGTATGTAAGAAAAGTTTGGTATGTAAAATAACTCTCTTTTTTTATTTATTATATTATTTATTTTATTTTGTTTATATTAAAAGACCTAAAAGTAAGTTACTCCCTCCGTCCCAAAATTATTGTCCCAGTTTGACTTTTTTGGTATTTCTTACAACTTTGACCTTAAGTATTTTTGTTTGTGTTATATTATACTTGATGCAAAATATATGAATGGATTGGCTTTTGAAATGTATTTTCATTGTTATAATTTTCATTAACTATTTTGTAACACAAATAAAAATATTTAAGGTCAAAGTTGAAAAAGAAAGACCGAAAAAGTCAAACCGGGACAATAATATTGGGACGGAGGTAGTAACATATTAAATTGACAGAAACTAATAAAATTTGTGTTATATTGTAAACAGAGTGAGATAGGAGATGGAGGACAAAATATGGTGGGCCTGGGTACCAATAACATATCACATAGTATATACTACACACATTTTTTGATTAAAAAGCTCATTATTTTTTAAAAAGTGATTGTTTGCATTAAAATTGATGGTTAATTATAGTATATCGAATCTTGCAACGTTATATGAATATGTAATAGACTAGATATGAGCAACGAACTTAGTATTAAATAGTTATATCAATGTAGTAGTCAATAGCAAAGCCCGGTCCATCCAAGGCCCATCAAGTGACCTTAATGGTATATGTAAATGCCCCTTCCACATCGTAAGGACGTGAGACGTAAGTCTCTAATTTCAGAAAGTTGGTTTTCTCTCAAAGTGTTTCTCATCCATTTTCTAAGAGATTTTCATAAAGTTTAACAAGGGTTTCTATTACTTAGGTTAAGGTAGATCAAGGGTTCTTAAGGAATGATTATTAATTTGGAAGCTTGGGTTAAAGGTCAATGTTGAAGTATTGGAAGCTAGGGTTTGTTGAAAGTTTAGGTTTAGTGTCCTTGATCTTGTTCTCTAGTTAATCTCTTCACAAGTATTGTAAGAAAACCCCATAAATCTTTATTTCATTTATGTAAATATTTTTATTTCATGTATTTTATATGTTTTGTATGCTTATAATACTTGATTATGCTTGGTAAATTGAACTAAATCACTAGAAACATCTAAATGACCTTGTTTGCAAAATAGTTTCTGGACATGGGGTATAAACGGGATTACTGTGCAAAATCAGTGGACTATGAAACTTAGGTCAAAATATATGCAATTGGGTCTATGTCTTGCGGTCGTTTCGATGCTTAGAACACCTAAAAACGATACTCGATGAATTAAATAGAAATGTTTTGGTTAGAAGTGTCAAAATCAGAGTAACAATTTTGAAACGGGTAAAGCTGATAAAATTTGCATATAACCACCTGTTGGCCAAAGAAGAAAAGTTATAGTTCACACACTAACTTGAACTTAGCCGAAAACCGGACGTAAAACAGAGTTGTAGAACTCAAGTAATGGCCAAAACCGTGAGACAGTAGCTGTTGATTGAAATTAGCATGTATATGGAAGGATAAACTAGTAAAGTTCATTCAAAAACCTTTGCCGACGACGTAAGAACCAAATCATAACCCTTTACGATTTAGAAATAACGTGTAAATTAAGACGTGAAAACTAAAATAAATAGAAATTCTAAACGTATCGTTTAGTATTACTTGACCACTTTTTCTTACGAACCGAAGTGGTGGGACTCACTATCGGAAAATGGACTTGTTTACTCTTTCATAAACTACCTTATTCCGAAACAACAAATTCGGACACATGAACTCATAAAAATGACATAAAACTCAATTACCGAATAACTTATAAATTAGAAACCGTAACTAGTGTCTAAGTGTATAAACTAAACTTAAATACTTGTTTTACTTTACAAACGATAAGTACCCAAGCATAATTAATGTAGTAACTATATAAAGCTTGCTTGTATAAATACAAATGTTATTTTAGAACATAAGACACAACGTATACTTTTAGGTTGCTCGTAGGACTTTCTTGGCACATTTGTCACTTTATTTGCACATCGCTTACCACTTTACTTAAGGTGAGTTCATAGCCCCTCCCTTACTCGTTTCAATATTTATTTTGAACTACTTTGGGGTGAGATACATGCTACAACTTTTATAACGATCACAACTACTTGAAAACTGTATTCTGAACTGAATGTTTTATTTTCCTAAGTACACTATTGCCAGAAAGTCCTTCCATCATGAACCATTAATCACTTGTGTGTGAGCGCCAATATTATGGATAGGCCTATCGGGATTGACGAATCTCGTTTGTGTTGTTTAGATAGTTCAACCAAACGCACTATATTTGAGATTCAATAGGTAAATGGTAATTATCTACACGAAGGCCATGTTCCTGTTATCATTTTTATGATACCCCGGTTAAGCGTTACGTGTCATGAGCTTAGGACAATAATAATTGATTTCGAATTATGGGTGTATAACAATGTAACTCACTATCTATTAAACTTGAAATTATGTGATCAACTGTTTTACTATTAGACCTATGAATTCACTCAACCTTTGTGTTGACTTTTTAGCATGTTTTACCTCAGGTCTTTAAGGTATTAGGTGGCATGTGAAGGCGCACATATATTTTGAAGACAATGCATCATTATCATTCGATAAAGCTTTTAAATATTTATGTTGTACTACTTATGTAATCGAAACATGTTGGGACCTCTTTGTAAACTCTGATGTTTTATATTAATCGAATGATAAATTATTTCAAAACATCTCATTTAGAGTCATTTTCTGTAACGTGTATTGTGTGCCATGAGGTAACACCCCAATGACACTATCTTTCGCTGCGATACTTTTGGGGGTGTTACGGATTGGTATCAGAGCTTCAATTATAGAGAACCATGATGCATTTAAATCTAGACTATAACTATATCTTACATTTTAACCTGTAACACTCATTGCTGTCTTTCAGATTCCGTGCGCCATACTTACTCTGTAACACATCACATTTTTATCTATATATATACTGTTTATATAGGGTGAAGACTGAATATACGTAACTAACTTTCTCAAATTAACCAATATACGTAACATACTTATTTTATTCTCAATATACGTAATATACTTTCAAATACTTACCAATATACGTAATATTGACAGGTTACAACATTCAAAAGTTACAGTAATGGCCCCTGTTGTTTGCGTTGACTTTCACCATTAGTCCTTTAACTTTTTTCACTTAAAAAAGTTACAGTAATGGTCCTTGTGGTTTGCTTTGACTTTTACCGTTAGTCCTTTAACTTTTATCTTTTTTATATACGTTTTTTACACAGTTTTTTACACGTTTTTATAGACGTTTTTTTACACAAGTTTTTATATATGTTTTTTACATGTTTTTATATACGTTTTTTTACATGTTTTTATACATATTTTTATACGTTTTTATGCATGTTTTTATACACGATTTTATGTAAGTTTTTTACACGTTTTTATACACGTTTTTATACACATTTTTATATACATTTTACACGGTTTTATGCACGTTTTTATATACGGTTTTATATACATTTTTATACACGTTACACGATTTTATGCACGTTTTTATACACGGTTTTATATACGTTTTTTACACGTTTAATAACACAATTTTATACACGTATATAAAAATGTGTGTAAAAACGTGTATAAAAACATGTAAAAAATCGTATATAAAAATGTGTGTAAAAAATGTGTATAAAAACGTGTGTAAAAAACGTGTATAAAAAGCATGTAAAAACGTATATAAAAACGTGTATAAAATTGTGTATAAAAACGTGTAAAAAACGTATATAAAAAAGATGAAAGTCAAAGGTCTAACAGTGAAAGTCAATGCAAACCACAGGGACCATTACTGTAACTTTTTTAAATGAAAAAATGGCAAAGGACTAACGATGAAAGTTAACACAAATGACTGGGACCATTAATGTAACTTTAAAAACTGATAACTTGTCAATATTACGTATACTAGTAAGTATTTAAAAGTATATTACGTATGTTGATAATAAAATAAGTATGTTACGTGCATTGGTTAATTTGAGAAAGTTTGTTACGTATATTTAGCCTTCACCATTTATATAAACGATTGACTAAATATGACTGCGTATGCCTATTTCAGGGCATTACGGTACAACCAGATTTCCCCAATCACGTACCTACTCGTACATTTTTGTGATCTACGAAACTTTCTCAAGATATTGTAAATGATTACAATGATCTCTAAACTTTTCATGACCTTACATAAGATTGTTTTACACGAAACCTGTCATAGTTTTGTTTACATAGAATTATATGTGAATCTAAGTATTACAAGTCTTGTATGGGCGGGACTTGTAATAGGAGGATTGACATGACAATTGCTATGTTAATTCGCTATTAAAGGCTTTTGTCTAATTAACCGTGTACTCACCAACTATTTTAAACGCTATGTCGATTTTCTCTGATTGTTTTACTCCCCATCTCCGAAGATGTGTGTGAATATTCGTCTCATACTCTTGGAACACCTACTTCATCTCGTAAAACACCGCCTAGTAACATACCAGTTAAGTATGAGTGTTGTGACGAAAATTCTTAAGTAGGATGATTTATAATATCCGTATTTGAATGGATTTGGACGCTTTTCATTTAAATAAAGAAATTGTAAATCGCCGAACCATAAGTTTATAATTTCTTACTTATCTAAATTGGGACACTTCTTTATGTAAGTAATTAATAATAAATGAGTTGGCTTATTTGTATCCAAAATGACATGAGTATTAACTCGAACCCGATAATCACCAGAATTCGTTAAAAAGATCTAGAAACACGAATTCGTTAAAAAGATCTAGAAACATGATAGTTTCTTACTACTCAACAAATATCTTAAGACCTTATTTATAACGACTAATTACATTCTTAAAGTTTTCATACATGAGGTAATCTGAGCTACTATATTAGGATAGTCATCAATTCTTCTCTTTATTCCTTAAAAGTACTAGCATGTTTAGGTCCTAAGGATATTATTCCACCATAATCCTTTAAAATCCTCCTAAGATTTTGAAGCAAACTTGATATCTCTATCTAAGAATAATGCTAAGCATACACTATACTCTTATGTTCATCAACATATCACATCATTATCTGAACCCCATTGTAAGATTTCATGGATGATAGAGAAATGCCAGAATAAGATAGATCAGTATAAAAATCTTACAGTGACACGTTTCTTTTGAACTCTAGTTAACTTAGACGCTGTACGATATGGCCTTCATCCCGAAACTACTCAAGAAAAGATTAATTTGGCCAATAATTCAAATTTCTTAACAACAATTATCACATCATTGCAGCCCTTTCACATCAACAATATCTTACACCTTTGTTTAACAATAGTTACCTTAACATCAACAAAATTGTTCTGTTTGTGGCACTATATGGATGAAAGAGTCAGTCACCCACCTGTTGGAATGAGGTTGATAGCAAACCCACTGGTCCAAAGATTATCCACGAAATGAATGAGGAAAACATACAGATACAAAACAGGCTGGAGGCCGCACATTATAACCATAAAAGTTACATAGATGTAAGGCGTCAACTTTTAAAAATTCCATGCTAGGATTAAGGTTTTGTTGAAAGTCTCATTACGGTAAGGTATGATTCATTTTGGGAAACTAGAAAAGCCGAACTTAAGGTATAATGGACTGAATAATATCTTAGCAAAGAACTGACCCATTAGCTTACCAACTTAAGCCGCCATCAAAATCTTAGTAGAATACATAACATATTTTATGACTAGAAACTGGGGAAATGCTTATCGATTGAAATATTCGTTATTCCACCAAAGGAGATTCAGGACAATGACAAATTACACTTCGCCGAAAAACCAGTAAGAACTTTGGACAAGGAAATTGAACACTTTGGCACAAGATAGACTTCCTATCATTAAGATACTAAGGAATCCCATAAGAATTATTGATTTCACGTGGGAACGTGAAGATCAGAATTCACCACATATACCCACAACCTTTCCTAGACCCCTCACCATCGGATAAAATACTGAATTCCAGGACGAAATTCCCTTTAAGGTGGTAAGACTGTAACAACTCGTACATTTCAGGTTATTAATTTAAATATTTACTCCTATTTATTGTTACTATTTTATCTTTAATCCATCATATCACAGTTATTACGATCATATGGAAGTCTGCTAGGGTTTATTTTGGTATGATATTAAAACCATAATGTTTTAGTTATGGTTTTTCTTTTGTCTGATCTGTTTTAGATAACTAGAATGCACTTAGTAAAATGAAGAGGTTGATATATTGTTCCCCTGAATAGACAACTGGTAAATCTTGAAGAGTAATGTGTATATCGGGGACGCATAACAGGTTCATGTGATCGGACTTAATCAAATTATTCTGGATTTGATAACCACTGAGACGATCAATGTTTCAACTTGTTACTTCGGTGTTCTCGAGTTCTTCGGGGTGCTGAGCTTCATTCAATGAGACTGTTTCTCTTCACATTCTACTTCTTGGGAAAATGGTCTTTATTCGAAGATTGTCGGTTTGGGGGGAATCCACTAAAGTCTCACTTTCTGAAGGCTTAAGTTCTAACGAAGATTCAAGAGCCTCGAAAGCTTTGGTGGTGAAAGTTTAATTGATGATGACTTCTATCTTCTACAAAGTGCTGATCGATTTCCTTATCTTGGTACTTGTATCATCATCTTCTTAAACTATTACTCTATCTGTAAATATTTATCAAAAATCAAAATACAAAAATATAAAATCAACAAAAACCCATAAAAATCAGAAAATTAAAAAAAAAAAAAAAAAAAAAAAAAAAAGTTTTTCAAGACATGTCTTTTGGTATCGATAACATCTACGGTCTTAGAAATGTCATTCAATAATGGCACGGGACTTTAGATGAAGTTCGAGCAGGAGGTGTAAATATTTCTTTTCAAAACATGTCACAAAATATGGCTTGCAGTTATTTCAGACTGTAACCCGCGCTTAACCATGGCTTGCTATTATTTCCGATAGCAACTCGTTCTTCAAGAAAGGAAAGTGCTGCGCTAAACCAATTTTCAAATATTTCGTGCACTTATCCTAAAACTAATTGAGGAAAGTATGTCGAAGGAATGCTGTTCCTACACAAATGTTTTTCCGTCTAAAATTTTTCAGAAAAATATTTGTTGTTTTCTAAATGGTGGAAAATGAGTTGTTTGAAAAATCAATCAGAATCAGAGTTTTTGAAAATTTGGAAACTCAATCAATGACTTCAGCACTTTTAAAATCTTTTATAAAATGAGTCATTGATTGAGGGGGAGAATGTTTTCAAATTTATATCATCTAACGAGCTTATATATTCATCCTACGTGCTTATCATAAATAGATATTTGCCTATGTTGAAGGACTAGGAATTTAGGATGTGATTGTTAGAATTAGATGATTAGAGTTTGATGAACACATAAATCCCATGCCTTATATGAACTGATTGATATGTTGGATTGACTTTTATTAGTCGATTGCTGTTTGGGTGATGTCGACCACCATATATCTGTATGTATGTTCACTAACGTACACAGATATCATGGTATAAAAGAATGTTCCCGATCCGGATCCCACAAATGAAGATGATTGGATGCCGAAAGGAAAGGGTAATTATATCTTGGGTCGACAAAAGAAGAAACGGAGCTTAATCAGATCTCTCCACGGATAGTTTGCACGATAGATGCAACTTCAGAGGTCTCACTGCATCAGCAGATGGTTTTCTTCCAAACCTCCAGCAACAACAACAAAAGCAGCTCAACCACCTAACATATCTTTGTGCAGGACATGTAGTGAATAATACCATTTTTAAACAATTTTTGAATAATATTGTTTTGAAAAATGGAAAAATATTGGTTTTGAAAATAAATTGGACTTAATTTTGGAAATCACCGGACTTCATTTTATCAAAACTCAAGTCACTCAATGAACGACTACGGTCATGGATTGAGGGGGAGAGTGATTTCAAACTAAATATTTTCATACGATATTTCATCTATCAAGTCCGTATGTACAAAATAAGTGGTGATCTAAAGATTTAATGTTATGTCATGGTATGATTTTTTAAAACCCAAAGATCTGTCAAAATGAAATTCTTTCTGTTCTTGTTTGATTGTGAAATTGTTTTATTTTGCTTAAAGATCTCTTAAAAACTATCATACCTGACACTAACAATCTTTAATGTCGAAAAAAAACTATTCCTTATCCATCATTTTTCAAAATTAAATCTTGCCACGTCTTTCCCTAAAATTTTCTAAATAATTTAAATCAATTGGGATCACAAATCTCAAAAGGTTTGAAATTTTTGATCGGGGGAGAGATCGTGATTTAAATCTCAAATCGGTTTTAAAAGGGTAATTGTTTTAAAAGCACTCCTTCCTTCATGTGCCAAACGATTTTGAAATACATAATGCACATGATTGTGGAGGAGCATTTAACCATTAACCAGAAGAGCTTTTAAATCAGGCACATTTTCTCCCATGTTTTCTAAACCTTATTAAATCACTTAGGATCCAAAATCTCAAAGGGTTTGATATTTTTGATCGGGGGAGAATTTGTGATTTAATAATGAAATTTGATAAAAGGTGATCGTTTTGATTCAAATGTGCATACTGCTCTCCCATATGTGCTAAACGCTTTCGAATCTCGAAGCACATATTGAGGGGGAGCATTTCATAAAGAAAATAAACTTTCAAGGTACAAAGATTTCTATGTTTCAACATAAAGTACCTTGATTGATTTTCTAATGGTTTCTTAATGGATTTTGTGATTGTGGATGTACTTCAAAAGAACTCTTTCCTCTATGTGATAAAATGATTTCAAATATCCTACGCACATATTGAGGGGGAGAATTTACCAAAGAAATTCAAATGACTTTTTCTAAGGAAATTGTGATCAAATAAATTATTTCAAAAGAACTCTTGCCTCCATGGGCTAAACAATTTCATAATCATATGCACATGTTGAGGGGGAGCATTTCTAAATGATCAAAACAGTTAAGGTACAAAATGCTTTGATATTATATCACAAGTACCTTGATTGATTTTCCAAATGATTTTTCAATTGGTTTCGAGAAGGAAAGAACAATACCAAAAGACCGACCAATTTACTTTATAAGGATGGTTAGGTTAGGTATTCGTTCCCACGATCTCGCCAGAGCCAGAGGGATCTACCCAGGGACAATCCACTAGATAGTGTAGAAGTCCTTAGGTATGATGAAAAAAAAGGAGAAAAATGAGAATATGGGAAGAGTGCGGACTGAGATAGAGCTAGAACTGGAATAAACCCAACAAGGTTCTAGCAATGAAGTCTCGGTAAGCACTAAAGGGGTTGAAGAATGAAAAAGAAATGAATGTGAAAAGGGTGAAAAGAAATAGCCCTCAAATAATTCAACTTTAGGGCAGAAACCGGGTTCAATACATATGCTACTGGTGGTTACTAAGGTAACACTGGTGTTAAAGACAAGACGTCATGGACATAGTGACGCACTGCAATAAACTTCCCAAGCTACTCAAGTTCCTCTTAAAAGGGCTTGTTTCATTCTCACGGGGAACCTACGTAATCTATCGACTTTCTCTTAGAGATTGTTGATATTGAAGAAGGAGACCCTCTCCCTAGTCTCTGGCATAGGAAACCAAATGTGCACAATTGAGTCTAGAGGCAAGAGATCATCCACAATATCTCATTAGGACACAAAATTAATGAAGACTTGCTGTTTCACACAATGTGAAAAGTAAGAATATGTTAAGAGTCCTACGCATTATCCTTGTGGTATTGCCAGAACATCCGAGTGATATGTAAAATATTCACGATGAAGATGGAAACCTTGTAGAGCCAACATCAAACAAGCTCTTGGTGGGTGACATGTGAGATATTTTCATAAGATCAAGCTTGTGACAACTGGATAGAAACAATGGGGCGATTCATTCTTGAATCAACCTTGGTCCAGGAAATAAATTGACGAATACTTTTGGAAAAACCGTTTGATGTGCAAATCTTCTTTTCTCTAGCACATCGAATGTGTACTTATGTTTTCAAACACAAAAAGTATCTCTGATTGAAAAAAATACTTTTGGAAAAACCGTTCAATGTGCAAATCTCTTCTCTTCTCTAGCACATCGAATGTGTATTCTCTTTCAAATACAAAAGGTATTTTTGATTGAAAATTTATCTTTCTCATAAAACCCTCGTCGTATTGCAAAACTCGTTCTTCTAAGTAATACGCGATTGTTTTTAAAATCAATTTTTCATCAATCAGTGAATCTCAATTCGCTGGTTCACTCACTCCGTGTTGTCTTCTTTGAGACGTTCCAGTTTGAGAATAGCTAGAGCAGCTGCGAAACCCTGTCAAGGAGATTCTTCGAATTATACCTGATCACAGGCAGTACTTGTACTGATCAACGGGGAACCGTGGGCCGTGTACCTCAATTTAACGAAAGTGATCAAAGACACTTTCGTGTGTTTTATTGCTAACTGTTGTTTGCAGGTACATTTCTACGTTTGCAGCTGATCAGAATTGAGGAGTCAATCCATTGCCGCATGCTCACACATCGCACTCACAATCTAAAGAAATCATGATAAGTGCATATCTTCATCAACTGGCTCTGATATTTTCAATCCATGCTTCTACTACTTTGATACAAATATCACGAATCAACAAAAGGCTTCCGCTACTCTGATAAGAAGATATCATGATCCAAAATGTGAGCATGTCGGTCCGAAGGTAACAACTTCACATTATGGCAATATAACAAAAGGATGATCTGGAGATTTGCTGTGGCTGATGATCTCTAACCTGGCTAAAAGAATCACCAAATGTGGATCAGCAAAAGACCTCCACTAAAAGTACAAAGCAGTCGGACATTGAAGAATTGAAGTCTACGAGCTCGAGCATAAAGAAAAAGATAGAATGCTAGGCTTCAAAATGTAAATCATGGGGTGACCTCCCTTAGGGGGAGATTGTTAGGAATTGGAAATTCCATAAGGAAGTGTCGGTTACCCCAATTATTGTTTAGCATATCTTAGCTCGTAGACTTTACGTTATTTAGTAGTTATTAGTTAGTTATTAGTTTAAGTAACTCCGTGGAGGAAGGACGGGTCTTTACCCACTGTATGCATGTTCCACAGTCCGAAGGAGGACGTGTAGTATGTAACTATAAATACTCTCTACCTCCCAAGGTAGAGGATTGGACCTTTCACTCAATCTAACCTTCTTTCTTTTGTTTACTTTCTCTCTCTAGAAAGGCTCCCATCTTCCACTTTCTCTCTCTAAACTCATCATTATATGCCTCTTGATATAGTGTGTTTATGTGTTTATTAAAACCAATATCTTACAAAATGTTAGATGTTTTATTTCATGAAAGAAATTGAATTACATTGATAGAGCATGAATACTAAGGATTGACCCTATTTTGAAAGGAAACTAAGTTTCTTGAGCATTTTCGCTAGATGGATCATCAATGGTTAATGAGTATTCGCCGATTCAGGGATGAAAAAAGTCTTCATGAGAGATGTGTTTAGAGGTTTCATCATCTTGTTCACAAGTACGTACAACTGACTTTGAAATTGAGGGTGGAAGTACATGATGTGATGATAAAGGCGTGTCAAGAACATTCCATAAGGGATTAGTTTGTTCTTGGAGCCTTGAAGATTTACAATTCACCTTGCGAAGAAGTAGGCGAGATTGTATGGTTGTTGTGTTAGAAAACAATACATTATGTGAGCACAACAAGTGGGAAGGATTTCTCGATTTCCCCTAAGACTCCAAACATTTTCACGTAGGATGAGTGCGAGAGGTTTGTACTCTTCTCGGATATCCCGTGTATAGATAATGTTTGGACGGAGTAATAGGGTCGAGGTTTGCATATCATGCGAGTCAGGTCTTGAGGAGAAGGTATGTGTGAACAATATGGAATATTTTCTTCACGATAGTTGAAGAGAGAATCAAGAGACCAATCTTCAGTGAAGGCACATTGTCCATGATTTTGGAATTCAGAGGATGTGAGCAAATTGCCCAAGGGTTAGAACAAACTTTTGGTTTTTGATCTAAAACCAAAGAGATAGAGAGCGATCCTCGTTACGAACGAGTTCAACTTGACAGAAGAATTCCAATACAAACCTCGGACATATTTTCTCATTAATTTCAAGAATACATTCTAGTCCTATGGTTCAGAAGGAGGTATTGATATCTTCTTCGTATTGTAGAGGAGTGTCGACAATACGTCCTTCATGGAAGTGACGGGTTTCGAGATTATTGAACCCACGGACATGATTGCCAGGTGTGTTGGGTTCAAGAGAGATGTTAGGGGTGTAAACGCAAGTGAGTGAAAAGTCAAACTCATACTCATGTGACATGACGAAACCTATAGAAGTGAAGAGTCAATAAGATGAGACGTATTTAAGGCAAAACAATGATTACCTAACATTTTTACTAGATATTTATTAAGATGAGACGTAGTTAACAACACAAAGTACATGTCTCCATAAGAAAACTTAATCATGGGGAACACGAGAGTGATGAGTGTTAAGGCGATGAGTATGAGGGCGATGTACACCATGTTGATGAAGATCCCTTCTTGGTTTTGGTTTTAGATGAGATGAGATGAGAAGGAAGATGAAGTTTGAATGAGAGGTAATTTTGAAAGTGGAAGATTTGAAAAGTGAGGATTTGGTGGAGGAAGCGATCGGAAGGGATATTTATGGGGAAGGAGGAATTTTTGAGATTTGTGTTTTGTTTTATTATTAGAAAGATATGATTTTTGGATTAAGTGAAATAAAACACAAATTCTATAAACCTAGACTTTAGACGAAAGAGTGACACGTATGCAAGAAAAGTTTCCGAACGAAGTTACATGTAATATATGAGTATGTGAAAAGATAATCATATAAATTCCTATGTAAGCATACTTATTATTTAAGCTAATGTTATTTAGAGGTAAGTGAGAAATCATACCTCTAATGCACTTAGGAGTGTCTTTACTAATGACAAAACAAAAGTCAGTAGACAACTCCGGTTCCTTCGTGTATAAGATACCTTCTTAGGGAAGGTATTCTTGTTACCAAGCAATTCCTATGGCTTGATAAGTATGAGCATCTACTAAGCAAGAACGACAAAGAAGGTTAGTGCAATTTAGTAAGAAAACAAAATGTTGTCATCTAATCAACATCCTACAAAAGTGTTTTAGAAACATGGTGTTTGTTTTTGTAAAATACCTTCTTTGTAGTTTTCAATTAAACATGGATCGTATCAAGTTTTTAAAGTACAACATACTCTAAGAAACTTGGTAATGAAGCTCTGATGCCAATTGTGAAAAACTAGAGGGGGGGGGGTTAAATAGTTTTACCGATTAAAACTTCGTTTTAAACTATTTAGATCGACTTATGTCAATCTATTTAAACATGTGTGTTGGATGTTGATAGACAAGCATATATAAATATGTAATGAAAGAATAAGGAGTAAGAAGCACAAAACCACAACGCGAGTATTTATAGTGGTTCGGCTACAAGGACACCTTCCTTGACCTACTCCACTCCCCGAGTCACCTACTCGAGAGTTCGTAAACACTACAAGACACCAACTCCTTATGGCGGAGAAGCCTTCACAACATTGCCTACTCTTTATTCGGTACTAGGCTAACCACCGGGTTCTTCCACAAGGTAGAACCACACCTATCACAAGGTCGCCTACCCTTTATCCGGTACTAGGCTAAGTACCGAGTTCTATTACGATGGAGGAACTACTACCCAACACTACACAACACCTAACCCCAAAGAAGATCCACTCCTTATAACAACATCAACAAGGATATCAATATCCTTTGACCTAATACTAATCTATATTGTACATTGAACACACCATATCGAATGTACACCTTAGGCACCTTTCACTAATGCCTTTGACTCGATCTCAAGGCACCCTTCACTAATGCCTTGTGACTTGACTTCTAGGCACCATTCACTAATGCCTTTAGCCTTGACTTCTAATCACCCTTCACTAGTGCTTTCAATACGGACGTTCGACACCTTTCACTAATGTCTTCGTCTTGACCCTTTAGACATCTTTCACTTATGTCTTCGACACTACACTTCTAATGAGAAAGAAGAGAAGTATCAACAAGAGAACCTCAGTAGTCTTGATGATAACGAAGCATGGCAACTCATGGACTTGAGCTTACTTGACTTCAAAAGGTGGTGATCTCGCCTTTAAGAGGAACCTAGAGAATCACACACAAAAAAACTACATACATAGATCATTTGGATCTGAGGTTAGAGAGTTTATAACTTAAAGAGAAAATGTATATCAAAGGGGTGAGAAACAATGAAGAAATGACTCACTATTTATAGAGGAAAAATATCAACTATTCCACGGATCCCTCACTTGAGGGATCCATCCAGTGTATTACTGGGGATCCGTGGGACGCCCCTCTTTGCCCATGGGTTTTGGGTCATGGGTCATGGGTTATGGATCATGGGTATCCAAGTAGATACAATGTATCTACAAGATGCAATGCATCTAGTCCATGGGTCATGGGTTAAAACCATGGGTCATGGATAATATCCATATATGACTTAAGCATGATGTCATGCAATGGGTTATGGGTCATGCTCCATGGGTATGGGTTATGGACTTTGGGTTATACCCAACTACATTCAATGTATTTGGTCAATGGGTCAAATACTTAAGTTTCTACCCATTTATAATACCCATTATAATACATACTAGCTATGTATATATTTACCCAATATGTAAACACTAGTTGTTGTACATATGTATTACTAAATCATAAAATCACTTATACTTGTTTTAGTGTTTTATGTGAAAACGTAAGTGTGTTAGTAAACTATTGGCTCAAACCATTTACGTATTTTATTTGTTTCGTTAAAATGATTTTACGTTTGTTATCGACAAAACATTAGAAGATCGTAAAATTTAAATAAACGTTTTTACGGATTATTTGTATTAACACTTGTGAAAAGGCTTCTACTTCTCAATCTACTGTTAGGTGTGACAAACCATCTAATGAAGGGGTGATTTCTAAATCGCAAGCTGGGAGCAGTAAGAAAGATGGGAAATTAGTTCCTAAAGGTAATGGTAACGTTGATCTTGTCTCTTTGAAGAACTCGTTTGATGCTCTTATGAACGAAGATAATGTGTTTGAAGAATCTAATGTTCATGATAAGGCTTCGAGTTCAAGCAAGGTTCAAAAGGAACTGGATATGAGTATGCACAAGGTTATTGATCTGTTTGTGGATGTGGAATCTGATAGTGAAGATGAAGTTTACGAGAACTATGATGATATCGCGAATTATTCTTCTAGTTCCAAGATTAATAATGGTTCTTTGAGAGACTTCAAGGTGCAAGGACGCACAACGAAATAGCTAGATGGTGATATTTATGGCATGTCATAAATATTTATTTTTTGTTTCTTGTTAGTTAGTGTTAGGTCACCATAACTTAACACAAGCATCAATATGATAGAAATAAGTTAGAGAGGGACGGTTGTACACACAAACACACACACACAAATGACAATAGATAAAGTTTATGCGTAGGAATGTATTATGAGTGAACAACACTCTCAAATGAGAGTATACAAGAGTAGTTATAGGGGAAGGGAGCTAGAGCAACATATCTAGTCCCTTCCTAGACCTCATGGGCCTTAGCATGGGATTATGAGCTTTCTACATAAGCCATGCCTTAATAACTAACATAAAAGCCATATAAATGCAACCTATTACATATAAATGCAACACATACTTCTGATCAACATGCAGTAACCTTTTACCCTTTACACTCAAACCGTAGCCAAGAAGAAACCAAATTGCAGTCAAGAACACGCCAAAACGCAGTCAAGAAAAAACTTCAAAACCTTTGAATGCTAGCCAAACTTCCAATAAACTAGTGAAATAAGCTAACCAATCACCAATCTAAGCTACTACAACAAACCTAAACACAAAAGTACCAACTTATAACTAGTATGACCACAAACAAAGCTCACACAATGATTTTTCTTTCTTTTCTTTTCGAACCAAAAAAGAAGAAAAACAAGAAAAAACATAAATGAGCCACAAACCCGAGCACACACAATCAAGCTAATCAAACCATGGCTCTGATAAAAATTGTAAGATACTAGAAATCATAACACCCTTTACACTTTGAGGTTAGGCCGAATTAGAGAGATAAAGAAATGGGAGTTCAAGTCTACAGAGATAAAATGAAATTTATTAGGTTAAAACCAAATGAAGCTTTCACTTGGAGTGAATGGGTATTTATACGTCTTACAAAGCACGCCCCTAACGGGCATACAATGGGTAAAGACCCGACCCGACTCCATGGTGATACAATAACTTAACGTTTACTAGTAAGACTACGACCTAACTAATGCTAGATGATACTCGGGGTGACGACGTCTTTAATATGGATTTTCATAATCCTAACATAGAGGTTCAAGCAAAAGAGGTGGTTTCAACAAGCGTAAATATTTTCATACTAACTTATCCTATTTTCACTTTTAACAAATTTATGCAACTGTTATGACTCATGTAACCAATTATTAAATTATCTAGGAGTATCAATTCAAAATGGATATGGAGGCTGTGTATGACATGGAAAAAAACAAAATTGCATATGAGTATGAATAGGAAAGGATAAGAAAGATGTTGGATGACAATGATGAGGATGACTAGTTTTCAGAGGACTATGCTAAGGAATTTGATCATGAAAAATGGATAAGCCATTTTGGTGCCCATTTATTCAAAGAAATAATGACGAGCAAGGTATGCCAGAACAAATGACCCATGAAAAAGAATATGTATCTTCTAAAACAACCCATGATTGAAGATGACACATTAAAAGTTAGAGTAGACTTACCCACAAAGGAAAGCATAGTTGAACCCAACCTAAGACCTACGAGATCCAAGTAATCTAAGCCAGCTCAAGATCCAAATGAGATGAGGATTTTTCACAAGAACAGAGGCAGATCTAAAAGAGTCTTAAATCAGAAGATGAAAATTTTCAAGTTTTACGAGCATGGTACTGGATCTACTCTAGAAAAAGTGCTTGATGTTGAATGATGTTGTTTTATTTTTGTATTTGAACATTTTAGTCTCTGTAGATGTGATTAACCTAAACTTTAAACTATCTTTGGTAATATGTAATATGGTAGATGTCACCCCCCCCAATTTGTAGCAGAAAAGTAACTGGGCATGACATTCATAGCACGAAGACAAGAATATAAAGAATGACCTCTATATGAGCCATTTTAAAAAGATACATTCTATTAGGTAAATAAGTTTTGATGATAATATGTTTCAAAAGGTACACATCACAAACGAAAAATAGTTCAAAGTTCACATAGAATTTTAAGACAATGCTAGAAGTGACTGCAGGATGTGACTCTATGGATGATGATGCTCCAATGCACCGCATGCAACAACGTCTGCTGACATGAGAAATACATGCTAAAAATGTCAACAATAATATTGGTGAGTTCATAGGTTTATGTAAATATCAAATACGGGCCACAAAATTTCCATGTATTACTATTATAACAAATAAAATGTCATACAAAAAGTATTACAATGCACTAAGCTCATGACCCCGAAGCCTTAACATGTTCTATATGCATAATTGCACATATGTATGTATGCCCCTGTAGGTATCTTGCCAAACACCCAAAGTTCTAAAAATGGCATGCGTGCGTCCGTTTGATTGGTACCTCTGTTCAAGTAAGCGCTACTTACCCGGACGGGGGTGTCAAACCAATTGATATATTCACAACATTCGTGCTTACAAGTAATAAATGGTTGGTGATAAATGGGGACTTAATAACAAATGTGGTAACTTAGGCAATTTCGTAAATGTTTTATGCACTTGTGTCCGGATGTAAAATCAAGCATTGTATTCTCACCCCAAGCATTTCAAAATAAGTTTAAACATGTAAAAAGGAGTTATGAAACTCATCTTGAGTAAGTAATGTGTCCAAAAAGTAATACATGAGTATAACAACAAGGAAATCCTAAACGCGACCTAGAATAATAAGTCGTTTTAGAAACGATGCAACATGTACTAAATGTGTATGAGTTTTACAAGTTTTGTCACCCTTATACACTTTTAGTGAGGTTTTATAATGTTACGTAAGTTGATTCAGTGCCAAAACACGTCAAGTTTACTCACACAAGCTAGCCACTTGTGAATGACTAACCGTAAGAAACTTAAAACGGCTTAAACACTGATTCTGTGATAATGAAGGCTTAAGGGTGTGTGTATGGATAAAACCTCAATATCGATATCAAAAATAATCACGAAGATAGATTCAAAATTCCTTTAGGAAAAAGAATATCAAACCAAATCCCGTGTGTGATCGTGTATACGGATTAGACAACCCGAATCGTTTCCCAACGAGGCGTGAATTGCCAACGTCGTTTTGGTTTGGAATTTAATGCTCGATGTTTTGATTTGTTTGATTTTGATTTTATTAAACTACGGGAATAGGGAAAGTAATTAAGGGAATCTATTACGGGAAATCCTAAGTGCAAGATTACTAAAACGTACTTAATACAACGTAATTAAAATGCAATGACGTCTAAATTATACCCTAAAAATGCCTAAAATTACTTTTACTCTAAAATGATATTTGAAAACTATTTTAGAATTAAAACTATTTTTTTGGATTTTTCTGGATTTTATTAAAATTAAAAACTAATTTTTAACTATTAAAACTAAATTAAAATACTAAAAATTATGAAAATTAAGGAGAAAAATGTGAAACTATTTTTATAAAATCTAAAATACTATAAGAGACTTTTCAAAACTATTTTTTATTTTTCTGATTATTTTTCTATTTTCTACTAATTTAAAACTATTTAAATCTAATTTAAATTGTGAAAAATACCAAATAAAAGGGGAAAAATAAGGAAAAATATTTTTTATGCTTTTTATATTTTTCTTAAACTGGGAAAATTGAAAAATTATTTTTTTGAACTTTTTCTTAATTATTTGCAATAAAAGCTATTTAAAAGTGACTAAAAACTATTTTAAATCTAGAAAAATAGCAAACAATGACCAAAAATTATGAAAAACTCAGGAAAATTCTAAAATATTATTCTGGTTCTAAGAAAAATAAGAAATCTATAGCTTATGTGAAAGATATGAGGGCTGCAGTGTAAACAGTTACAAATAAGCACTTATGAATAAGCTAAAAATTACTAAACTGAATTCTAGCTAAAAGGATCTAACAGAAACCTCAAGTGACAGTTTTAGAACTATGGGAACATGCAATTAACTAAGGATCAAGGAAGGATTAAGCTAAAAATGGTATAGCTAATAAGCTAAAGGGAACAAGCAAATAAGCTAATGGGAGGGGGAGTCCTAATAAGCTAACTATCCTAAGTTATCTAGGAGTGATTTAAGCTATTTCTGCAGTCTAATAAGCTTAGGATACTTGTTTTGAAATCTGTAAAACCAACAGTAAGGTCAGCAAGGGGGGTTACTTTGAGCTTATTTATAAGCTAGCAAACAAGTTTTTTATCCAGAAATAAACTAAATCAGATTGAGACCATGTGCCAGAGAGTGAAAAGAGACAAGCTTCAACACTTTTGAAGCTCAAATGAAGAGTTGACAAGATCTGATATAGAGGGCTTAGGACTGACTCAGTGTATGCTGATACACATCTATGAAAGAGGACAATTTTGAAAGCTTATTTAGAGCTTATAAAAACTGTTGGAACTTAGTAAAACGAAGATAAGATAACTATTGCTACTAAACTCTATATAAAACTAATTTTTTTGGATTTTTGAATAGTTTGACTCTATAGAAACTACTCAAGAAGATGACTGAAATGACTGTTTTAACAGTTAAGACTTTGACAGTAAAAGTTTTTTTTGACAACTACAAAAATTTGACAAAAACCTATTTGATACTTTATGACACTAAGGTAGCACTGGACAAAGACTTAAAAAGACTCTACTGATTCAAACAATGACTCAAAAGAAGCTTTCAACAATCTTATACCCATAAGCTGTTTTGACTTATGGATACCAAAACTTAAAACCACTCTTAACTTTATAAAATATGATCAACTAGCAAGATTAATACTAAGACTACTAAAACTTATTGACCAAACCAAGATTAACTCAAAGGGTACCTAAAATGGGTCAAAACCCTGTACGAACACTTCTTATTGAGGACTGTTTGGTACAAATTGCTTGGATTTACCCCTTATTTGAGTTTAACTGGTGAAATAAGGATGAAAGCACATCCTCTAGATGATAGAAATACAGGTTTGAAAATAAGCAAAATCCAAATAAGCAGTTTGACTTTCGTTGACTTTTATCAAAATTGATTAAGACTAAGATGCAATGAATAAGAAAAGCTCACATAAGCTATACAGAGCTTATATGAGCTTATACTAACAATAATCAAAGCTTAATCAATGGAACAGTTTGGATTAATAGCAAACAAGAAAAGATGAAATTTTTTTATTAAGACTTAAAATGAGATTACAAATGAAAACTGAGATTACATGAAAAACTTTAAGAAACCATTATTAAACTACTGAAAAGCTTGAAAATACAAGAAACATAGACTTAATTGAAAGGTAAAAATACTACACTACACGAATTCCATTGTGAGCTTAAGGGGGTCTATTTATAGCTGAATTCAGGTCTTGGATCCTTCATAAGAAGAGCCTAGAAGCAAATAGCAGCCACAAATCCATTCCATGTCACCTCTACCAATCACAATGCTCCATTTCCTTTGATGAGGTGTTACGGCCAATGGGAGTGCTTCATTGGCCCGCGAGGCATCTTATCGACAAGTCATAGGTGGATAAGGTTTCTAGAGATATTCTAGTACGAGGTTGGGTGTTTGGGATTGGTAAATGGTGGTGTTTGGGTGTGGGGAAGACAGGGGTGTGATAAGGGCGCGTTTGGTATTGTTTATTGTTTTTCAAATGGGTTGACTGGGTAAAAGGGTGCATTGACCGGGTAAAAATAACTTAAAAGGTATTGGTGGAGTGGTATTAATAAGGGTGGGTAGAGTGGATGGGTTGGATAATTTGGATTGGGCCGTGTAAATGGATATTGGACCGTGGCTTATGTTTTTGTTGGATAATGGATTTGTTAAGGATTGGATTATTAATGGACTAGTACATGATCCAAGAGTAACCATAGGGACCAAATATGCAAAGGCGAAAATCAAGGACCAAACATGTAAATCTGAAATCATCTTCCAAGGACTGATTTTGTCATTCTTCAAATAAACCAAGGTTTAATTTGCAACATTTGAATCTTCAGGGCCATTTGCCAAAACTCAAAGTTGAGGGGCCATTTTTGCCAATTCTTCAAACTTGATTAAAACTTCCAAAAATCATCCTTGGAGAATAAAATCTTCATAATTGCTCAATTTTGATCTTCCGGCTCGGCTTAAGCTCTCTTAATCTCTCGTGCTCGGATTCGTCGATTTGGCTCCTTTTGCGTGTTTTTTACATATCCGTAACTGCACAAGCACAAACTCAAGAAAACCACAAATATTAGCAATAAACGGCTCTTTCTTGGTTATTTTGGGTCAATTTTGATATAGAAAAGGTATGTGTTTTAGCACATACCAAAATACCCCAGACGAGACCATTGCCGTGTCCTCACGCAATGCAATCAACTCACGCTTCTAAAACCAAGGATTTAAATCTCTTTCTACTAAACCTATGAAGAAGTAGCAAAGATTCCTCAAAAGAGATTAAGAAAGCCTTAATTCCAAAAACACCCCGTTTACCTTTTAATTCACATGTATAGATATTACGGTTAAGCACATTCCAATTATGAGTGACGGTTTGCTGAACTTTCATGTCGATCAATAACTCCAACATTTTTCAAACGACACGTTAGGATCACTAAGTAGAAAACACAACACAACAGTGAAGTGACCATACTGGATAGAATACATCGTCCCTGATTTTTCACAAGTCCCAAACTAAGCGTAAAACCGAAATCATTGTTAAATATGACTCTAGATGCTAACACTACCCATGGAAGTTACTTGTGTAAATACCTTTTGTTCCCATTTTCCTATTTTCCTCTAGATTTTTTTATTTTTGTGAGAAATGAATTTCTTCAAATTCTCGTTTCGATAACTTTTATTCCGATAAAGATATAAAGCTAAGTCGATAATTAGTTATCCGCCTTCCCTCAAGAACCATTGTTGTAAAAATGAGGTCCACATCAAGGAATTTTTATTCACTTATACTTTATTTTTCATTTTCATTTTTTAACATTTTTTTTTTTTTTTTTTGAACTTATACTTGGACTTTTACGTGTATGAGCTATGAACCACGGAGCTTCACGGGGTAATTCCAAGACTATAGGCTTCATGAAATGAGGCTCCCGGCTGGCTAGGCTAAGACCTCACTCAATCCCGGCTAAAGATCCAAGAGTCCGATCTCGACACGCCTCATAACTTTACTTATTACTTTATCACTTATCACTGATTTCTTATTTATTTATTACGGATCCTTGATGTGTACCCAATTTTTAAAACAAAGATTCTTTTAAGAAGATAAAGAACTAACTATCGCCAAAAACTCAACATCTCTAATTATTTAGACAGATATGGGGTGAAACAATTTTGTGGGAACAAAAGCCATAAGTACCTTCGATGGGCTCTAAAGAGAACCAACTACTCCACGCTTAGCATCTAAACTCATAAGTAACTCTATCATTTCTCGATCTCTGCAAATTTAAAATCCCAAATAATGAGATCCGCGGATGCTTAGCCGATAATTTTTAGATTATCTATGGTTAAGGGAACAAGCTAGGGCTCAACACGCCCGTCAAGTCAATTCCATTCCTACTCTCACCAGCGGAAAAGTCAACAAGGTGTCAAAACATATATTAACTTAGCAAATGCTTCGTCTAATGAAATAAAGTTATGCATATTTAAAGTCACTCAGGGAAACTTGCAAAATCTTGGCCTTGTGAGCTAGAATTAGCATTTTATAGCTTCTTATCTAAGAGACTAGCAAACTTTTCAATCAAAAGACTTAACAAAAGCTTAAAATTTTTTTAAATTTTGCTCATTTTTGCACAATTTTTCATTTTCTAAGGAAAAGCGGGGTTCTTGAGTACACGACAAAAATAAGCAAGTGCGGTCAAATCAAATCGAAGATTACCCACCCCAGACTAGAACGAAACATTGTCCTCAATGTTTAAAAGCAAGGGTATCAACGAAAATCTAAAAGCCGTTTATTAAGTATGCTAGAAGATAAACGTTAGTCGATAAGATTAGGATATCGGATTTCCATCAGCATCGATCATGAAACTCGAGTGGAGAAATGACAAACTTCGAGCACGAGACTCTTCATATCGGGAACATCCTACACACATCATACAAACAACCAAACACTAGAAATCGAAGAGGCGGACCCCTTCGCGTCACTTATTAGAAAATAGAAAGAAGATAGATGGATAAGCATGGGGTGCCTCCCACGAAGCGCTCCTGTTTTTGATTACCGAGTCGCTAGCTTGACTCGATCCCTGAATTCATTTGTCCATGGGGAAGAAAGTTTGGAGATCCGGGACAACCATAGATGGAATGTCCCCTTCGAAATAATGTTTCACACGATGACCATTCACCTTGAAATTTGGGCCATCGGTCTGAGAAAGCTCCACCGTTCCATACGGGAAAACTTGAGCTATGGTGAATGGTCCTGACCAACGGGTTTTGAGTTTGCTCGAGAATATCTTCAAACGAGAGTTAAAGAGGAGAACTTGATCACCAACGTTGAAAACGCGGTTTTGATTTTAGCATCATGAATCCTCTTAGTCTTCTCTTTGAAAATCAAAGAATTCTCGTAGGCCTGATCCCTAAGCTCGTTTAATTCATTTAATTGAACTTTTGGTGATCACAGCGGTCTTAAGATCAAAGTTAGCATGTTTCAAGGCCCCGAATGCCTTATGCTCGAGCTCGATGGGCAAGTGACAAGCTTTTCCATACACCAACTTAAATGGGGTGCATCCAATGGGTGTCTTGTATGCTTGATCGCGGAAAAGCCCATAATGCATCATCTAACTTATCGGCCCATGAAGCTCGATTTTCTCCTACGGTTCTTTCTAAAATCCTTTTCAAACCACGATTTGAGACCTCAACTTGTCCATTTCGTTTGCGGGTGATATGCGGTAGAAAGGCGATGGGTAACTCCATATTTAGCCATAACTTTAGCAAATTGCTCATTACGAGAAATGGGTACGCGATCAGCGATGATAGCACGAGGTGCTCGAATCGGGAAAACAAATTCTTCAAGAACTTAACAACCACTCGGCGTCATTGGTGGGGGCCTTGCTTCAACCCATTTGGACAAGTAGTCGGCGGACCCGCGAGGATATACTTATTGCCTCTAGATGATGGAAATGGCCCCATAAAATCGATGCCCCACCCGTCAAAAATCTCACAAACTTGAATAGCATTTTGTGGCATTTCATCCTTTTGTGAAATTTTCCTTGGCGTTGGCAAGAATCACAAGATTTGACTAAATCATGAGCATCTCGATATATGGTAGGCCAATAAAATCCGGAATCAAAAACCTTCTTAGCGGTGTAGCTTGGACCATGATGGCCACCGATTGGGTCGTTATGGCAAGCATTGAGAATATCAATAGCCTCTTGGCCATGAACACACCGCCGGATTACTTGATCCGCACAAATCTTAAACAAGTAGGGATCGTCCCAGAAATAATGCTTAACATCTTTGAAAAACTTGTTCTTTTGTTGGGGCGACATCCCTTTCCGATGAAATTGCGCATGGTAATTTGCAAAATCGGCAAACCATGGGGTGTTCGGGTCTTTCTTATCAACCATCCCAAGTGTCTCAAGAGGAAATGTTTCCGTGATCTCCTTTTTATCGAGCACACTTTGATGGGGATTCTCAAGTCTAGAAAGGTGATCGGCAACAAGGTTCTCCGCTCCTTTTTTGTCAAGAATAGTAACATCAAACTCTTGAAGGAGGAGAACCCACAGAAGTAATCGTGGCTTAGCATCTTGCTTTGCCAAAAGATACTTTAGGGCATAATGGTCGGTATACACTATGGTCTTTGACAAGACAAGGTAGGGTCGAAATTTCTCAAAAGCATAAACAACGGCCAATAATTCCTTTTCAGTAGTCGTGTAATTGTGTTGGGCCTCGGACAATGTCTTACTCGCATAGTGTATGGGTTGAAAATGTTTCGACTTACGTTGCCCCAAAACTGCCCCAATTGCGTAATCACTTGCATCACACATGAGCTCAAAGGGCAAATCCCGGTCGGGGGCAACTAAGATCGGAGCCTCGGTTAATTTCTTTTAAGAATATTAAACGCTTCAACATGGTTGGTGAAGATAAACGGAGCATCCTTTTCAAGGAGATGGGTGAGGAGGGCGGGCTATCTTAGAAATCTTGGATGAAGCGGCGATAGAAACCGGCATGACCTAAAACTCGAATACCTTTGGCGGTAGTGGGATGAGGGAGTTTAGCTATAACGTCGACTTTAGCTCGGTCGACCTCAATCCCAGATTTTGAAATCTTATGGTCGAGGACAATGCCCTCTCGAACCATGAAATGGCACTTCTCCCAATTCAAGACCAAATTGGTGTCTTCACACCTTTTGAGCATGTGGTCATGATGAGAGAGGCAAGAAGTGAAAGAATCTCCATAAACCGAGAAATCGTCCATAAAACTTCCATAGACTTCTCGATCATGTCATGAAAAATAGCCATCATGCACCTTTGAAGCGTCAGGGGCATTGCATAAGCCAAATGGCATTCGTCGGTAAGCAAACGTTCCATAAGGGCACTTGAAAGTCGTTTTCTCGATCCTTGGATCGATCGGATTTGAAAATAACCGGAGAAACCATCGAGAAAGCAATAGAACTCATTTCCCGCTAAGCGTTCGAGCATCGATCCATAAAGGTAGCGGAAATGGTCCTACGAGTAGCATCATTCAATTTTCGATAATCAATACACACCCTCCATCCGGTGATGAGTCGTGTGGAAATCAACTCATTTTCATCGTTAGCAACGCGGTCATTCCTCCCTTCTTAGGGACACAATGGATAGGGCTAACCCATGAGCTATCGGAGATGGGATAAATGATTCCGGCGTCGAGGAGTTTAAGAACTTCCTTTTTTATAACATCATGAATCTTTGGGTTAACCCTACGTTGTTGTTGAATCACGGGTTTACAATCATTCTCCATCAAATTTTGTGGGTACGAAGCGAGGATTGATTCCTTTGATGTCAGAAATTTGCCAAGCGATTGCATTTTTGTGTTTTCGTAGGACATCCAAAAGTGCGGTTTTCTCCTCATCTTTCAAGTTTTTAGCAATGATGACAGGAAATTTGTTCGGTTTTTCAAGAAAAGCGTATTCAAGATGAGGAGGTAAATCCTTGAGCTCGGGCTCCGGAGGATTTTCATTCGACGTTTGTACTTCTTTGATTTCTTCAATCGTAATCTCTTTCGGAGGGAGTGACGGTAATGGATCTTCATTCAACAATTGCTAAAGATAACGGATATCTCCTCCGAATCATAAACACCATCATCAATTCCCGGTGGAATCGATTCATCATCAACAAGAAACTCATCGATTTCTTCCAAAATGAAATCACCTCCCTCGAGCGGGTGAGAGGAAAAGATCGGCAATAATAGGCTCGAAGATGGTTCAACATTTTCAGAAGGAATGGTGGGATTGCCACCCATAAAATCAAGAAGCTTTTGAGCATACTCCTCCGTAGCAATATCGATAACGTCGATTCGATTAATAGAAGCATCATCGTAGTTGGAGGAGTATCTCGAAGGATGGTTAATATTAAACGAGACGGTTTCCTTGTTAGATCGTAAAGTGATTTCTCCTTCATAAACATCAATCATCGCACGACCCGTTCTTAGGAAAGGCCTCTTGAGAATAAGAGGTACTCGGGGGTCGACATCAAAGTCAACGACAATGAAGTCGGCGGGAAAATGAAGTGGTCCTACTTTCACATAGACGTCCTCGGCGATTCCTCTCGGAATAGAGGTTGAGCGGTCCGCGAGTTCAAGAGTCATCTTAGTAGGAGTGAGTTCCGGGAGAGAAAGTTTGTTATAAATCGAAAGAGGCATTAAGTTAATACTCGCACCAAGATCGGCCAAGGCGGAGCATTTCACTATTCTCGGAAACTCACAAGGGATAAGAAATTTGCCGGGGTCTCCTAACTTTATGGGAAGTTTCTTGAGGAGCTAGAGCAATTCTCATTCAACGGTGTTTTTGCTATTTCTGCCAACTTTTCTTTATTACTCACTAAATTCTTGATCATAGCAGCAAATTTCGGCATGAGGAGTAAAGCATCGGTGGCCGATGTTAAAATTCAAGGATTGAACGATTTCAACAAATTTCTCCATTTGGTTTTGGTTTTATCACGAAGCTTTTGATTATGAAGTCTTGAAGGATAAGGAAGTGAAGTTTTAAGAGTAGTCTTGAACATCGGGTTCGAGAATCGGAGTTGGCGACCGGAGGTGATGCGGTCGGGTTGCACATTTTCTTCAATAACCTCGGTGTCTCGTTCCTCTTCCCTCACCAATGGGGTAGGAGACGAGGGTCCATCATAAGCCTTACCACTCCGTGTGGTTATAGCTTTCAACTCACCCTTCGGGTTGGGAATGGTATCACTTGGAAGAGATCCCGAAGATGAGGGTTGGTGACCTTACACAAAACAGCATTCAACATGTTTTCGAGTTTATTCGTGAAGTCTCCAATTTGTTGTTCTGAAGTCGAATCTCATTCCTAAACTCATTGCTTTGTCTAGTTAACGAAGATTGAAACTCGTTCCTCAAACTTGTAATCTGATTTTGCATAGTGTTGATGGTAGAATTGGTGTGTTGAACGTAAGTTGTGAATTCATTTGAAGGCAAAGGTGAAGCTTGATAGCTTGGATTGTGATATACTTGATTGTAGTTAACTCCTTGGTTTGGGTATTGATTTGGTGGAGCTTTGAATTGGTTTTGAACATTTGGTCCACGAACTTGGTTTTGATTAAAACGATTCTGATTGTTCGATGGAGAAAATACCGGAGGTCCCATTTGATTACTAACACGAGGGTTTGTTTCAACTTGAGGACGGTATTGGTTACCTCCGGTTACGGCATTAGCTTCGAAAGGATTGCCATCGGTGGCGGTACAATTGTAGTAGGCATGCGGGCCACCACAAGTAGTACAAGTTTTTTCCACCGCTTTGACTTGGCGGTGGGAAGAATTAACCTCGCCGTCTTAATCTTAACCAAAGCTTGTATCATATCCGTAAGCTTATCAATCTTAGCATCGGTGCTAGACGTATTTCCGTGAGACGAGGACGATGGTGAATCATTCACTCGGCGACAACCGATTTGCTACGTGATGTACGAACTTTAGATTTGTTCTCAATAATGGACAAGGCATCTCTCGTTGATCGGCTCAACAAATTACCACCGGCATTGAGAGAGTCTTGATCAGTCTCATTCAAACCGTTATAAAACGTATCAAGTTGGTGCAACTCAGAAAAACCATGATGGGGACATTGCCTAAGCAAATCTTTGAATCGGTCCCATGCCTCACTAAATGATTCATCAAATCTTTGTGTGAATTTTGTTATTTCAATTTTAAGGCTTGTTGTTTTAGACGGTGGGAAGAATTCGTTCACGAATTTTGATACTAAATTCTCCCATGTGGTTATCGATCGAGGGGTAGTTTTTCGAGCCAAATCCGGGCGGCCCCTCAAGTGAAAATGGGAAGAGTAGTAGCTTGATAGCCTCTTCCGGAGCGTTACGGTACTTGATCGTAGACGTGAGCTTGTTGAATCGTCGGATATGAGAGTGAGGATCGTTTCTCTCGAATCCGTAAAATTGGCTTGACGAAACCAAATTTATCAATCCGTGTTTAAGATCGAAGTTATCGGCAAGCGATTGCGGGGCGACGATGGCTTCTCCATAACCCTCGGTGGGTGCTTGGAGTTGCTCTAGCATAGATCGGTTGTCCTCCGCCATTTCGATGATGGGCGGGGTTTGATTAGTTCGAATCTCGGGTTCGACTAAGGAGCACGTCTATTTCGCCTTCGCGGAGTTGTAGCGGCTTCACGTATCGGTCTGTAGTTATTAGAACGAGTGCGCATGCACTTTCAAAAAACAAGGCAATTAAAACGAACGGTATTCGAAAACACAGTGAACTTAACCAATAATCCCAAGTGAATAAATAACCTCTATAAGACAAGCACAAGCGGCGGAGAAGCTTTTTAGGTCGTAGCGAAGCTTATTAAAAGCTTCTTTCGCAATTTAATGTCGAGGCCGTCCTTATACCCACCACACAGTTTGTTTATCCGATAGAAATAAATAAATCCACACGCGACACAAAGGCAAGTTTTTGATCTTTAGTTCGGGAACTTATTAATGATAACACCTCCGTTGAGAATGTTATATAATTGGTGTCTTCTATTTATTAGCAAAAACACAAGAAAATCTTTTTGTATTTTTAATATGATATATATATATATATATATACAAAAGAAAAAGGAAAATATTTTTTACTTTTTAATTTTATAGAAAAATAGTAACTTCACGAATGAAGGATCTCGAGTCACTAATCGTCAAACCTCAAACGATATAGTCGTGACACAACCTCCCGTGGCGTAAAATTTGATTCGTGCCAAAACACGTCAAGTTTACTCACACAAGCTAGCCACTTGTGAATGACTAACCGTAAGAAACTTAAAACGGCTTAAACACTGATTCTGTGATAATGAAGGCTTAAGGGTGTGTGTATGGATAAAACCTCAATATCGATATCAAAAATAATCACGAAGATAGATTCAAAATTCCTTTAGGAAAAAGAATATCAAACCAAATCCCGTATGTGATCGTGTATACGGATTAGACAACTCGAATCGTTTCCCAGCAGTGAATTATACGTCGTTTTGGTTTGGAATTTAATGCTCGATGTTTTGATTTGTTTGATTTTGATTTTATTAAACTACGGGAATAGGGAAAGTAATTAAGGGAATCTATTACGGGAAATCCTAAGTGCAAGATTACTAAAACGTACTTAATACAACGTAATTAAAATGCAAGGACGTCTAAATTATACCCTAAAAATGCCTAAAATTACTTTTAAAAATGATATTTGAAAACTATTTTAGAATTAAAACTATTTTTTTTTGGATTTTATTAAAATTAAAAACTAATTTTTAACTATTAAAACTAAATTAAAATACTAAAAATTATGAAAATTAAGGAGAAAAATGTGAAACTATTTTTATAAAATCTAAAATACCATAAGAGACTTTTCAAAACTATTTTTTTATTTTTCTGATTATTTTTCTATTTTCTACTAATTTAAAACTATTTAAATCTAATTTAAATTGTGAAAAATACCAAATAAAAGGGGAAAACTAAGGAAAAATATTTTTTATGCTTTTTATATTTTTCTTAAACTGGGAAAATTGAAAAATTATTTTTTTGAACTTTTTCTTAATTATTTGCAATAAAAGCTATTTAAAAGTGACTAAAAACTATTTTAAATCTAGAAAAATAGCAAACAATGACCAAAAATTATGAAAAACTCAGTAAAATTCTAAAATATTATTCTGGTTCTAAGAAAAATAAGAAATCTATAGCTTATGTGAAAGATATGAGGGCTGTGTGATTACAAATAAGCACTTATGAATAAGCTAAAAATTACTAAACTGAATTCTAGCTAAAAGGATCTAACAGAAACCTCAAAGTGACAGTTTTAGAACTATGGGAACATGAAATTAACTAAGGATCAAGGAAGGATTAAGCTAAAATGAGGTATACTAGATAATAAGCTAAAGGGAACAAGCAAATAAGCTAATGGTAGGGGGAGTCCTAATAAGCTAACTATCCTAAGTTATCTAGGAGTGATTTAAGCTATTTCTGCAGTCTAATAAGCTTAGGATACTTGTTTTGAAATCTGTAAAGCCAACAGTAAGGTCAGCAAGGGGGGTTACTTTGAGCTTATTTATAAGCTAGCAAACAAGTTTTTTATCCAGAAATAAACTAAATCAGATTGACACCATGTGCCAGAGAGTGAAAAGAGACAAGCTTCAACACTTTTGAAGCTCAAATGAAGAGTTGACAAGATCTGATATAGAGGGCTTAGGACTGACTCAGTGTATGCTGATACACATCTATGAAAGAGGACAATTTTGAAAGCTTATTTAGAGCTTATAAAAACTGTTGGAACTTAGTAAAAACTGAAGATAAGATAACTATTGCTACTAAACTCTATATAAAACTATTTTTTTTTTGGATTTTTGAATAGTTTGACTCTATAGAAACTACTCAAGAAGATGACTGAAATGACTGTTTTAACAGTTAAGACTTTGACAGTAAAAGTTTTTTGACAACTACAGAAATTTGACAAAAACCTATTTGATACTTTATGACACTAAGGTAGCACTGGACAAAGACTTAAAAAGACTCTACTGATTCAAACAATGACTCAAAAGAAGCTTTCAACAATCTTATACCCATAAGCTGTTTTGACAGCTTATGGATACCAAGAACTTAAAAACCACTCTTAACTTTATAAAATATGATCAACTAGCAAGATTAATACTAAGACTACTAAAACTTATTGACCAAACCAGTATTAACTCAAAAGGGTACCTAAAATGGGTCAAAAACCCTTTGTACCGAACACTTCTTATTGAGGACTGTTTGGTACAAATTGCTTGGATTTACCCCTTATTTGAGTTTAACTGGTGAAATAAGGATGAAAGCACATCCTCTAGATGATAGAAATACAGGTTTGAAAATAAGCAAAATCCAAATAAGCAGTTTGACTTTCGTTGACTTTTATCAAAATTGATTAAGACTAAGATGCAATGAATAAGAAAAGCTCACATAATCTATACAGAGCTTATATGAGCTTATACTAACAATAATCAAAGCTTAATCAATGGAACAGTTTGGATTAATAGCAAACAAGAAAAGATGAAATTTTTTTATTAAGACTTAAAATGAGATTACAAATGAAAACTGAGATTACATGAAAAACTTTAAGAAACCATTATTAAACTACTGAAAAGCTTGAAAATACAAGAAACATAGACTTAATTGAAAGGTAAAAATACTACACTACACGAATTCCATTGTGAGCTTAAGGGGGTCTATTTATAGCTGAATTCAGGTCTTGGATCCTTCATAAGAAGAGCCTAGAAGCAAATAGCAGCCACAAATCCATTCCATGTCACCTCTACCAATCACAATGCTCCATTTCCTTTGATGAGGTGTTACGGCCAATGGGAGTGCTTCAATTGGCCACGTAGGCATCTTATCTGACAAGTCATAGGTGGATAAGGTTTCTAGAGATATTCTAGTACGAGGTTGGGTGTTTGGGATTGGTAAATGGTGGTGTTTGGGTGTGGGGAAGACAGGGGTGTGATAAGGGCGCGTTTGGTATTGTTTATTGTTTTTCAAATGGGTTGACTGGGTAAAAGGGTGCATTGACCGGGTAAAAATAACGGGTAAAAGGTATTCGGGTGGAGTGGTATTAATAAGGGGGCCGGGTAGAGTGGATGGGTTGGATAACTGGATTTGGATTGGGCCGTGTAAATGGATATTGGACCGTGGCTTATGTTTTTGTTGGATAATGGATTTGTTAAGGATTGGATTATTAATGGACTAGTACATGATCCAAGAGTAACCATAGGGACCAAATATGCAAAGGCTGAAAATCCAAGGACCAAACATGTAAATCTGAAATCATCTTCCAAGGACTGATTTTGTCATTCTTCAAATAAACCAAGGTTTAATTTGCAACATTTGAATCTTCAGGGGCCATTTCTGCCAAAAACTCAAAGTTGAGGGGCCATTTTTGCCAATTCTTCTAACTTGATTAAAACTTCCAAAAATCATCCTTGGAGAATAAAATCTTCATAATTGCTCAATTTTGATCTTCCGGCTCGGCTTAAGCTCTCTTAATCTCTCGTGCTCGGATTTACGTCTGATTTGGCTCCTTTTTGCGTGTTTTTACATATTCGTACCTGCACAAGGACAAACTCAAGAAAACCACAAATATTAGCAATAAACGGCTCTTTCTTGGTTATTTTGGGTCAATTTTGATATAGAAAAGGTATGTGTTTTAGCACATACCATAAGTCAAAAGTTTAAGGAAAATAGTCAAAACACTTTTCTAGTACTTAGAAACCCTAAAAATAAAGTTGTGTTGATTATAAAGTTAAACCCGACTTCAAAAGAACGTATCTACTTCGTTTTATGCTCATTTTTATCCGTTGAATTCTCTAAACGTAGCTGAATATGTTTGATTTCATTATTTCAAGGCCTCGATTCGTGAAAACATGTTTTGGGTGTCGGTTTATACCAAATCATTTTTGGATCTGCTGCTACGGTTTTCAGACTTCGTCGGGCTATATCTCACTCATTTTCTAATGAAATCATTTGGTTAAAAAGCAGTTGATTGGTTTTTAATCTACTTTCTAAAAATATAAACCATTTGTATAAGTTCTACACCAATAATTCCAGGAAGTTAAAATAATACAAAGGTGTCCGGTCTGCCAAAATCCAGAAGTCTTCATTTGGTCATATCTCCTTCGTTACTTATCCTCACGACTCGATCCAACTTGCTATCTTTAAGTTAGGGTCTTGTATACTAAAAGTTCAAAAGGGTCAATCTACCAACTGCACCTAACGACTTGATCCAACTTGCTACCTTTAAGTTAGGGTCTTGTCTACAAAAAGTTCAAAAGGGTCAATCTACCAACTGCACCTAAGAGGCTGTTTTATAGGCTCAATGTTTCTGACCTAGATTATGGTCGGCTTTGACAAACGATTCCATATCATTTATTAAAAATGCCAAATCAACTCCAAAAATTATATGTTTTATAGGCTCAATGTTTCTGACCCAGATTGTGATCGGTTTGGACAAATAATTCCATATCATTTATTAAAAATACAAATTCAACTTCAAAAAATTATGAAATTCAACGAGGAACTACCTTAGACATGTATTTAAGTGTGTCAAACGGCCTTGCCCAGAAAAATTTCTAAGATGGTTTTCTATAGTGATATATTTGACTGAAAAACTGGATAGCAACTAGGGTTTTCTAAACTCACTTCTAAATTCGATTTCAACACACAAGGCATATATAGTTAATATGAAAGCAACATGAAATGATAAATAAGAGTGAAAATGAGTATGGAAATGAGTTGTGAGTACTTACTAAGTGTTGGTGAAGATTAGTGAACAAGAACCCAAAGAAACTTATGAAAACCCGAAGATATGAACTCCAAAACTCAACCCTTGTTAACCCTTAACCAAAAACCTTGCAAGATACTTGAACTAAGTTTGAAATACCCTTGATATTGGTCCCTTTTCTGCCGTGGTATTTGAGAGAACAAAGATAGGTGTTTGTGTTTTGATTTGTGATGAAAAACTAGTTAGGTAGAAGGTCTTTATATATAGTTAGTTTAGGAATGGTCTAAATATCATTTAGTAACAAATTAACTAAAAATGGAATTGTGTGTTCTTGGTTATTGTTGTTCCCATGTTTATGGGATCAAGGAGAAGGAATCAAGACGAAAGTTGCTAGCTAAACATTCACATGATGGCATATGTATGAGTTTATCATAAAAATAGTAATATAGAGTAACCAAGCAAGCACAAGAAGTTGGGACTTCTTCTTTTGGTGGGTAGTTGTACGGCATAAGGTGGGGGGGGGGGCTTACCAATTTCAATTTTTATGTTAAATGTATATATATGTATGTGTAAGTATGTATAGAAAGGTGGTGGAGTGTAATGCATGCATGAACGTAAATGTGAAACATAAACATTTAAATAAAACTTGTAAAATCAAATGCATGAACTTATAAAACATGCTTGTAAAGTCCTATGACACTTAGTTGACGTAGACTAAACTTAGTCTAGTGACGGTTTGCGTTTAGAGTCATTTTCTGGTTCACGTGATTTAACCAAACGGTTATAAGTAGAAGTATAATTTCAAGTATTTAAAATAAATTATTTTGAGTTTATAGTTGAGTAATGACCTGGAAAATACGAGTTGTTACAGTAGATGGATAGGTTTGCAGCCAATGGTTTCTTATTTTTTAAGACAAATGCTACCCTTTGTACCCTACCATGTGGTACCAACAATCTATGTAGATAACTTATTACATTTCCTCTTCTTGTTTTTACCCATTTTATTACTTTGGTAGTTAAGTTTCTTGTCTGCTATTAAATTGGCTTTAGTGTTATCTGCATATGCATGCTGACTATAAAAGTGCAGTCAACAAAACTGGACTTTAATAATTCATGTTGTGTCCTATATAACAAAACTGCCACTATCTTCTTGAACCCTTAAACCATTGTATTGACTTTAGTGTTGTCTGATTTTGAACCTATAAATCAGAAAGAGCCATCAACAAAGCAATGTAAATCATAAAATTGTACAAAATTGCCATTGAAATGGCTTCCATTAACAGCTTACAAGAAGATGTGAACCCAAACTTACAAAACCTACAAACGATATAGGGAATAACATAAACACAACCTAAAAACTACATCTTCATCGCCATAAAAACCACCACCATGCAAGCAATCATGATCTTCATAAACCTACAACTTTTTCTACTTTGTCAAACTTTGACACCAACCCATCATGCTCAATTTAAAGCCTTTCCAACTGATTTTGAGCTCTTAGATACTCAACACACAGTTCAAACATCTGATACTTGTACTATGGACTGTTAATATCAGGATCAATCCAAAAGAAGTCACTACATTTCTTCTTATCAGGAATTTGAATAGGAAAGGGTAAAGGGTAAAATGTTTATAATACCAAATCAAAAACTTACATTTATATGTACCAAGTCATAAACTTACCATATAATTGTAACACCAAATTATTTTATATTACGTATCTACTTAGAGTTATACTTTCAATAAAATTAAGAACATTTACTACATTCGGATTGCGATAGTTTAGAAATCGCCTACCAGGGTTCAAATCTGTCTATGACACGCGTTTAACCAAAGGAAATCCACATTTGCAATTTGTTGGTAATCTATGATGAGAAGTGGCTGATGATGATGATATTTTCAATTAATTTGGAAAAGAAGAATTGATTAATTAGATTTTGGTTATTTGTAATTAGGGTTCTTATTTTGGTTTCCATAAAATAGGGTGAAAAAATGGGATGAAATGGTGTTATGATTTTGGTATATGGAGTAAAACCGGGTGAATATCCGGGTTAAAATAATCGGGCCACCCATCATACATGGACATAACTGGCCACAGTGGATTATATAAAAATAAATAAATAAATAATCAATAATTACGCGAACATAACCGGCTACTAGTAAGTTTGATTGTTTATAATGGGATAATTTTGAGTAGAATATGCATGATGAGACATAGAAAAAAATAGATAGGTTCATAAATGGTGTTTAGCTTTTAAATAATTATTAATTTTATCTCTCATCACTTTCTTACATACCAAATCCAAATCCAAATCCAAATCCAAACCGAACTCCGACCCAGCTACAAACCAAACGCACCCTAAGCAACAACAAATCTAAACAGATCAACACAATCAATTTTAACTTACCGTAAATTGAAATAAAAAGCAATACAAGTTACAAGTGCATCACTAAATAAAAAAATCGCAGATTTAATGGCTAGATGTGTCAAATATCACATAATCCAAACCAAATTTCATAGAGCATAACAAAATGATTGCTAACCTAATGGAGTAACAAGTTTTTCAAGTTTCTTTTGTTTCAATTTTCTGATGTCTTCTTCAAGCCTTTTCGTATCAACTACTTCATTTCATTACTAATAACATCCATGATCATACATCTCTGGCATCTAAGAATCTACTGATGTTTTCAAGCCTTTTGTACCTCAATTGTTTTTGATCTTTCAGAAATGCTCCCCCTCAACATGTGCATCGGTATTTGAAATTGTTTAGCACATAGAGAGAGGAGTGTCTGGTTGAGTCTTAAATAAACACACATGTTTCATCAGATTTAATATTTAAATCACATTCTCTCCTCCGATCAAAACTTTCAAACCTTTTGAGATTTAGGATCTCAATTGATTTAAATAAGTTAGAAAATTTGGGAGAAAAGGTGGTTTGATTTAGTATATACTGATAAAGGAACATTATAATGCTCCCCCTCAATCTATGAGGGAGAATGTTAGTGTCAGGTATGACGAGTTTATAAATGATTTGGAGTTTAATGAGAAACTCATGAAAAATTCATATACTGACACATAACATTTGAATATTTATTCACTACTTATAATATACACAGAAAAAGTGACTCGTTTGATAATATAAAATTTGAAAATATACAATTTAAAATTACTCTCCCCCTCAATCGATGACCCGTTTTCAATTAAAAGAGATGTAGTCATTGATTGAGTGACAAATTTTATGAAAATTTTTAAGTCCGATTGATTTTCAAAAAATTTAAGACCGATTGATTTTCAAATAATATGTTACCACCATGTGAGACATAAACACTCTCCTGAAGATTCATAAATGGAAAAATATTTGTATAGGAACAACCGTCTTTTTTGCGACGTGCTTTCCTCATTTTGAAAGCGAGTTGCATATCTGAAATGATAGCAAGCCATATAGGCATGTTTTGAAAATTAAGTAAACTTCTGCTCGAACTTCGTTTAAAGACCCGTGTCATTATTGAATGACATTTCTAGGACCGTAAATGTTATCGATACCAGAAGTATGCCTTCAAAAACTATTTTTGGTATTTTCTATTTTTCTGATTTTTATGGTATTTGTTGGTTTTATATTTTTCTATTTTTCTTTTTGGTTTAAACTATGTAAAAATGATACATGAAGCAACTTCATTACTCCTCATTCTCTTCCTGAAGAAGTTTGAGTATTTCTGGCTTCAGACTCTTCATACCAAGTCGCGGGAGAATAAATTAAAATCGTTCTCTTAGAAGAGCTTTAGTGAAGATATTGGCTAGTTGGTACTCAGTCGTTACGAAGTAAATTTCAACCATACTGTTCCCGGATGAAGTGATGTCGGATATCGATGTGCTTTGATCAACAGTGTTGGAAATTGTTGCAACAAAGAGCTATGGAACTTTTATTGTCATAGTACAGAGGAATCTTGTTGTATGCAAAGCCATAGTCCGAGAGTTGGGATCTCATCTATAAGATTTGAGCACAACATGCAGACATGGCAATGTATTCTGCCTTTGTGAAAGATATGAATGCACTCATTTGCTTCTTTGAAGACAAGCTCACTAATTTATCCCCTAGAAATTGAGCACCTCCCGGTGTACTTCGACGTGTATCTTGACACCTTGCATGGTCAGCATCTAGATAGGCAGTTAGTGCCATGGCGGTGTCCTTCAGATACCAGAGTCATATATTAATGGTTCCTTGGAGATACTGAAAGACTCACTTTACCGCTTCAAGGTGCTTTTTCGTAGGCTTCTCCTGATACCGAGCACACATACATACATCGAATAGAAGATTTGGTCTACGGGCAGTGAGATACATCAGGGATCCAATCATACTACGGAACTTAGTTTGATTAACCGAGATCCCAGAGAGGTCATCATCCAGTTTTTTTCTCTCCACCATGGGAGTGTCAACAGGGTCACTTGAATCAAATCCAAATTCTTTAAATTTCATTAGCATATTTAGATTGATTTATAAAAATGCCTCTAGGACTTTGAGAAATTTGTAATCCTAAGAAAAATGACATTTGTCCCATCATAGACATTTGGAATTTGGAACTCATCTCATTTTAAAAACGGTCACATTCCATAGGATCGGTTGAGGAAAATATGATATCATAAACATAAATTTGAACATGAAGTAAATGTTTGCCCGTTTTCTGAGTGAATAACATAGGATCAACAACACCTTCGTAGAGTTGGTTGTAATGGGATTCTAGTGTTTAAAGTTTTAACGGGTGATGATTTGGTTGAAGAGATTTCGTGAACAACCCGAGCAAGTTTCTTGGGAGGTTCTTTAGTGGATGAGTTAACACTAGGGGCTTTCCTTATGGTGAAATGGTAGAAAGGGATGGTGTGAAAAGAGAGTTTTAGCTACTGAGAATGAGTGTGTGAATGGTGATTTGGAAGTTCTTACAAAGAGGTTTATAAAGAGAAAGATTTGGTAAGTGAATTAAAGCTTAAGCCACTAAAATCCTTCAAATTGCAATGATTTGCATGCAAAAGAGTTAACTACAGAGTTGCACTAATCTAGGAAGTCAATTAAGACAATGTGGTGTGTTCAAATTAACAAAGATGGTTTGATGCAATAATTCTCATTTTCAGGATTTCTATCCATTCTCAAATTTTTACTATTCATCTCGAGAAATTGCTATTCACTTTCACTATTCATCTCGTAAAATTTTTATTTCACATTCTTGTAAGATAAATTATTTTAGTAATATCCTGAGAGTTTGACAATCGTTAGATCATTTTCGCAAAAGTTATTAAGAAAACATCGTTTTAAGGATTCGTTTTGGTCGGAACACCATTTAAACATCCCTCGCATAACGAAAACCAACTCTGACAATTTTCCTCACATCAGATTAATTTTTAGATCACTCATAATCAATTAGAGAAATTTTTAAGATTTCATTTTAAAATGTTGCCAAATAAACCCTGAGCCGTACGAGACTAAACTTACGTTTTAAACAAATCTACGTAGACCCAGACTTAACCATTCCTGCACAGTGTTTTCTAAGATGTTTAGAAACTTTTACATTTTTTTTGAAAATTCAAACATATTTCCCTCCTCCTTTGACCATAAAGAAATTAACCTTGTACGTTCTACATTTTTGATTAAATCGCGTAACTTTTAAACTTCACGTATAACTGTTAAGTTATCCCACGTATAACGAAAACCGCATTTTGACATCTCATGTCACTTATAGACTAATTTTAGTCTACTTTAAATAAATTCACGGTCATTTCCCTGAAATCTCGTTCTTTTATGATAAACTGCGAATTACGCGTTTTTGACCCGTATTTCCAGCTTTAGCCAGCGTTTTTGCACCCAATAAGACTTATCACTCATTTTATATTTTTAGATGGAGTATAATGATGAGTTTCATCATTCCTACAAGTTTCGTATTTTTACGATACCCGGTTTTATGTTTTATGGCTTAACAACTTACAGTTGGCATTTAACGGAACCAAATCATGCTCTAAACTCAAGATAATACCAAGACTATCCACCTAAGTCATCTTATCTTCATTTGGCCAACCTAAGGGGGGGATTCATCATTTTTGGTGGCTTAATCCTAACCATGGTTCATTTAGATCATTACATGTGTCCTAACTTAACCATGGTTAATATTTAACCCAATATATGGTTAACCAAACTTACCCTCCTATAAATATCAAATGAAATACATCCTAAAGACCTTCACATACTGATTTGGGTCGTTCATACACTAAAATATTCATATCTTCCATAATTTGATCTTTAAACTCCAAGTTTATGCAAAGAAGTTTCAAGTATCAAGTTACTACATCAAATCTCTAGCAAGTTTAAGTGATCTTCTTGAGTTTAAATCCACTCAAGTCACTTAGTACTTCATCACCAACTCTTCAAGATTGCAAGGGTGCCAAGGTGTAGAAATCTAGCTCAATCCGAATTCTTAAGTGATCAATCAAAGTCCGATCCTTACTTGTTACTCCTTTCTTAATTGAAAGCCAAAAGTTGTAAGCAACTAATCACCACCATCATCTCATGTTTATTATTCATAATCTTAAAAATTTCATGCTATATATATAGTTACTATGTTGATTCATGATGTACATATACTCAATCACATGTTTTAGTTCACATATTGTCGTAAAAGTAACAAACTAGTAAACTAGTCATATTCTATACGTTTGAAACCATTAAAACTAGTTACATATGGACTTTCTAACTTACATACTATGGTGGACAAGATAAAAAGGTAAACATAGCAACTTGGATCACCCGAAACGGACAAACGAGTCAAAACTTATAGTCAAAAGAAGTTAGCGAAACCAAAACGCCGAAACTGCCTAACACAAGCTGTTAAGCAGATGTTCGTTTTAAACGTGGTACTTCTGGTCCGAATCATCAAAAAGTTAAAACACGAAAGTTGTCCGGAACGAGGTTTCCTAAGCCGAGATCGTAAACCAAAGGCCTTAGCCTTGACAAACCTAAATGTATACAATACAATTTGGATCTACATCCTTGATAAACTATGAAACTATACTTGTAATAACCAACTTTACCATTTAGAAACTTGTAAAATTTTCTTTAAACACTTGTGACATAAATTATGACGATACTTGTAATAACCATTATGATTCCTAATCATAACCAAACAACCTTGTAACTTGTGTTTACAAACCATATGACACTTATGATATATAAACAAAACATGTATCTTATCTATTAAAGTGCTACAAAACTAGGGAGCTTCATGTGAGGGGTTTCCTTTGAGTAAAACGTATCGAAGAGTTGCTGGATTTACGATTTAAAGTGTCCTAGCTCCTCGAACGTTTACTACATAACCTCTGAATTGTGATGACCCGAACGATAGTACGATATATATAAACTAAACACGTTTTCACAACTAGACCATTTCTATAAACGACATACACAAAAACCATGTACTACATCATGATCAACATAGAGACGTATATAGGTTTGTTATTTCTTTCGCATCATTATTTCAAACCTAAGTCGCAACATCCTATTCTAGGTTGCTCATAGAAGTTCTCATGGCATATCCATCATTCTCATTATACATTTGATATCATTTACTCTGAGGTGAGTTCATAGCCCCACTTTTATTACTAAATTGTTTTACAAACCCATGGGGGAGATACATGCTTTATTTTAAATCGAACACATTGCTTTAAAATTATACTTGAATGTATTATTTGCACTAAGTACACTATTGCCAAAGTCCCTATTATCATGAACCATTAATCACTTGCGAGTGAACGCGAATAATGTGGATAGATCTATCGGGAATGACAAATCCCGTTTGTGTTGACCGGGTAGGCAAACAAATGCACTCTATTTGAAGATCCATAGGTTTAATGTCAAATTACCTATTAGGGCAACAATTACTATTATATGACAGCTGTTAACGTTTTGGTATCATGAGCTTAGTGCAATAATATATGTTTTGTTTTCTAAACTATGAATGTGAGACTAATTACCTCACATTACGAATATTGTGTTCAACTGATTTCCTAAACTCTATGAATTTAACTCAACCTTTGAGTTGACAATTTTAAGCATGTATTTCAGGTCCATATTGTACGAGGCTGGCACGGAGAAGCACGGATACTCAAGAAGGCTATAAATTTTAGGGAAAATTAGCCAAATAGACCGCGCGCCCTGATGCATATCACTATATGGACCACGCCCTTTTAAAATTCAAAAATAGACAGGTTGCCCACCGCTTTTCCTGGACCCAACCAGGGGCTGCCATGTGTCCGATAACTTATGACACAAGTACGTATTTTGAAGGTATATGTCATGTATTGTTTTTTGGGCAACTTGTATTATTTTTTGGGCAACTTTATATTTTTTGGCAACTTGTATTTATACACGAGGATATTTTGGTCATTTTACATTTTACTCGCCCATTATATTGTTATTATCCGCTGCTCGTTTATATCCCCTGCTCGTTAATTCTCACCTACTAATTCCCCACTTCTGTCCTCCCTTCCCCCACCTCCACCTCCTCCTGTCTCCTTTTCACCGCCACCACCTCCTCCGACATCTTTAAACCGTTCCCTTTTAGCTAATGCTATTTTAGGTTTTCTCGTTTGGCCAGTTAGTGATAACATATAAACTGAATCAATCTTTCTCAAGTACATGGGTCAAAATCGCGACCTCTATTATGACATTCCCTGAATCTTTATTTTGTGACATGTGTTGTAATCAGGTTCAGGGAGCAGTTTTTGATCTTCCAGAAGAGATTGCCAAAAAATTACCAACTATGGAAATGCCACCTGGAAATACAATTACAAAAAGGGTTATTATACAAAAAAGTCACTAAAGTTTGCGGGAAATTTGTCCTAAGTCACTAAAGTTTAAAAGTTGTCATTCAGGTTACTCAACTTATGAAAGTTGCCAACCACGTTACTGAACTTATGAAAGTTGTCATCCAGGTTACTGAACTTGTAAAGACATGACATTTTTGTTACTTAACATGCAAAAAAAATAAACGTAAAACTAGATAAAATTATAGACATGTTTGCTTTTTCGCGTTGAGTAACCTGAATGACAACTTTTAAACTTTAGTGACTTAGGACAAATTTCCCGCAAACTTTAGTGACTTTTTTGTATAATAACCCTTACAAAAATTACAAATGTAAACTCAGTTTGATTTTATAGACAGTATTATTATTGTATACTGATTTATTGCATCGCTAATTAGTGGTGGGTGTTGTTTGCAGAGTTACCCATGTTGCAAGATGATGGTCCAGCAGGTGACTTTTATGGAAAATTTTCTAACAGGGAGAGAAGTTCAAGAGGAGCTGGTTCAAGAAGGGGAGGTTCAAGTGGGTCACGCAGTGGTTGGGGTGGTGGTGGTAGCCGATACTCATCAGATGATGACGAGGATAGTTACAGACGCGGTGGTAGAAGTGGGGGCAGTAGCTGGTCCAGAGGGGGCTCAGGGGGGTCGAGAACTGGTGGAAGTGATTGGCTAATTGGTGAAAGATGATCTTCACGCTCTCCATCTTTTGGGACTAGGGGCTCTGGCTCGTCATCTCGGACTAGGGACAGGTATTATGAATATGTTTGTTAGTTCGTGTTAAGATATTTTCTTCTAACTTTATTCTGTCAAATGAATCCCTCGTGACCAGTGGTGTTAAGATATTTACTTTTAGTGTTTTGATGAGATTTGGATTTAAAAAATTATCAACATGGCTTATCGTCTAGGGATAATTAATCTATAATAACTTCCGACGCTTGTGTGTGTGATGTTACTCATATCTCTTGGGTCTAATATTCATGCTCTTTCCCATCGAGATATTACAATCAGCTTGCAACTTAAAATCTAAAAATTCATATCAATATATTACTAACTCATGAGAGGGATACATTTGAAGCTCATCAAGTGGGTGTTCTCTTAACTGATTAGCTATCGCTAAGGAAATTAAGAAGATTCGTGTGGTTTACTGGAAATCAATAATCCAAATTGGGATTCAGTTGTATTGCTGAGGCACTGATCTTGCCTCCCATTCTAATCTTTATTTTATTATGATTTTTCCATAGCATTTTCATTCCTTCTTCTCTTATTGGAACATCCAGTCAGTGTTTTCTTATTTACCCCTTGTGCACATTTGAATCTCCATATTAAATCAGTCTTTTAATTTCTTACTATATGAACAGGATCTGCATATTCAAGGCATCTTGTACAAATATATTCATAACATGGAGGCGAGGATGTCAGACAAAATGTTGAGGTACACTTAGTATATTTTTATTGGCTACTTAAGTCGAATATAAAACTTGTAAAATGATGGTTTGTTCCTTTTTAGATTGAAGCTCATGTTGGCGGAGTAAACGATCTCGCATTCTCACATCCCAACAAGCAGCTCTTCGTGATAACTTGTGGGGACGATAAGACCATTAAGGTTTGTTTCTGTGTAACATACTTGTGCTCAAGTTAAACTCGACAATCTATGATTATGCTAATCAAGATATCCTTTATAGGTCTAGGATGCAATACCCTCTTCGTCCCGTGAGTTGTTTGTCCTTTCTTGTAATGTTTAATTTCATCTACCTAAACTTGTCACCTCATTGTAATTTTATTCTCACAGGGTGAAAAAGAGTGTTCATATTACCGTGAAAACAGGCGTGTAAATTTAGAGTGATGTTCTAAATTAATGTGACTGTAATTAATTTGAAATGTAGATCCCTAATTTAGCGAGAATATTTCTGGTTGGGTTTCATGAGGAGAGGGAGTTTACGTTATATGTTTCATCGATTTCTAGTGAACTTAATATCCCATTCAGGTGATTAATTTAAATTTTGGTTCGGATTAAGATATGTCGCTCCATGGGTTGTTGATAATTGACTAGTGCATTGTTGTTTTTTAGATATTTGAAAGAAGACAAACCTCATGGCTCAGCTGGTGGTGTTTATTACTTTAAAGATCTCATTATGGAGGATAACCCGGTAACATTTTTTGGTAACTTCTATTAGAATTTCTGAATTTTTTATACTTATTATGTTTGTGACTTACCCATATTATATTATGTTTTGTTGATGCAGTCGCATATTGTTTTGTTAAACTGCGATGTGTGTTGCAGCTTTCCTCTACCTCAAATGCTTGGTTAGCTACCATCTCTTACAGTCTATTTTTTATATGATAATATTATGCTACATGGTTTGTTTAAAAACGTTTAATTGGTGTTTTCTCTTATAGATGCCCATAGAAGTTATGGCGGGATGGGGACACTGTTAGTTATAAAGGTAAGATTTTGCTTTAAATCTTCTACTATGTTCTTGGATATAAAAAGACAACAAATTTATGATTGAATTAACTGCTTTAACACTTTTTGAGCAGGTTTCTGTGGAGTCTGCTAGCGAGTTATCTAAGAAAGGGACCGAAACATCATCATCTGCATCAGGTTTGATTTCAAAGTGCTAATCGATATTTGCTATTTTATGTGGTCAAGTGTGGATAAATATGAATTCTGAAATCCATCATTTAAGTTTAGAGGTGGCCAAATTATTATCTGGGCTGGGTTATAGTTTAAAATGGGCCTTTATATGGGATGACCGCGAACACTTTTTGTCCGTAATTATTATCTTTCTTAATCTAGTTAGTAGTTACTGTGTCGATAATTGTACGAAACATATATTAGTTTATAAATTCTCAATCTTTTGGAGAAAATGATGTTGGAGGTTTTAAGCAGTAAAAGTAATTTTTTTGCTATTTTTCGGCTCACTTTTTTCAAGATTATTGTTGAAATAATTTTGGTCTGCACAGCTGAATCAACCCAATTTTTAGTAAATGGGTTGAAGTTGCTCCTGGTATCTCAGGTAAACTGCATGCTAAATTCTCTGTTGGCTTTTATTCTTGCAATGGTGACTACATTTATATTCTCTTTTCACAGGAAATACGCACAGCCGCAATGAGCTGCATTGAAGGACTATCTACTCTATGGCCACATGTTAGTAAATCTGGAGGAAAGAATGGTACATCTTTTTTAGCTCAGACCTATCTTACTAATGTTCGAGTCACCTTATAACATGCTATGCTGCTTCCGTCACAGGGAGAAGTGCAGTATGGAGTCATTTTCTTGGAGACGTTCTGGCGATGATGGTTTAGCAGAAGACACTTATTTTATCTGACATAGATTTTCTCTCTGAATTCTTTACAACATTGCTACGCTCCGGACATCATAGCCTTTTGGTGCCACAGAGTGTTGGAGAGAGGTAGTTCATCAAGTTATTTTGCTATAATCAGTCATGGCTATTTCAAAACATTTACTTATTTTGAGGCTGATTTTTTTTTCTTCTAAATACTTCAAACGAGAACGAATCAAATGGGGCTGAAGTTTTTATACAAATAGTTTTATACATCTGTTACACTTAGGATACCTTCAAAGCTCCCTTAGTAGAGTTTTCTTTTAAAAAATGTTCTTAATAAACAACGTATATACTTACACAATTTAAATTATTTTGAATGGACTAAAGTGTTTAAACGTCAGCTTAACCTGACTGCCCGGTTTGACCGCTACTACAACTTAACCTGTATCAACTTGGACTCATATTGCCTATTACCCAACCTGACCATCATGCCACCTCTATTTTCTTAGCCTTCATTTTACCATTTATTGTGACAGCTTTTTCATCTTCATATATATGATGTACTTTTTTAAATATATCCAGCTTTGATCAACCTAAAAAGGACAACATTATGAAGTTTATCTTGAGCTCTGCACTGTTATTATGTCCATCTGGCGTGGTAAGTTCATGAAAATTGTTGATTTACTTGTTCAATATCTCATTCTATGATTTGTCTTGCAACTCTCTCTTTAGTAGTTACATTGTCCTCTATGTATCCAAGTTAATGTGTATTGACTTCTTTATTGACATCTTGGCAGCTGAAAGTTTTATCTTTGCTCAAAGGCTTGGGAAGCCAAGTTTTGCTTGTTAAAGAAGTGGATTCTTTGTTGAAAGATTTGTCAGAAAGACGCAATAAATCCCAAAGATTGAATTAACTGCTTTAATACTTTTTGAGCAGGTTTCTTGGATATAAAAAGACAGCAAATGATGTTTTGGTGAATTAGTTGCTGATCCAGTTACTAAGGAACTTTTGCATTACACTGAGAAACCTGAGACTTTTGTAAGAATATCTTTTTACAATTGAAGTTACTCAGTTCTTAGTAGCTTGTCTAGTTCACTGTATCTTTTGCATTTTCTTATTATCTTATACTGTTATACATCTTTGGGATTGCAGGTAAGTGATTTAATAAACTGCGGTGTTTACATATTCACGCCAGAAATATTTGACGTTATTCAGGATATACATACAAACCGTGAAGACAGAGGTCAGCTTATCGTACTCACTATTCTTTTAGTATGAGTGCAAGACATACAAGTAATAAATATTATAGATCAAAAAGTATTTGAGGGTAAAAATTTAGTGAGAAAAATAATAAGTACCATATGTGAGCTATGACTTGGCTTAGAATAACATCACATTTTGTTGCTAGATCACATAAAAAATGTGACTGCTACGAACATAGAATCTGAGTGTCAGAAACATAAGCGTTTCAGTTAACACGTTCATCGCAAATTTTCATAGAAAGGCCACTTACGTTAACAAACATTAGATAGACGTCTCAAAATGTACCAGTAGACGTGTTCTTTAACTAAAGATCCGAGATGGCAGAGACCATCTAGCTGTCTGTCAAAATCCCGCTTAAGTGTCGTATGAAACCCCCACATAAGAAAGGTGGGCCTTCAAAATTGGAACATGGATTCATTTTATGCGAATTGCAGTAAGTTTATCAAATAATATGCCATATTCTTCTTTTGTTCTGTGAAAGTTACAACATTTTCTTTTCTGGGAAATAAATTGAGCTCAAATTACTAAGGGGTGTTTGGATTTGCGTTTTGAAATGATTATTATATTATAGACAATAATGAACTGTTGAAAATGTGTTTGGATGTCCTTCTGTGTTGTTGCCGCTGTTATTAAACTGTTTTGTTTATCTAAACATAAACCACTGACTATTGTTAATTCTTGTTGCCATTATATGATATCAGTTCCAAAATGCCAATCCAAACACTAGCAGTGGTAACTAGCGAACTAGCAGTGGTTTCGAGAAACGTAGCAGTGGTTACCAAAATATACTAGCAGTGGAAACGTCAACCTAGCAGTGGTAAGAAAACGCTAGCAGTGGAAAAGAGATAACTAGCAATGGAAAGAACATGCTAGCAGTAGTATCAAGTCATGATAGCAGTGGTCGAGTAAAGAAAGCGGTGGTAACCCGAATCGTAGCAGCGGAACGAGAATGACTAGCAGCGGAATGTCTAAGTGCAGCTGCAAGTTTTGACGACAGTTGGTGCTACCTTAATGCCCCAAAGGTAATAGTAAAAAGGTCAGCCATTACATTTTAAGGATATCCCGAAAATGCAGCCAAATGTTAGACCTCCACATATTCCTGTCATATTGTTTACCTTCTATGTACATATTGTTTACCTTGTATTCCACAGATAGTTCTAACTTCTAAGTTATTGATGCAATAAATTAGTTTTGTTAACTCGAAATGTGTATGCCCTTTTCAGTTATTATTATTCTCTCCCACTTTTCATCTTGAACATGTGTTGAGATAAGATAGCTGTTTTGTTAGCTCGATATATCATGGTCAAATCCACAGATTTAAAAACAAATTTGCAATGATGTAAAGTATAACACAACTAATGTTCGATCTTGATGTTTCTTTGAATCTATCTCAAGAGGTATTTATATAGCACGGAAGAAGCACTCGTATCTTTGATTCTTTTTATCACTTCTTTCTCTTGCCAGGTAGTTGAACTTGAAAAAAAAATATTGGAAGCTAGACAAAAGACTGAGTTTTACAGGAGCAAGATGCAGGAAATGGTAAGTATTCTCTTATTTGAAGTGTCTAGCCATGTCTATATTTCATTTGTTTGATTCATGGGAGCAAAAAAAATGATAATTGCACTATCAAAAGATGAACATTTAGTCAAAAGGTTGGTTGTGTTGAAGTATTGAACGATGAACTTATGTTTTTTATATGCAAGTTGTTTTAGCTAATAAACTTAATTCTGAAGAATCCTACTTGATTCAACTAGGATGTTAGTCTTAACTTGTTACAATATTTGTAGTTGGAATTGATAAGTCAAACATGTATATTGCAAGCAGATAAGTGGAGTACATATTAATAGAATTTGGGCTATATGGTTCACCCTCTTCGTATTAATAGGCTTTCAAGAATTCTCACTTGAATTTTGCAAATTGTTTTTGGATAAGTCATAAATAACAACTAATTTTCTTGTATGTTATATCTGGTTGTTTTTCCTTATAAGAATCATCGAGTAATAACTTTTAAAAGTTGTCATGAACTGTTACTCTTTTAATGTTGTGTTCTTTAATGTCAGGTCCTGTGCAAGAGCCGTTGTGATACTCGATTAAATGAGATCACAGAAAGGGTTTCATCTGATAAAAGAGAGGTATATTCTCGAATATAATGATGAAGAATATATTTCTATATATTTATTTGCTTGAGACTGAGCAATATGTTTTCTAGGTTGAAATATACGAAGACAAATACAAGCAGTCTGGAGATGTAGCTTCAAAATTGACTCTTGAGGAGGCCACTTTTCGTGATATTCAGGTTTACTAGCTAGCTACTGTTGTTACACATTTACATAAGTTATCATTTACACTCGTATTGTTTTAGAAACGGACTACCTTGCAATTGTGTTCTCCTTGATAGGCGAAAAAGATTGAGCTTTACAAAGCAATTGTAAAGCTAGACCAGGATGGGAAACCTGATGATATTCAGGTATCTTGTATGCTGATTAATCTTGTTAGGGCCATACACATTTTATGTGATCCACGTATTTGCAGATAATCATAATGCCGTGTTACTTGATTGCAAGGTCCGAGTTGATCAAATCCAAGCGTATCTCGAGGAACAAGTAAAAGCCTTAAATGAGCGCTGTAAAATGTACGGATTGCGTGGGAAACCAACATTGCTGGTTGAGCTGCCCTTTGGTAATCTCTTATCCACCATATATTGTTAAGATTTCAAGTCTAGTGGTTATATTTTACTTTTGCAACTTTACATCTTTGTAGTAGATTGGCTAGCACACTGCTATTCTATTTTTGTTAAGTTATCGACGGTGAGCGTCTTTCTCCATGTCATGAAGATTTTGCATAAGTCATGTACTACTATGCTGTGAATGCTATACTCTAAGTTGGAGGGTCTGGCAAATTTTGATGTTGGTGTACTCAGTGCATATGACGAGTAAGTCTATCAATTATTTTAATATTGCTGTTTTAATTAGCCGAATTTTATCAAAGAAAACATTTCATGCTTGTAGTTTTTAGGTTTGCTGAAGTCTTTTGACGTAGTCTTTTTTTGGCAATGTTTATCAATTTTTTAATTTTTTTTAATTTTTTTTATTTAATTTTTTATTTTTTTTCTATTGCTTTCTTGTGAGCTGGGCGTAGGAAGAAATTAATGGATATCTTCGTATGATGATTGTTGCTGATTAATATGAATTTTATTAGGTATTTAAATGAGCAAGCTGTTATGAAGCAAAAAGTTGATAGTTCAAGGGGAGTTTATGAGTTCTCTGATTTAAATCCAAACTTGCAATACCGGACCTCCTTATCCTTGTAGATATATATGTCACCAGTAGGTTACGGTGGTATGTTCAGATATTGTCACACCCGTTCATTTGAACATATTAGGAAGTGGTCTTACTGCCATGAATGAATCAACCATCCGCACCAAAACATTTGAGTAATTGAGTAATGTCAGCAGGCTATATATCATTCTACGAAAATAGCATGCATTTAAGTTTGATGAGTATAAATATTGGCCGGAATTTTGTTCACAGGAGTAAATATGAAGTTATATAATATTACAATAGAATTTTCGAATATAGCTAAGGTTGTGTTTCATAGTTCTGCTTCTATAAGTGGCAATACCAGTTTCTAGTATTCAATTTGATACTGGCTTAAAGAAAACAAGTAAGAAAAAGAAAAGTATAAAAGAAATAAGTTGCCCAAAAAGAAGTTGCCCAAAAAAGAAAAGTTGCCCAAAAAAGAAGAAGTTGCCCAAACAGAAGTTGCCCAAAAAGAAGAAGTTGACCAAGAGAAAAAAAGTGCCCAAACAGAAGTCGATATAATTATGCTAGTTGTCTGCTTTTTTATTATATACTTAAAAGTTGAATGAAGTGAAAAAAGTTTAGGTGATTCATACTATTTGGTATTTAAAAATGCAGGCTAAAATCCATAGAGCATCATTCATGCAAGAAGATCATTCACATGTTTTGATGTTGTTGCCAGAAGAAGAAAAATTTTCAGGTAGCTCTCAAATGCTCTAATGTTAATTGTCAAGGGTACTGCGTCTATCTATCGAGTGTAGGATACAAGTGTGGCTCATATAGCTGTATAGGTCTTGTGCTTGTAGATTTATACATATTGGGCAACCTATTGAAACATTCAATCTCGGAAACTAATATTGTCTAACGCCTTCTGCCTTGTCTTTTGGTGTAGATAATTGAACTGTTTCAGAAGTGCCATAATGACCATCCTTATGGAAAGTTTTTTGGTGAGTGCACAGATCTCAAGATAAAGCTCGATAAGTGTTTTCGACAAGAAGTAAGCTTTCTTCAATAATTGTTTCTTTTATTTCATTAATCCCTTAAAGAATGAAGCGTATACCTTACATCTTTCTTGTTGGGTCTGGCAGAAAGCTGTGAAGAGGAAGGCAAATTTTGAAGAGAGTAAGAAACTTAAAGAGAGGCTACAAACTTTGAGGAAAGAAGCTGCGGAAACTGAGAACGTGATGTAAATCCTACAGAACTTTTGGTCGTGTGGCAGTACGGAAATGATGACATTCATTCAATAAGCAGATAAGTTTCAATGTACGTAGTAGCTGGAAACTGAAAATACATGGGTAAATCGAGACTACCTCCAAGTGATGTTTTGTTATACATTTACCAAGCAGATGTTTTTATGGGATTTTGCAAATTATAAAACTAGAGTTTGTAGCTCCTTTTACTTGTGAATTCATCATTGATTTGATTCAGTTTGTATTTACGACACAAAGGAAAGAAAGATAATAGCTGCTTGTTTGTTGGAACTGTGCTTATATCCTTTACATATGCTAGTGATATTCAAGTTTCTATAGCATAATTGACTATTCAGAGGTAATTGTAACATACTGATACGAATTAGTCAATTTGTGTTTTGTGTTTCGATGTTTAACAAGTCAAACGGGGGCTAATATATAGCATCCACCACGACCACACAACCTTTTAAGTTTTAAAAGCTTATGTTAATCAACATAACCTATTGTTAGAAACGGTTCTGATGCAAAAACGTATTTTTTGCAAAAATGCTTTTTCTAAAAAAGTAGACAGTGAGTCAGTGACAAAAATGCATTTTCTGCAAAAACGCTTTTATCCTTATGTAGGTTCTTCAAAAAAGTATCATAATTCAACCAATCACCCTTGGAAACGTCACAAACAATCATTTTCCTCGGGCATTATAAACAATATGTAATTGGAGGTATGGCAAAGCTTCATAGGCGATTAATATTGACAACTACTCCGGAGTTAATTGTACTTCAGCTGTAGTTACTTTACGGAGAAAATGAAAATCAACTATTTACTGTAGAGGGAATTTCAAGAATGGACATTTTGAAAAATGTTTCACGAAAAATACGATTTATTTCTTTTTCAAAACAAAATTGCTCACCCTTTTATTTGCCCGTGTTGAATAAGAATTGTACACGTAACATTTTATTTCTTTTTCAAGATTAAATATGGTGTTGACACGTGCATGTGGCAAGCAAAATTGTTTGCTCTCCCTCTCCATTTGCTCGGCCAATTTGTGAAGGAAATTATTTTCTGAATCTATCGGGTGTTGACATATGTATGTGGCAAGCAAACTTCTTTCCTCGCCTAATTTGTGAATCATGTAGCAAGCAAACTTGAGGATGAGGGTGAAGATAATCAAACTTTAATTTTTGTAACCATGAAATGGATAAGGGTTAAAGTTCTTCAAAACATTTAATGTTCTTAGTTTGTACAGAGAAAATGAGAATCAAGCATTTACTATAGAGGGAATTTCGAGAATGGAAATTTTGAAAAATGTTTTACTATTCCGAGAAGAATTTATGAAGTTTTTTATCTAATTATATTGTCTGGTTGCAGGTTATCGTGGTCAGCGTAGAATTAAAGTAGCTGAGATGCCCAAGTTTGGTCGTCTAGTAAGTTCTCTTACATTGTTAATCACTTGATCTCATATGAATCAACATCAGTATGTAATCTAATCACTTATGCATGTCTCTTTTTTTCTCTTGGTAATTTATAAATAGGCATACTGTCTATACAGACAAAATAAGCTATATGAGGCTTTGGCGTCCCTGAACCATGTCGACTTCTGTTTGGGCGATTTTTTTTTGGGCAATTTTTTTGTTTGGGCAACTTCTTTTTGCGCAACTTCTTATTAGGGCAACTTTTTTTTGGGCAACTTCTTCTTTTTGGGCAACTTCTTTCTTTTATCACACCAGTCTTAATTATGTCGAGCAACACAAACGAATATGAAGCAGTTGTAACAAGTAACTAGCAGCAGTAAGTTATCGTGGGCATCAATAACTTAAAACTAACAGCATAAACTTGAACGAGCAGTTGTAATCGTATAGGCTATCAGTGTAAACTTACCGTAGCAGCACTAATCATATAAAGAGCAGCACTAGCGACAAACTGGCACTAGTAACGTTAGAAGGTAGCAGTAGAAACAATAACAAACAACATAAACTTGTATCGTGTAGCACTAACTTACAAAGGCAACATTAATCTATGTCGTAGCAGAAGTAAGTGTATCGTAAGAGTTGTAAAGTGATAATGGAGCCTGATATAACCGGTTATAAGCCTTGATGCTTAAAACAGCTCTATACGTATAGATATGATCCCCTATTTTTATTTTGCTCTTTTTGACTTTATTCGATAGTAATCCCCATTAGCAAGGTGTTACATGTAAAACAAATTGAATAAACATTCATAAACTGGTTATCGACATGATTATATCAAGGATACCGCGCAATCCCAAACACCGACTTATGAAATGTGGAGATTGCATTCAACCAAAGTTAATCCAAACATTTTAACAGATATGCATATTGATCAACAGACTAGTAGTAATAAAAGGGTGATTAGTTAGCGCTACTATTTGATGATGTGAATCTCTTAAGTTCAAAATTTTCAACCATGGTTTAACTTAAGCTGAGGTACCCATATAAAATAGCTTTGTACTCTTAACAGATGGTAAGAGGAAAAAATTTTTTACCAGTAAACACAAAACTAAGCGTCAAATCCATAATCTGCAACAGTCTGATGAAAATAAATCATTAAAACTACTGCACCATATATTTACTAAACTGAAAAAAAGAAAACACAAACTATATTAACGCAAGAAAACCAAGTTTTGATCTCTTCTTTCGTCTTTGCCATGTTGGTAATTCTCCACTAAAACTGCTTCCATCATCCACACCAAAATGCTCACTCTTTGGGAAACTTGACCTTATCATTGATTGTGACCCACATTCAATTGTTTCCTCCCTTACACTTTTCACTTCTAAAACATCATCTTCCACAATATCATTGTTATTAGAGTTTGAGGGTATCCTTGTTTTACCTTGAAGGTGATTAAAGTCTTGATGGCCATGTTCAACAGCCTTCAAAAACTGCAATTCACTAAGCGTATTACCATACTTTACCTCTTTTCTACGTCTTTTTCCAGATAGATTAGCAGTTTCATAATCAAATCCTTTACCCCTCATGTCTTTGGGGTTGTTAGGTTTAGAGTAAGCCCAATCAGGTACTTCATGGTCTTCCATACGACGAGATCGGTATCCCTCTTTTTGTCTTCTTTAATCATCCATTTTCTCAAAAAGCCAAAACTCCTCTTCTGATCGGGTTGTTAGATGATTAATTTCTCTCTCGCTTGGTGTATCTCTTCGAAGGGACATCAACTAGAGCTGCAAATTTGATCTGCAAAATAACCACTTTTTAAGTGAGACAAAAAAGATAAAGCACCTCATGTTCCTGTCATAAGACCAAGTCTGTCAAAATCTGATTACAAAGATTATGCAGTTTCAATGATTAATCTAATTAATCAAACAAAATGATTCCTAATATTTCATGCAAACAGGTTCCCTTTTTGGCTTTTTGGTAAAACCCATTACAGATAAAACTTAAATGGGTTAAACTTGCATCTGAAAGCTTCTAAATACCTCTAAACTTCCATCTTCTTTATAAATAGAGTCATCTCGAGTATCCTCATCCATGTTATCCAAAAAAATTGGATATTCTGGTACCGGCATCAGAACAACGATATTTTCCATCATACTGTGATACTTTCCCGACCTGCAACAATATATGATAGTTAACCAGAAATATAGAGCAGCGTAGCAATGACTTCTTTCTATAACCGTCAGTTGAGGTTAAAGCATACCCGGAAGGAAGTAAGGTCAGGGGTCTAGCAAGAAGTTAATTCGAGAACACGATATGCAATGACATCACCTTCCTACAAATTTTAAGAATAACTTTAGTGAATGTGAACGTCATTATTAAGGGCATATGTTCATTATTTATGTGTGTCTAGAGAGACGAAGACCTTAGGTGAGCTGTACAGAGGGAACTTGTCAAAGACATTAAGGTCAACTACAGGTAATTCAATCAGCATTGAGGAGGGTTCTTCAATTGCGTCTTGATAGGCATCTCTTTGAAAAGTTGAAGTCTTCTGTAAACCCCATTTTTGACCAATTTTCTTGCTGGTGATACCATTCCATTGGAAAGATACCTGCAATAAGGACCCAATAATGGTAGGATCAACTTTAAAACTTTAGAAACTTGAAGACCATCTGTATGACGACATATAATTCAGGCCTGGTGAAGAGGTTGAGTACACGTCCAGGGCCCCAAATTTTCTTCGAGTCCATTTTTTTAAGTAGAAAGAAAAGCCCATTTTCTATATTGGCTAAGATAGGGAGGCCCATTCGTTGGTATATATATGTATTTTGCACAAAATTTTGTCACTCACAACTGTCGCAAAGTTTCAAACATACATGTAGAATCTTTTCGTCTTTAACGGTCTACTTTATATTTATGGAACACGGCCACCAAAAACCATGGGACAGTCCTGATATAGTTATTACTAATCGAGCAGGTTCATAGACACTTTTAGGGGAACAGTCAAATGAGATCCACGCGAGAAACTACAGTCTATTGTGAAAGTCAATCAACACGTTCACCAAAAAAAATTCAAAGAAAATAATCCTGATCAATATGAAAGTAGTAAATATATAGATATAGATGATAAGCATGAGAAACATACATCTCATACATCAGTCCGCTTATTATCTTCACCTGCAAGAACCAAGAAACGTGTTATCTTTCTGTTTACATTGTCCCTAATTCCCTATAATATTATAATATGCTATGCGTGTTAGACATTCATACCTTCATCAAGGGGTTCAAATCGGATATGTCATGGCCTTACTACTCACGGAACAAGTTCAGTTGCCACATTACCATTACGTTTTCTTTCTTCTTTTTCTATAACATTCTTATGCACATGTTTTGTAGGCACCTGGTCTTGCTTTAACTGCATATTAAGGGGAACATATAGAATTATTATTATTATGAAATCACATATAATATTGTCTAGTTAGTAATTTCAATACAACATTTACTTACGAATCCCTCCGGGTGGCCATTAGCTTCTTTGTTTTTAGCTTCTGGTACTTCTGGATCAAGATGGGTCTCGGGCTCCTATATGTATTACCAACAATGACATTATAATCTATTTTTTTACCAGTTTATTGACAAATTAATTTAAGATAAAAACTTACGTTCTGTGAAAGATTAGCAAGGCCTCTAAGCCTTTTTCCTTCTAGCACTTCTACTAGGTCCCTATAAATTCAAACCAATAAGTTCATGGGTATCAAAATGATTACAACTACTAAAAAACCATTATAAAAATACTTTTACATTACCTATATGGTTTCTACTTTTTAAACAAAATGTAAGTAGAAGAGTAGAAGTACATACCAGGAGGGGTCCCACATCACATGTTCCGATCATCAATGTGCTCAATGTCAAGTCCAATAAACCAAGCGCCAAGCGACACGTCTTCATTTGCATACTTATACAGTATTAGCCTGATAACGGTCATGGAAGCCTAAAATTAGCCACACGTCTTCATTTGCAACTTTTATGGGATAAAGGCAGTGTGTACCTAAATTGACATGAACATCATCATCCACTTTAACATAGAAATTTGCACCCCAGTTGGCGTATGCAGTAGCAAAGAATGTTCTTGTTTTAGCAGTTAACTCGTGATGGCCTTGCAACAGTAGATCCTTGTCCCTATCCAGAAAGGGGACAACTTTTCACCATGAAATTGCAGTTGATGGCAATTCTTCAATTGCCTAGCTCTTTGTATCCAGTCCAGTCACTTTTCTCCCACCACTGTCAAGGAGATCAATAAATCCAGTTAAATGTATCCACATGGGATCATACTTGATAGAAACATAAATCAATACTCAAATTACAATAATTATAAGTCAAAGTACGGTACCATGTAAAATTACCCAACACATTGCTCAAGTTTCTGATTCTTTCATGTGTCTTAGTATAAAATTAACAGTGTAGTGGTGCTTAATAGAAGCAGCTAATTGTGTTTGCTAAATGAACAGTTTTTTTTATTTAAATATTTCATAAATAACAGATTAGTGTGAGCGGTAAGCAACAAGGATTTCAGTAAGCTCATGAATGAATGTTCACATGGATATTTGGTAAAAATTACTTGCACATCAACGTCTGTTAAGCTATCTAATTATCCGACCTTTTGGAAATTACAGATACGTCATACTTCAGTAGACATATTTCATTTATGTGTCTAAAATTTATACTCGATCTCGTTACAACAAAGCTTAAATAGACACCCCATGAGATTACATAAACCATTACAATACCAAGAACCATAATTAGTAGGCCAGTAGCCTTAGCTTAAAAAGCTTGTGAACTAATAAAGACAAGTTAAACCAGGCCGAATACAAGACAGTGTATGTTCATACATTAAACCTTTTGCGTTACAATATTAAAAGAATTAAACTATTAGTGAAATGATATAGTTTTTGACCTATTGACCTCCCAGCCCGTAGAGTTATATGCGGATGCTTACTTGCTCTAGCAGTTCCTCCTCAGTTGAATAAGGAGACCATTGCAACAACACAGATAGGTTTGAATTAGAGTGTTCTTCACTTGTTGGTTGTAGTGACTGAAATTTAGATGTCATCCTGCTGTACTTATAGTGTACCTGCAAATTACAAGAAAATAAAAGACCTCGTATTATCTTAGAAAAGGAACCAATGTAATATGAGTCTGATTAAGATATCAAAATACATCCAACACGCAACAGAAAATATAATAACGGTTTTTTCATTATCTACAATTTGTATGCTTAAATGTGTTAACGACAAATAAACCTCTACGTACAAAAAAAATTAGAAGAAAATTAAATTCTCACCATTGGAACAACAATTACTGTCATAGCGATTGAGTCAAAATGTATATGATAAAAGGGCAATGCTCTGCGTCCAATTGCTGTAAATAAAAATAACAAAGTTGAAGATGAAAGATTGGAATTGACTTCCAAAAAACAGTCTTTTGCATCTCTCTTGTATTTTCTTCCTATTGTTACACATGCGTTTAATTGAAATACATGTTTCATACTAGCAAACGTCATATATAATAAGAATATATTTCAGACCAGCATACGTTACATGTATTAAAAAGATACACTTTTATAGTACCAACACAGTATATGTAATTAGACAATACAATAACATCCATACTAAGGAATCTTGATGTCAAACAATTACTCATTATAAAATAGCATAAAAGGGCACATGTTTAGGGGCATACCCATCAACTATGTGGCGGCTGAAAACTATGGCATCTGCTCCAAGCCTCATAGAACTGGTTTTGAAGCCATTTCCATCTATAAGTCAACAACACAACCAAATAACCTGAAGAAGAAATAAAGATAAAACAAAAATATAACTTACACACAGAAGACCAAGTTCATACACTTCCCAATTGCAGAATCTGACTTTTTATCTGAAAACCCGAAACTCAGACATTGGCGCATCGCTTCTGGACTCATCCTACTCCCATTATCTAATTTAAATCAAAGAAAAAACTCATGTTGCATTGATATTTCTTGAGAAGTCGAAATATGATAAAGTGGGAAACCATAAAAAGCCCAGTGGGCCAGTTTAGGAGTAGGCACACAACGATACCTTGAATTAACAATGATGGACTTCCATCTCTCGGGTTTAAGGTCTTGTCTATCATTACACAGGTGGCACCGTTTTGTATCTACACAACATGGAAGAGGGTTTGTTAGACTTCAATAAAAATAACTGCACAAAAGTTTACTAAAACAACAATAAAGAATAACCTAGGTAGTACATGACATTCGAATTGATAGCATTTTTTCCAACTTTTTTAGAGACACTTATCTTTACAACAAACAACAAGAAAAATATTGTTTATTCCCTTTTACTATGAAATCTTCTTCATTTTCTGTGTAAAATAATAATTCAACGCAAGCAATTATTCTTGAATAACTCTGTTTCACATAAGCAATTATTCTATATATGTGATTTTACACACTATATTCTGTTTACCTCAATAACTTGAATATAGGCATCTACGTATGCTGCCAAGGCCAAGCAAACTTTTAATACCATTTAGTTCCTTATTATTATATGATATAATGGGCTCGTAGTACAATAGTTCCCATTTAAGATAGTTTCCTACTTCCAAAGGGAAAAGTTTTAATAGCTCCAAGCCGTTTAAAGCATGTAAAAAAGATTTACTTTGATGCTCACTTAATATGCATAAAATATGCATAAAATATTCCACTTGCAGGTGAAAATAATGAAAATAGGAGCCAAAATATTTGTAATTTCATACACTTTATGGCTGGGGTTTGTAATTAACACACTAAGGGGGGGGGGGACATGAGACAAGTTCAAGGTTTTCAAGACTGCACTTAAGCGAAACAACTGCTTCAAAACCGATAGCAAAATTTTCAAAATAAGTATTATATTAATATGTCTAAACAGTTAGGCTTGACCTCAAACGCTTTTTTTTTCCAAAATCTAGGCTAACCTTCTCAATAGAACTTTATAAATACATATGTAGTAAAAGTAAGCTATGGGTTACTTTCGACCCATTTGACCTATTTTAGTTTTATTGACTTATGGCAGACAAAACCCCAATTAACCCATTGGTAAATATAGCCACTCTTAGCTTGCACATGACTTGTTCAAAAACAGGTAACACATAAAGAAATAGGAGTCTTTGGGTTTTTTCTTTCACTATTATAAAACTATTTGAATGTTATTCATACACTAATCAAATTTAATTGCAGGTAAGGCCCTGACTGATTTAGCTCGTACATGGATGAGAGTAATATCAACTTTGTACTAAGGAGTTTTATATGCATAATGGGTGTCTCAAAATCATACGTATCTTTCCAACCATTTCGTATGTCAATAATTTACTTTCGTATTATGCAATGCATAGTGGCGCTTTCAATTTCATGGGAGTTAACCCCTATCAAAATGTGCATTCAATCAACCGCCTTGAAATTTGCAATGTTCTTAGACGGCGAGCTATAAAGTTCTTAATGCATCAAAATTTCCCAACAAACAAAACATTAAGACAATTAACACATGATCTTTGGTTAGCCTTACCCGAACGAAACCTGGTGCTGGCATTTTTTTTTGAGATTTCTGAGACTATTTTTTCACGGTGGTTGCCATTTGAGTGATCGATTTATCATTATATATATATATATATATTACCTCCATTGCAGCAACTATGTTTCTGTATGTAGCAATGTTGAAATCTGTTAAGTGGGGGTGTCAAAATCTGCAAAAATAACAAGTCAGCAACATAAAGTTATTGATCAATCATACAAATTGCTCATCAAAAACCCTATAAACTAAAAGCGTCACATTGGGGGATTCAGTATCCACATATTTCTGATATTTCCTATACCGATATTAAAAAAATTCTAATTAAACCAATTCACATCACACGTTATCTCATTATTTCCCATACATTGACGAGGTGTCTCATTATTTCGCCATCTACTTACTGCATTTTTATACAAAATAAGAAAATTCAAAGTTTGGGGGATGAGTAGCCACCAAATATCAAGAAGATATCCATAATTTCTAAGAACCTTTTCAAAAAGGACATAAAGAAATTTCAGCGTACCTGAGTTTATAGTTTGAATTCTGCAGCAAGGTCTTCCAATGGGACACATTTCTGTTCCTACAAGTCGATGGACCATAACACATGATCAATTTAAATTCCATTGCAAAAAAAATTAACAATATACCTTGCCCTAACAACACATTTCGGTTTCTGCAAGTCGATGCACCATAACACTGAACCCACCCCGTGAACCCACCCGGTGAACACACCCCATGAATCCCTCAACTGATGATTTCGTACACATAAACTACAGTCCAAATCATTGTAAAATTACTGATGGAGTTACAACCTCTCTTTTTTTTTATATTATGTCATATACTAAAAGATTGAAAGTAATTAAACAGCATGGGAGTAATGGGGAACCTACAATATCAATATGTATCGAATTACATTTAGGTACAGTTAATTATAAATCGATCTCACCAAGAATGGTTACTCCAAGCGTTGCGTAGTGGTCTCCTGTAGCATAGACACGTGACCACTGACCAATATCGCATACACATTGGGCAGCAGGTAAGGTTGCATCAGTCTGCATACGGATAAGTGCCAAATCATCAGGGCTTCCCACATAGACAAGCTTTTTTTATAAAAAAATGTTACAAAAAATAATTCTTTAGGAAGAAATACTTACAACCCAATATCCCAAAATACCATATTCAATCATAAAGATAGCTAATCTATAAGAAAACAAAGAAAAGTTATTCCACAACATGAAAATAAACTTCAGAGAAGTAGTTTTTTGAGCGGTTTCGTGTCTCGGTGGTGGGTTTCCGAATGTGGTGAAGGCTGTTTCGTCGATGGTGGCTATGCACAACCGAAACCACTAATAAATGTGATCGATTCGGGGTTAAAAGATTCGCTAGTGTAGCAGAAGTCATTGTATCATCACCTCATAATGATGTTAGTTTTAGTGATTGATTTATAAACTTGTTGGAAATCATACAAATCAGAGTTGTCTACTAGGGTTCAAAGATTTGGGAGAGATGAGCGTGTGAGATTTGGGATTGGGCTAGAGTAATCTGATTGATTTGGGAGGAATGTATTTTTTGATTTAAACACATGCCAATTTTTCTAGTGTATGTAAAAAGATTAAAAAACCCTTTTTAAAAAATACGGTTGCCCAGCGACTTTTGGTTGCCCAAAAAACAATACCTTACACATACGGGACACTTGTCACAATTTCGATGAGTTGCCCAATGACAGCGGTTGCCCTCGGTCCATTTTCAAATTAAAAATAAAAGTGGTCCATAAAGTGATATGCATCAGGGCGCGCGGTCTATTTGTGTCATTTTCCCTAAATTTTATTATCATTCGAAAACCAATTTAATGTATTTTGTAAACTTGGAACCATCTGGGACCTCATTTTTTTTGTAAACTCTGGTATTTATATAAATCAAATGATAAATCTTTTAAAACAACTCCATTAGACTTCGTTTTCTATTGTTATGACTGTTGTGCCATGAAGTAACACCTAGTTTGAATTCCGCTGCGTATCACGAAATTGGGGGTGTTACAGATTGGTATCAGAGCCACAGTTATAGAGAAATGGGTCTAATTAAGACTTAAACTATAACTACTTTTACAAACAAAAACATTTTATAGCCTTCCGTTCTCCGTGCTTTCCATCCTCCAGACGATTATGTGACTTTTTGGCATTTTAAGCTATACAAACATACTAGTATATTGATATATACACTTGACATAATTTCAATCATAAACAAAGTACTCAACATATCTGCGTATGCCTATTCTAAGGCATTACGGCACAATCATATTTTCCCAATCTCCCAATCATGCATCTACTCATGCATTTTAGGATTACGAAACTTCCTCCAAGACATTGTAACTGACTACAATGGTCTTTCCTACTTCCAGACATTGTGAGATACAATGGTCTCATTCATTTTTCAAGACACTGTGAGATACATTGGTCTCTATTACATTCTCAGACACTGTAAATCCTACAGTGGGCTCTATTACATTCTCAGACACTATAAATTCTACAGTGGTCTCTATTACATTCTCAGACACTGTAAATCCTACAGTGGTCTCATTTATTTCTCAAGACATTGTGGGTTACACAATGGTCTCTCTATCATTTCTCAAGACATTGTGGGTTACACAATGGTCTCTCCATATTTTCTCAAGACATTGTGGGTTACACAATGATCTCTCCATCATTTCTCAAGACATTGTGAGTTGCACAATGGTCTTTATTATTTCCTAGACATTGTGAGTTGCACAATGGTCTCAACTATTTCTCAGACATTGTGAGTTACACAATGGTCTCAACTATTTCTCAGACATTGTGAGTTGCACAATGGTCTCAATTACTTCTCAGATATTGTAGGTTATACAATAGACTCTAGAAATTATCTTATAAAACCTTATATGATACTGTTTTACATGAAGCCCGTCACAATCTATCGATTTTCCTAATGGAAATACAAGAAATGGAATTTCTAAAGGACAAACTAATTCATCATCTATAAAAGCTGAAGTTCAGCAACGTTCTCTACATTAATCAAAATTCTCTTCTGGAACCTTCATTTTTAAAGGTCCGTGATGCTAGCCAAGTATGGACTATTTTAGAATTACTTAAGATTTCCTTTTCACACGTATCTACCCATACTATCTTCTATGCAATGGAATGTGAAAACATAGGTTACAAGTCTTTTATGGCCAAGACTTGCAACTGGATGGTTTGATATCGCCTTTGCTTAGTGGACAATTTCTCAAAAGCTATGGACATATCACAAGTATACCTAGTTTAGGTATTTGAAAAATTTATCGAACCTCGGCTAAATATAGTCTAGTCACCTATATTAAACCTAGGGATAGTGGAAGATAGTCTGACTAACTATGTTCGACTTAAATTTTTCAAACACTGAGAATAGATATACAAGTGTTATATTCAGGTTAATTTCCTTCTTAAACTCGATAAACCACCAGAATTCATTAAAAAGATCTAGAGACATGATAGTGTCTTACCACTCAGCAAAATCTTAACATCTTATTTATACTACCTAATTTCATTCTTGAAATTTTAATACATGAGATAATCCTAACTACTATCTTGGGATAGTCATCGAATCTTCTCGTCATTTCTTAGAAGTACTAGCCTGATTAGGTTTCAAGGATATCATTCCGTCAGTCACTCTTGATTTTAAACTAAACTTGACATCTCTACCTAAGAATAATGGTAAAACATACGCTACACTTTTTCTAATAATTAACATATCACATCATTATCTGAACCTCATTGAAAGTCAGTATGTAAAACTTGACAGTACCACGTTTCTTTCAAACACTAGTAGACATACACACTATACGATATAGCCTTCATCCCGAAATCACCTAAGACATGATCAACTTTGGAAATGGTTTGGATAACCACTTGCCACTATCAAAACTTTCCTACAACGACAATTGTCACATTATTATAAACCATTTCACATCAACAATATCTTACACCTTTGATTAACAACAGTTACCCTAACAACAACAAAACTATTCTATTTTGAGGCACTATATAGACGAAAGTGTTAGTTAACCATTTGATGGACTAAGGTGTTCAGAGATCACCCACGAAACAACTAAGGAAACCATACAAATACAAATTAGGCTCCATGCCGCACACTATCACCAAAAACTCCATGTTAGAAATTAAGGTTTTATTGATAGCCTCGATATAATAAGATATGATTCGTTTTGAGAATCGGGAAAAGCCAAACTTTAGGTATATTGGACTCTATAAGATTTTAACAAAACCCTTTAGATTATCAACTTAAGCCACATGGTACATAATACATTCTATGACCAGAAACTTGAAAATGCAAAGGTTAGAATTCGGCGCATACACCCACATTTTCCTAGACACTTCAACGTCGGATAACACACACTGAATTCCAGGAAGGAATTCCCATTAAGGTGGTGAGACTGTAACAATTCGCATTTTCAGGATTTCTATCCATTCTCAAATTTTTACTATTCATCTCGAGAAATTACTATTCACTTTTACTATTCACTTTCACTCTTCATTCCGTAAAAATTTTATTTCACATTCTGGTAAGAAAAATTATTTTAGTAATATCCTGAGAGTTTGACAATCGTTAGATCATTTTAGCAAAAGTTATTAAGAAAACATCGTTTTAAAGATTCGTTTTGGTTGGAACACCATTTAAACATCCCGCGCATAACGAAAACCAACTCTAACAATTTTCCTCACATCAGATTAATTTTTAGATCACTCATAATCAATTAGAGAAATTTTTAAGATTTCATTTTGAAATGTTACCAAATAAACCCTTAGCCGTACGAGACTAAACTTACGTTTTAAACAAATCTACGTAGACCCAGACTTAACCATTTCTGCACTGTGTTTTTTAAGATGTTTAGAAACTTTTACATTTTTTTTGAAAAGTCAAACATATTTCCCTCCTCCTTTGACCATAAAGAAATTAACCTTGTACGTTCTACATTTTTGATTAAATCGCGTAACTTTTAAACTTCACGTATAACTGTTAAGTTATCCCACGTATAACGAAAACCACATTTTGACATCTCATGTCACTTATAGACTAATTTTAGTCTACTTTAAATAAATTCACGGTCATTTCCCTGAAATCTCGTTCTTTTATGATAAACTGCGAATTACGCGTTTTTGACCCGTGTTTCCAGCTTTAGGCAGCGTTTTTGCACCCAATAAGACTTATCACTCATTTTATATTTTTAGATGGAGTATAATGATGAGTTTCATCATTCCTACAAGATTCGTATTTTTACGATACCCGGTTTTATGTTTTATGGCTTAACAACTTACGGTTGGCATTTAACGGAACCAAATCATGCTCTAAACTCAAGATAATACCAAGACTATCCACCTAAGCCATCTTATCTTCATTTGGCCGACCTAAGGTGGGGGAGTCATCATTTTTGGTGGCTTAATCCTAACCATGGTTCATTTAGATCATTACATGTGTCTTAACTTAACCATGGTTAATATTTAACCCAATATATGGTTAACCAAACTTACCCTCCTATAAATAGCAAGTGAAATACATCCTAAAGACCTTCACATACTGATTTGGGTCGTTCATACACTAAAACATTCATATCTTCCATAATTTGATCTTTAAATCCAAGTTTATGCAAAGAAGTTTCAAGTATCAAGTTACTACATCAAATCTCTAGCAAGTTTAAGTGATCTTCTTGAGTTTAAATCCACTCAAGTCACTTAGTACTTCATCACCAACTCTTCAAGATTGCAAGGGTGCCAAGGTGTAGAAAGCTAGCTCAATCCGAATTCTTAAGTGATCAATCAAAGTCTGATCCTTAATTGTTACTCCTTTCTTAATTGAAAGCCAAAAGTTGTAAGCAACTAATCACCACCATCATCTCATGTTTATTATTCATAATCTTAACAATTTCATGCTATATATATAGTTACTATGTTGATTCATGATGTACATATACTCAATCACATGTTTTAATTCACATATTGTCGTAAAAGTAACAAACTAGTAAACTAGTCATATTCTATTCATTTGAAACCATTAAAACTAGTTACATATGTACTTTCTAACTTACTTACTATGGTAGATAAGATAAAAAGGTAAACATAGCAACTTGAGTCACCCGAAACGGACAAACGAGTCAAAAGTTATAGTCAAAAGAAGTTAGCGAAACCAAAACGCCGAAACTGCCTAACACAAGTTGTTAAGCAGCTGTTCGTTTTAAACGTGGTACTTCTGGTCCGAATCATCAAAAAGTTAAAACACGAAAGTTGTCCGGAATGACGTTTTCCTTCAATAACAAAGAAGCTCGGACCTTGAAAACGCTTAAACAGACCATTATCTTTCAAAAACTTAAACTGCCCTATATATAGTTTCACAACTATACTTTTGTCACCACTAAAAGGCAAACCAAGAGGCCTAATGGCCTTAAGCCGAGACCACAGCCACGGCTAAGGCCAAGGCTGAGTCTCAAGACCATGGTAGCCTAGAACAAAGCCACAACAAGGCCATGGCTAAAGCCTCGAGGTTTCCTAAGCCGAGACCGTAAACCAAAGGCCTTACCCTTGACAAACCTAAATGTATACAATACAATTTGGATCTACATCCTTGATAAACTATAAAACTATACTTGTAATAACCAACTTTACCATTTAGAAACTTGTAAACTTTTCTTTAAACAGTTGTGACATAAATGATGACGATACTTGTAATAACCATTATGATTCCTAATCATAACCAAACAACCTTGTAACTTGTGTTTACAAACCATATGACACTTATGATATATAAACAAAACATATGTCTTATCTGTTAAAGTGCTACAAAACTAGGGAGCTTCATGTGAGGGGTTTCATTTGAGTAAAACGTATCGACGAGTTGCTGGATTTACGATTTAAAGTGTCCTAGCTCCTCGAGCGTTTACTACATGACCTCTGAATTGTGATGGCCCGAACGGTAATACTGATATATATAAACTAAACATGTTTTCACAACTAGACCATTTCTATAAACGACATACACAAAACCATGTACTACATCATGATCAACATAGAGACGTATATAGGTTTGTTATTTCTTTCGCATCATTATTTCAAACCTAAGTCGCAACATCCTATTCTAGGTTGCTCGTAGAAGTTCTCACGGCATATCCATCATTCTCATTATACATTTGATATCATTTACTCTTAGGTGAGTTCATAGCCCCACTTTTATTACTTAATTGTTTTACAAACCCTTGGGGGGAGATACATGCTTTATTTTAAATCGAACACATTGCTTTGAAATTATACTTGAATGTATCATTTGCACTAAGTACACTATTGCCAAAGTCCCTATTATCATGAACCATTAATCACTTGCGAGTGAACGCGAATAATGTGGAGAGATCTATTGGGAATGACAAATCCCGTTTGTGTTGACCGGGTAGGCAAACAAACGCACTCTATTTGAAGATCCATAGGTTTAATGGCAAATTGCCTATTAGGGCAACGGTTACTATTATATGACAACTGTTAACGTTTCGGTATCATGAGCTTAGTGCAATAATATCTGTTTTGTTTTATAAACTATGAATGTGAGACTAATTACCTCACATTACGAATATTGTGTTCAACTGATTTCCTAAACTCTATGAATTTCACTCAACCTTTCTGTTGACAGTTTTAAGCATGTATTTCAGGTCCATATTGTACGAGGCTGGCACGGAGAAGCACGGATACTCAAGAAGGCTATAAATTTTATTATCATTCGAAAACCAATTTAATGTATTGTGTAAACTTGGAACCATTTGGGACCTCATTTTTTTTGTAAACTCTGGTATTTATATAAATCGAATGATAAATCTTTTAAAGCGACTCCATTAGAGTTCGTTTTCTATTGTTATGACTGTTGTGCCATGAAGTAACACCCAGTTTGAATTCCGCTGCGTATCACGAAATTGGGGGTGTTACATTTGAAATGATTGTTTTGAGAAGGATTATCTTTGTCTGAGTAGCCGGTTCCCACGGATCCCTCAAATGAGGGATCCGTCTAGGCTAAACCTAGGGATTCGGCTCTCAGCATCCAAGAAAAAGAAAGATGATGCTTTGTAAGGTCTAGTACCTACATATCTTGAGTGTTTCAGTTTCCTAAGGTGTCTTAAATGATATGAGACTTAAGTGATCAAATGTAATGACTGATGGTAGCTAATAATGTCTTTTATGGAAAGAAATGGGGTTTTTATGAACACCAATGGGTGATCAAAGATGACACTAAGAATTTTGAGAGTGTCAAGTGGAGTCAAATGATCCTAGAGATCTGATGATGATCTAAGGAAAATTTATAAAATTCCTTAAAAGTTATAAGAAATGAAAAACTAATTTTTAGCCTAGTTTGATATAAGGATGACTAAAATCAATTTGCTAAAATTGAGAGAAATATCAAGCTAGGTGTTTTAAGATGCGAGAAACAATGTTTGAACATTGGAGCGGAAATATGGTGAGTTTTGAAGAAGTGATAAATCAAAAATACCTTGAATGTGATCCTAAGTTATCTATGAGTGAATGTGAGATCAACTGACCTTGAGGAAGACATAAGTGATCCTAAAGAATCATGTTTAACTAGTCTAATAAGGTCTGTAAGATTGGATTGATGTGAAAATGTTTAAGAATAACTTTGTTGTTTGCCCGGATCCCACGAATCCCTTACTTGAGGGATCCGGCTAGTTATCAGCCAGGAATCCGCCTTCTGGGACAGGTTACTCCACAGAATACGATTTTTTCTAGGTGTCGCATACTGAAACTAATGATTTCTACTGGAAACCTTCATCAATACAAGTAAAAGTACATAAACTATTGCACATAAAGACAACCTATAGGTGAGTAAATACGATAAAGACCATATATTAGGATAAAAGTAACAAATTAAGTCTTGCACAATATGAGCATACATTGTTTTGACAATCATAAAATTTATAAAATAACCATAAAGAAAGTCATGAAGCATAATGTCTCTTTCGTCAATCTCTTCACTTCTTCTTCTTTCCCGAATTCTTGATGAAGTGAGTTAGACACTTGAACATCCCCTTTGTTTGCTTGAATTCTTCAGACTCAATTGGAAGAGTGGGAAGTTGTTCATAGTAGGTCATGGGGTCGATTTGAAAATTAGAAACGGGATCGACTTCAACTTCTTCTTCTTCATCCAAAGTGTCCGAGAGAGCACGAGGCCTTTTCCCATTGATCATAAGCCGTTTGGAGGGTTGTTTGGTAAGAGGTACCATAACATGGTTAGCAAGAAAATGATCATCGGTAATAGGAGAAGGTTTCGTTATACTAACATACTCACGGAGTCATGTTAGGAGCATACCATAGGGAAGTACCATTTTATTGGCTTTGAACACACCAACCAGTAATGTAGGTAGACTGATTATTGTAGGTGCTTTAGTGGTTTTTTTAACCATGTAATAGGCGAGATTGAAAGGTTTTTGGTGGATGAGACAATAGATCATTTGGACAAGACACGCATTGGGATGGTCTTTGTTTCCAACCAATCAAATTACATTTTCTCTAAGGATCTCTTCCCACTTTTTGTAAATGGGAAATATCTCAGAAAGTTCCATTTGATAGGGATCACGATGGATGAGTTCTTTGTTGCTGTTATAACGAGATTGGTCGACTCTTTTCTTGAAGATGGTGTCTCGAACAACTATAGGGTCATCGAGAGGAGTGTGATATATAGGTTTAGAGTCTAGTGTGAAGGATTGAGTAGCTATTGACCAATCTTGGGAAAACATACAAATTCCTTCACATGGTATGCGAAGGATTTGTGTGAATGTGTTGAGGGGTAAGGTAATGATTTGGTTGTTTATAATGAAAGCGATTGAAATACTTTCATCATTGTTTCGAACAATCCTAACGCTTTTGTAAAACTAAAAAATAAAGACCGAACAAATTTGTTCATCAATTTTTAAGAGACAATCAAAGTTGATTGCCGAGAAGACTTGGTGAATGTCGGTGTTTTCAAGGAAACATTCCTTAACTACACGACCTTCGTGGATAAGTCATTTTTCGAGCATTTTGAAGGTTTTGCGATTACTTTTTGATAGTCCTTCTTTACGATAGTATCTAGAAATATAGTGGACGGTGTCATGATGATCTTGTTGGGTAGCTTTAGGCATGTTTGATCCTAAAAACAAGTATTCCAATTAGGTAAAATTTGTCAAGATGGGTTTATGGGTTTAATTTGTATTAAAAATGTTGTTTTGAAAAACTTTGATTATGTAGAACCTTTTTGTAATGAAAATAATTTTGCAATACCAAAGTTCCCAATTGGTGATATAAAAATTGAGGCTATTTGAAAAGTCTGAAACCATAAATCCTAGGATGAAGATGATGAAAAATAGAACATATGAGTGTAATTACTTACAATGATGTTCAAGATTGAGATGCTTGAGAGTATAGAGCCCTAGGATGATTGAAGAAGAGATTAGGTCATTTTGTGTTTTTAGGAAGAGGGAAAAAATGGATTGTTTTGGGTTTTGAAAATCGACTTTCCTGATTAATGTGTTCATATAGATTTATATGAATATATTTAATATGAAAGAAAGACATATGTCATCATTTTATTCACATAAGAATACTATATGTATAGATCAACTAGTTGTGGGTAAGGGAACATACCTTTGTCCTAATCTTTTTATGGTTTTTAGAAACCATAGACCTGAAATACTGTATGAGCTTTTATAGTAATCCATTGTACTTAGTCGAAGTAGGTTGTGATTACTCTTGGGTTCTTCCTTGGGTGTTGGCTTCATTTTTCTTTGGATAGAAATGAAGTCTTTGGAGAAGTCCTAGCATGAAGATTTCTTAGAGAAAAATTGTTAGAAGGATCTATCACTATCCAACATTTTGTTATAAAATTTTGTTTTAAGAGATTTCCTTCTCTGTAGTTTTCAACCATACATAGATCGTATCAAGTTTTCAAAGTACAATATACTCTAAGAAACTTGGTAACGATGCTCTAGAACCAATTGTGGAAAACTAGAATGGGGGGTTGAATAGTTTTACCGATTAAAACTTCGTTTTAAACTATTTAGATCGACTTATGTCAATCTATTTGTTATGCGTGTTGGATAATGATAGATAAGCATATAAGTAAGTAATGCAAAGATAAAGAGTAAGGAAACACAAAACCACGACACGAGAGTTCGTAAGTGTAACATATTAGATTTCAAAAACACACAATCAATCACAAATATGGGCGTATTGAATAGAGTTTAGAGAGAGAAAGTGGAAGATGAGATCCTTTCTAGAGAGAGAAAGTAAATAAAAGAAAGAAGGTTAGATTAAGTGAAAGGTCCAACCCTCTATCTTGGGAGGTAGAGGGTATTTATAGTTACATACTACACGTCCTCCTTCGGACTGTGGATCAGGCATACAGTGGGTAAAGACCTTTCCTTCCTTCACGGTGTTACTTAAACTAATAACTAAGCTAATAACTAACTAACAACTACTAAATAACGTAAAGTCTACGAGCTAAGATATGCTAAACAATAAATGGGGTGACCGACAATTCCTTATGAAATTTCCAATTCCTAACAATCTCCCCCTAAGGGAGGTCACCCCATGATTTACAACTAAACCGAACGTCACATTATCGTTCCTTAATTATACATAGCCTAGCTAACTATGTCTAATTCTGGAGGGATCATGTTATGTTGGGAGCAGTTATTTATAAATCTTAGTGCAAGCAAGATTTTCACATATTCCTAAAAGTCAAAGTGATACTCATGGGAGATTCTTCCAATATTTTTCTCTATCGCGATGTTTATACACTCTTATTCATAGATAACCGTAACGACACTTCTTCATGTCTTCTCTTCTCGTTATGCATCACAAACCCTAAACATGAGAAATCCACACGAACTGAATTCAGGGACTGAATTCCTTTTTGGGTGGGCGAATGTGACAACTCGTAATTTCAGGTCATTTCTCAAATTTACTATTCATCGGTTACTATTCATCATTTTTAAAGTCGATTTGATATTCTGAGAGCGTATTTCAAAAGTTTACTATTCACAAAACACTATTCATTCCCGGAGAAAAATCACTATTCATGATTCACTATTCATCATTTTTCGTAAACTATGTTTACGAGTATCAAATTCGCGTAACCGTAAGAGTTTAGCTGCGTATTCATGAAAAACCATTGAGGACATTTCATATAGAGTTAGTCTACATATCATCAGTAACATCGTCATCATATTAGTTCATGCATGGGTTTGCATATTTCATAAACGTATATTTTTCCTATTAAATAAACGCTATCGCATAATCATTTATTTTGAATAATTGATCCGACACTTCCAAAAATTATCCTAATATATTTTTATACTCATTTTAAAACTATAAAAATTATATTATTAGTTTACCCGATGTTTTAAATTTATTTTGTATATAAATTGTTATATATATATTTATGACGGTTTTCGTAAATACTACTCGATAATTATTTATTCACTCAATTCTTGCGAGAAATGTATTTTTATAATTTTTATGACTTAGATATATTTTATTTTGTCCCGTTAAAACCAATTTCTAGCTAACGCTACACTAAATACCTATTTATACTTACAAACTACACACTACACTTAACAAATAATACATTTATTTATTAAAACTACCCAAACCCTCCCCATATAACCCCTCGGCCAGCCACATCCCCCCCCCATGAGTCACCATATATATAAAATATCTTGACTTAATATATACATATACTTAGATGACTAGGCTAGTGTTATACTAGATATTATCTTAACAAACACATACATTACACACATTCAAGGTGAAAAGTAAATCAAAACCCTCTCCATTTCATCACTATAACCGGCCAAGACCCAAAACAAGGAAGAAATCAAAAAAAATTCAAGATCAAGAGCTTATATTAACACTAGTATACTTCTCTTTAAGGTTTTGCAATAAAAACCTAGGAGTATTTAGGAAACCTAGTTCCATAAACCTCATCATCATACTAGTAAGCATTTCATGATCTTTATTACTCTTTCATATTCATACTTGGGTTATTTTATCATTCTAGTAAGAAAACATGCAATTTCATGTGTATCTATACCACTTTTATTGTTTTTGGTACTTATTATTAGTATAAATCATCATATAATTATTCCCATGAAACATATCATTGTTGATGATGTTTAGGAACCCATGACACCCTAAGAAGGTGTATGGTAGGTTTAGAATAGATTTGGCGTTGATTTGAAGTGATTAAAACAAGAGTTACGCAAGAAAAATCATTTTCGACAACTTTAGATAGTGGTCTGATCGTTTTTGTAAAATCTGGAAAATTCGACAGATCATGGATTGTTTTGGGAAAGATATTCAGAAAATATACTTTAAAACGAAACCGTGGTCGCTTGAACGGGTTAAAACGGATTTATAACGAAGAAGTTACACTATTTTCAAGTTTAACGACGAAAACTATATTTTCAGAAAAACTGCATGCTGTCCAGAATTTTTCGTATGTCAAAAATGAGTTTTAAGCGTTATTTTAAAGAGTCGATTTATCAAAAATATATTAGTATACTTTAATTCGAAACTAAGGATATATAAAACGTAGAAAACGGGCTTATAACGACTAAGTTACACGCGTTTAAATAAGGTTATCGTAACCATTTTATACAAGTATAAACACTTATATATATTTCCTATTAGTCAAAGATTATTGTCGCGAGTGACCATGTTTGGAGTCGTTTTTCACATCGATAGAATATTTTTGAGAAGACGATGTCTTCTAGTAAAAGTGAGTTCACCTAGCCTATTTTCCAAAATGTTCAACCGTTCGTCAAACGGAGTTGTAACGAATAATATACGGTCACTCAAACGAAAACTAACCTTAAACAATATTTTTAGTTCGAGTACTCTACTTCATCTATATTTTTCTCCATGATCGAGACCTCAATGATCAAAAGTTAAATGTTAAGACTTTTAGATAATGTGACAAGCTTTCCAAAACCATTAAGTTTGTTTCTTAACAGTCGATATTCACTATTTTACGACTAGCTTTTCGAGGCCATTTAGTCACTTTTACGAATTGTCAAATTATATTGTTTTGCGACGAAAAACTATAATTTCATAATAAATCACTAAATGACTATCATAGGATATCTTTTCAACGTAAGTACTTTTAAAGTAATTTATAACTTGACGAGACGTTATAAACTTATTTTCGACGATAAACTTTATTTTCAAAATGCACAAGTGGTATGGATATCATATGAGTTTGCATGCATAACATTACATCATGACTTATGTTAGAATCATATCATTCATAATAGGTTGCAGTTAGAGATTGCACCTTATTTCAGTGTATCCACTTCTGTCATCATAATAATTGCATCAGGTGAGTCATAGCCCCACTTTTCTCGTTTTAACTATTTATTAAACTCTTTGGGGGAGATACATGCTCAACAACTTTTGTGACAATCATGATTATTTGCAAACTATATGTTTATCTGAACTGAATGTTTAGTCATACGAAGTAACAGTATTGCCATACTTAGAATTTCTATATCATAGACCATTGAGCTAACTGACTTGGTATGATCACGGTCTAATGGACTTGGTAAAATCATGAACTAGCGGACTTGGTACAATCTTGAACTAGCGGATTTGGTACAATCATGAACTAGCGGACGTGGAACTATTTGAAACTATACAAATTATGTGTTATATCAATTGACTATTGATACATTAAGTTATGTACTATTATGTGAACTCATTTGACGATGTGTGTTTGAACATAAACTATACATATTTTGGCAGTGGGTTGTGAACACACAGGTTGCAAGTTTTTTATGGACGGAACTTGGAACTGAGTGGATTTGCAATGCCTTTGCTGCATGAACATTCTTTATAGGTTTTTCATGACAACACAAACTCTATGAACTCACTCAACCTTTGCGTTGACACTTTTAGCATGTTTTATCTCAGGTATCTAAGGCATACACTTCATGGCATGCAAATGGACCTATCATAGAGTCGTGGCGACGACGCGTCTCACATGGGATTTTTGCACTTTAAAAACATCCTTTGGCTTGTATCAAACTTATTTATGTACATGTTGACTATCTTTTGGGACCTATACTTTGTAAACTCTGATTATTTTATTAAATCAAAAGATGTATTTTCCAAACGACTCTTTAGGTCGTTCAATATAACTGTAACTGTGATGCTATGGCAGTCATCCCCCTGGTATTCCATTCTGCTGCAAAATAGGTAATTTGGGGGTGTGACAGATTGGCATCAAAGCCTCGGTTATAGAGAACTAGGTTGTATCATTGACCCTAGAATATAACTACATCATCATAGCATCTCATCATTTCATCATATGTGCATATTCACTTTTCATGCGGATTCATACACACTTTATGCGGCTTATTTACTTTCATTTCAAATCAATTGTCACATTGATGCCCTCCGATACCCATTCCATTATCCTTTCTTCAGATTTCAACGTGGAGAATGCCTTGTCATTCCCTATCATAATTTTAAATATCAGTTGACTCATCACCGATAACATTGAATGCCGAGACAAAACCTTCAAGGAGGGTGAGGTCGCTCTCACTCCTCTGTTTCACTATCAACATGACGAGTTACGCGCTATTCACACATTAAGTCACTAAACCATCATACATTTAAAGCACTTACGACATCTCATAACTCATCTCCTAGGAATTCGTCAATCATTTTGAAAAATAACCTCAAACTTATCACCTCCTATCACATCTCTTTAGAGCGCTTATTATTAACATAGGACTTTGCTACGTCTCATCCTTCCTCTTATTTTGAAGAGTTATGGCACCAAAGAAAGCCGCACTGGATATGACACCATTTGCTATCCAAAAGTATGTAGAGGATAGTATAGCCAAGGCACTAAGGAAAGAACGAGCAACGGTAGTTGCTGCCGCCGAGGCTGTGCGAAGCTGCTAGACTTGTTGTTGCTACTGGCGCAGGAGGGTCTGGAGTTCGAAATTGTACCTACAAGGACTTTAAGAACTGTGATCCCACAAAGTTCAAAGGCACAGAAGGAGCCACTGCTATGATCCATTGGTTTGAGAAGATGGAGTATGTATTTCTTCTATGCAATTACCCAGATGATTGCAAGGTGAAGTTCGCCACTGGTACACTCTTAGATGGCGCAATGTCATGGTGGAATTCATATGCGCACCCTATTGGTATCGAAAATTCTTACAAGCTCACGTGGGATCAATTCAAGAGGTTGTTGGCAAAGAAGTATTGTCCACGCACAGAGGTGAAGAAATTAGAAACAGAATTTTATGAGTTAGTGACTGTTGGTTATGACATCGAGACCTACATCAGGAGGTTTCAAGAGTTGGCTGCACTATGTCCATCGATGATTTCGGACAATGAGAAATTACTGGAAAACTTCATTGGAGGACTTCCACAATGTATTCAAGGAGATGTAACTTCTTCCGATCCACAAACGATTGAAGAGACTATCAGGATAACTCAAAAACTCATGGCTCAAGTTGTGAAGAGGGAAAACATTATCAACAATAACCGCAACAACAACAACAACCACCAAACTAGCAACAACAAAAGGAAATGGGAAAATGACCAGGGAGGTTATTATAACGACAACCAAAACCGTAACACTAACCATCACCAACAACATAATAGAAGACAAGAAGTCGCCAGAGTTTATGCTACTGTACCAATAGAAGGCATAGGTTATGCTGGAACCTACCCACTATGTAATCGATGTAAGTATCATCACTCGGGTCTTTGCCCTGCTAAGTGCTAAAAGTGTCAAAAACTAGGACACCTTGCCAAGAATTGTAGAGGCAAGACTATAATTTCATGTTTCGGATGTGGGGAGCAAGGACACTATCGGAACCAATGTCCCCAAAACCAAGGTCAACAAGTTGAAGGAGCTCATGGGAAAGCATATATGTTAGAAGGAGGAGAAGCTCACCAGGGTATCAACAACGCGGCAGACTGAAGAAGTTTAGAATCTAATAGTCTTATTTCCCTATGCACTATGTCGTAATAAGTTTATGTCTTTCCTAGTATTCGGATCTTAAAGACTTAAGACTATCTACTGTTTGATAAACCACTTGTTGTGTAATATTCTCATCTATCGTACTTCATTTTCCTTTCCGATTTGTTATCACTTACAAAAATTTTACTTCCTTTACTTTAACTGCCAATTGAATGACATGGTTAAAATCTCTTTAAACATTGAGAGTTATAAAAACTAAACCGAACTTCACATTATCGTTCCTTAATTATACATAGCCTAGCTAACTATGTCTAATTCTGGAGAGATCATGTTATGTTGGGAGCAGTTATTTATAAATCTTAGTGCAAGCAAGATTTTCACATATTCCTAAAAGTCAAAGTGATACTCATGGGATATTCTTCCAATATTTTTCTCTATCGCGATGTTTATACACTCTTATTCATAGATAACCGTAACGACACTTCTTCATGTCTTCTCTTCTCGTTATTCATCACAAACCCTAAACATGAGAAACCAACACGAACTGAATTCAGGGACTGAATTCCTTTTTGGGTGGGCGAATGTGACAAATCGTAATTTCAGGTCATTTCTCAATTTACTATTCATCTCGGGAATTTACTATTCATCGATTACTATTCATCATTTTACTATTCATCGTTTTTAAAGTCGATTTGATATTCTGAGAGCGTATTTCAGAATTTTACTATTCACAAAACACTATTCATTCCCGGAGAAAAATCACTATTCATGATTCACTATTCATCATTTTTCGTAAACTAGGTTTATAAGTATCAAATTCGCGTAACCGTAAGGGTTTAGCTGCGTATTAATGAAAAATCATTGAGGACATTTCATATAGGCTAGAGTTAGTCTACATATCATCACTAACATCGTCATCATATTAGTTCATGCATGAGTTTGCATATTTCATAAACGTATATTTTTCCTAATAAATAAACGTTATCGCATAATCATTTATTTTGAATAATTGATCCGACACTTCCAAAAATTATCCTAATATATTTTTATACTCATTTTAAGACTATAAAATTTATATTATTAGTTTACCCGATGTTTTAAATTTATTTTGTATATAAATTGTTATATATATATATATATATTTACGACGGTTTTCGTAAATACTACTCGATAATTATTTATTCACTCAATTCTTGCGAGAAATGTATTTTTATAATTTTTATGACTTCGATATATTTTATTTTTTCCCGTTAAAATTTATTTCTAGCTAACGCTACACTAAATACCTATTTATACTTACAAACTACACACTACACTTAACAAATAATACATTTATTTATCAAAACTACCCAAACCCTCCCCATATAACCCCTTGGTCGGCCACCCCCCCCCCCCATGAGTCACCACATTTATAAAATATCTTTACTTAATATATACATATACTTAGCTGGCTAGGCTAGTGTTATACTAGATATTATCTTAACAAACACATACATTACACACATTCAAGGTGAAAAGTAAATCTAAACCCTCTCCATTTCAACACCATAACTGGCCAAGACCAAAAACAAGGAAGAAATAAAAAAAAAAATTCAAGATCAAGAGCTTATATTAACACTAGTATACTTCTCTTTAAGGTTTTGCAATAAAAACCTAGGAGTATTTAGGAAACCTAGTTCCATAAACCTCATCATCATACTAGCAAGCATTTCATGATCTTTATTACTCTTTCATATTCATACTTGGGTTATTTTATCATTCTAGTAAGAAAACATGCAAGTTTCATGTGTATCTATACCACTTTTATTGTTTTTGGTACTTATTATTAGTATAAATCATCCTATAATTATTCCCTTGAAACATATCATTGTTGATGATGTTTAGGAACCCATGACTACCTAAGAAGGTGTATGGTAGGTTTAGAATAGATTTGACGTTGATTTGAAGTGATTGAAACAAGAGTTACGCAAGAAAAATCATTTTTGACAACTTTAGATAGTGGTCTGATCGTTTTTGTAAAATCTGGAAAATTCGACATATCATGGATTGTTTTGGGCTAGATATTCAGAAAATATACTTTAAAACAAAACCGTGGCCGCTTGAACGGGTTAAAACGGATTTATAACGAAGAAGTTACGCTATTTTCAAGTTTAACGACGAAAACTATATTTTCAGAAAAACTGCATGCTGTCCAGAATTTTTCGTAGGTCAAAAATGAGTTTTAAGCATTATTTAAAAGAGTCGATTTATCAAAAATATATTAGTATACTTTAATACGAAACTAAGGATATATAAAACGTAGAAAACGGGCTTATAACGACTAAGTTACACGCGTTTAAATAAGGTTATCGTAACCATTTTATACAAGTATAAACACTTATATATATTTCCTATTAGTCAAAAATTATTGTCGCGAGTGACCATGTTTGGAGTCTTTTTTCACATCGATAGAATATTTTTGAGAAGACGATGTCTTCTAGTAAAAGTGAGTTCACCTAGCCTATTTTCCAAAATGTTCAACCGTTCGTCAAACGGAGTTGTAACGAATAATATACGGTCACTCAAACTTTGCCGAAAACTAACCTTAAACAATATTTTTAGTTCGAGTACCCTACTTCATCTATATTTTTCTCCATGATCGAAACCTCTATGATCAAAAGTTAAATGTTAAGACTTTTAGATAATGTGACAAGCTTTCCAAAACCATTGAGTTTGTTTCTTAACACTTGATATTCACTATTTTACGACTAGCTTTTCGAGGTCATTTAGTCACTTTTATGAATTGTCAAATTATATTGTTTTGCGACGAAAAACTATAATTTCATAATAAATCACTAAATGACTATAATAGGATATCTTTTCAACGTAAGTACCTGTAAAGTAATTTATAACTTGACGAGACGTTATAAACTTATTTTCGACGATAAACTTTATTTTCAAAATGCACAAGTGGTATGGATATCATATGAGTTTGCATGCATAACATTACATCATGACTTATGTTATAATCATATCATTCATAATAGGTTGCAGTTAGAGATTGCACCTCATTTCAGTGTATCCACTTCCGTCATCATAATAATTGCATCAGGTGAGTCATAGCCCCACTTTTCTCGTTTTAACTATTTATTAAACTCTTTGGGGGAGATACATGCTCAACAACTTTTGTGACAATCATGATTATTTGCAAACTATATGTTTATCTGAACTGAAGGTTTAGTCATACGAAGTAACAGTATTGCCATACTTAGAATTTCTATATCATAGACCATTGAGCTAACTGACTTGGTATGATCACGGTCTAATGGACTTGGTAAAATCATGAACTAGCGGACTTGGTACAATCTTGAACTAGCGGACTTGGTACAATCATGAACTAGCGGACGTGGAACTCATTTGACTATATGTTTGAAACTATACGAATTATGTGTTATATCAATTGACTATTGATACATTAAGTTATGTACTATTATGTGAACTCATTTGACGATGTGTGTTTGAACATAAACTATACATATTTTGGCAGTGGGTTGTGAACAGACAGGTTGCAAGTTTTGTATGGGCGGAAGTTGGAACTGAGTATTTTTTTTTTGGGTAAAAGGGTTAATTCACCCCGGTAAAATTCATTACACCAAAAACCATTGAAGTACAAATGACATGGGTGAATCCCATGCCCTCAGCCTGTTACATAGGCAATACAACTGCAAAAAGCAGAATAAATACACAGCTAAATGCTGTAACAAATAATTACATTTAAAGTCTATTTAAATATAATAACCAAGGTTCAAAGAACCACTTCCAAAGTGAGCAACTCAATCAACGATAAACATCCATACATTACCCTTGAGTGCTACACTAACAACGACAACCAAACACACCCTAGCACCACAAAATATGCTAAATAAAAAATTCAAACCCAATTGCTTCCGCTACTTCAACAATAAGCTGAATACGAGTGCAAATCATAGCAATACGGATCTGAAACCTGTAAATAGGGTTACAACAGGCCTAACTTCCAAATAGCCGAAGAAACCTCGAACCAATCTCCAAATCGCCAATAGAATATATTATAGTATCAACCTCATGGAGAATCAAACGGATCAGAATCTCACAAGAAATAAGGACAATACGGCATGAAACCACCTGCCAAACGTCCCGAATACAACCACACTTGTTAACCAACTAAAACTGGCATAGCTATAACAACTTACACGAAGAAGCCTCACTTAACACAAGTATGGTAGGAATAAGCTGAATAGACAATAAGCACTCGGATCAGATGTAAATTCACCAACCCACAAATTAGCCTCCAACCCCACACCATAAGACTTCAATCGACATACACTAAATCATAGCCATCAAGATACTTAAAATCAACTTCATGCCATCCAGAGATCACCACCCAGTTAGAAAACCAGTGTATAACATCAGCATCAATAGACACGTCTGAATCCGACATAAAAGATTGAACTTACACGAATAAGCCTTACAAGACCATGCTCCAAACAACTAGCCTAGTGTACCAATAACCACAATCGTACACAACGACCAAAAGACCCATGACTTACTGTAATCAGATCGAAGATTGATCATGACTAGAAATGACCAGAATCGAAGATGCATCCTACGTACATACTAGCAATAAAATTGATCATGACATCCAATTCATACGAGAATAATAACAGCATCAACATGACCAAGCTAGTAACTACCAACAACAAACAACGATTGGTCGAAGAAGTAAGGGATAAATCAGCATAGGTCGCTTGACTATAACCCCACTCTTAAATCGCTGTAAAACTGCACTAAAAATAGCCGCCCAAACGACCAAACAGTCACGAAAACTCCCCACAAAACCAAACTCTAGATCCACCAAATCAGAAAGAAAGCCCAACAAGAGGAACCGAGCAAGGTCGCGTACTGGTTTTTGAACAAGAACCAAAACAAAACTTGACTTCCAAAACTCTCTATTCCCCCGTAAACACCAGACTTCCATCTCATAAAAAAACCACATATTATAGCACCTCAATTAAAAACATACAGCCAACCCACGCCAACCAAACAAGCCTCAAAATTAGTACCAATAAGCGTAAAGACCATAGATCATACCCTGCACTTACAAGCCTGGCTAAGATGACACAAGAATTTAGCAAATTAGACCCACCATTATAGCCACAAAGCACCCCCAAATGGTGAAGAAGGAACTCAAACCAGACTGTAAAACTAAAACGCAGCCAACCTGCATAGCAATCTTACAAGCATTCGAATACCACTTCCCAATCACCATACAACTCAAATGAAAAATCAACAACCAACTCTCTAGAACCCACTTTCAATACACGCAAAGTAACTACCAGATATAATATCACACAACACAAACCCAATTGCTTCCGCTACTTCAACAATAAGCTGAATACGAGTGCAAATCATAGCAATACGGATCTGAAACCTGTAAATAGGGTTACAACAGCCCTAACTTCCAAATAGCCGAAGAAACCTCGAACCAATCTCCAAATCGCCAATAGAATATATTATAGTATCAACCGCATGGAGAATCAAACGGATCAGAATATCATAAGAAATAAGGACAATACGGCATGAAACCACCTGCCACACGTGCCGAATACAACCACGCTTGTTAACCAACTGAAACTGGCATAGCTATAACAACTTACACGAAGAAGCCTCACTTAACACAAGTATGGTAGGAATAATCTGAATAGACAATAAGCACTCGGATCAGATGTAAATTCACCAACCCACAAATTAGCCTCCAACCCCACACCATAAGACTTCAATCGACATACACTAAATCATAGCCATCAAGACACTTCAAATCAACTTCATGCCATCCAGAGATCACCACCCAGTTAGAAAACCAGTGTATAACATCAGCATCAATAGACACGTCTGAATCCGACATAAAAGATTGAACTTACACGAATAAGCCTTACAAGACCATGCTCCAAACAACTAGCCTAGTGTACCAATAACCACAATCGTACACAATGACCAGAATCGAAGATGCATCCTACGAACATTCTTTATAGGTTTTTCATGACAACACAAACTCTATGAACTCACTCAACCTTTGCGTTGACACTTTTAGCATGTTTTATCTCAGGTATCTAATGCATACACTTCATGGCATGCATATGGACCTATCATAGAGTCGTGGCGATGAAGCGTCTCACATGGAATTTTTGCACTTTAAAAACATCGTTTGGCTTGTATCAAACTTATTTATGTACATGTTGACTATCTTTTGGGACCTATACTTTGTAAACTCTGATTATTTTATTAAATCAAATGATGTATTTTCCAAACGACACATTAGGTCGTTCAATATAATCAACTGTGATGCTATGGCAGTCATCCCCCTGGTATTCCATTCCGCTACAAAATAGGTAATTTGGGGGTGTGACATCCAACTGCTTTCTACTTTTAGTGGAGGTCTTTGTGTTGATCCACGTTTGGTGATTCATTAAGCCAGGTTAGAGATCATCAGCCACAAAAAATCTCTGGCTCATCCATTGTAGTATCGCCATTATGTGAAGTTGTAACTTTTGGACCGATATGCTCACATTTTGGATCATGATATCTTCTCATCAGAGTTGCGGAAGCTTTTGTTGATTCATAATATTTCTAGCAGCGTAGCAGAAGCATGGATTGAAAATATTAGAGCCAGTTGATGAAGATATGCACTTATCATGATTTATTTAGAAGTGAATGTAATCTGTGAGCATGCGGCTATGGATTGACTCCTCAATTCTGATCAACTGCAACCGTCAGGTGTTCCTGAATATAACAGTTAGCAATAAAGCGCACGAAAGTGTCTTTGATCACTTTCGTTGAATTGAGGTGCACGGCCCATGGTTCCCCATTGATCATACAAAGTCGCCTGTGATCGGTATAATTCGAAGAATCTCCTTGACAGGGTTTCGCACTGCTCTAGCTGTTCTCAAACCGAACATCTCAAAGAAGACAACACGGTGAGTGAACCACAAATTGAGATTCAGATTGATGAAAAATTGATTTGAAAACAATCGCGTATTGCTTAGAAGAAAGAGTTTTGCAATACGACGAAGGTTTTATGAGAAAGATCAATTTTCAATCAAAAATACTTTTTGTATTTGAAAAGAGTACACATTCTATGTGCTAGAGAAAAGAAGAGATTCGCACATCAAACGGTTTTTCCAAAAGTATTTTTTTCAATCAGAGATACTTTTTGTGTTTGAAAACATGAATACACATTCGATGTGCTAGAGAAAAGAAGATTTGCCCATCGAATGGTTTTTCCAAAAGTATTCGTCAATTCATTTCCTGGACCAAGGTTGATTCAAGAATGAATCGCCCCATCGTTTCTGTCCAGTTGTCACAAGCTTGGTTCTTGAAGAATCTCACATGTCACCCACCAAGAGATTGTTTGATGTTGGCTCTAGAAGGATTTCCATCTTCATCGTGAATATTTAACATATCACTCGGATGTTCTGGCAATACCACAAGGATAATGCGTAGGACTCTCAATATATACTTACTTCCCACATTGTGTGAAACAGCAAGTCTTCATTAATTTTGTGTCCTAATGAGATTTTGTGGATGATCTCTTTGGCTTTAGACTCAATTGTGCATTTTTGGTTTCCTATGCTGGAGACTAGGGAGAGGGTCTCCTTCTTCAATACCAACAATCTCTAAGAGAAAGTCGATAGATAATGTAGGTTCCCTGTGAGAATGAAACAAGTCCTTTTAAGAGGAACTTGAGTAGCTTGGGAAGTTAGGTGCAGTACGTCACTGGGTCCATGACGTCTTGTCTTCAATACCAGTGTTACCTTAGTAACCACCAGTAGCATATGTATTGAACCCGGTTTCTGCCCTAAGGTTGAATTGTTGGACGGCTAATTCTTTTAACCCTTTTTACATTCATTTCTTTTTCATTCTTCAACCCTTTCGGTGCTTACCGAGACTTCATTACTAGAACCTTGTTGGGTTTATTCCAGTTCCAGCTCTATCTCAGTCGACACTCTTCCCATATTCTCATATTTCTCCTTTTTTCAATATACCTAAGGACTCTACACTATCTAGTGGATTGTCCCTGGGTAGATCCCTCCGGCTCTAGTGGGATCGTGGGAACGAATACCTAACCTAACCATCCTTGTAACACCATGCATAAAGTGAATTGGTTGGTCTTTTGGTATTGTTCTTTCCTTCTTGAAACCAATTGAAAAATCATTTGGAAAATCAATCAAGGTACTTGTGATATAATATCAAAGCATTTGGTACCTTAATTGTTTTTGATCATTTAGAAATGCTCCCCCTCAACATGTGCACGATATATTTGAAATTGTTTAGCACATGGAGGCAAGAGTTCTTTGAAATAATTTCTTGATCACAATTTCCGTAAAAAAAAGCCTTTTGATTTTCTTGGTAAATTCTCCCCCTCAAAATGTGCGATGGATATTTGAAAATCATTTTGCACATAGAGGAAAGAGTTCTTTGAAGTACTTCCACGATTGCCAATAGAAACCATTAGAAAATCAATCAAGGTACTTATGTTGAAATATAGAAATCTTTGTACCTTGAAAGTTTGTTTTCTTTTGAAATGCTCCCCTCAATATGTGCTTCGAAATTCGAAAGCGTTTAGCACATATGGGAGAGCAGCCTGCACTTTTGAATCAAATCGATCATCATTTATCAGATTTCATAATTAAATCACAAATTCTCCCCCAATCAAAAATATCAAACCCTTTGAGATTTTGGATCCCAAGTGAGTTAATAAGGTTTAGAAAACATGGGAGAAAATGTGGCCTGGTTTAAATTCTCTTCTTGTTTTTGGTTAAATGCTTCTCCTCAATCATGTGCATTATGTATTTGAAATCGTTTGGCACATGAAGGAAATAGTGCTTTTGAAACAATCACCCTTTAAAACCGATTTGAGATTTAAGTCACGATCTCTCCCCCGATCAAAAATTTCAAAGCAATTGAGATTTGTGATCCCAATTGATTTAAATCATTTAGAAGAATTTGGGGAAAGACGTGGCAAGATTTAATTTTGAAAAATTAACTGATAAGGACCAATTTTAGACAATTAAAGATTGTTAGTGTCAGGTATGATGATTTTAAGAGATCTTTAGGTAAAATAAAACAATTTCAAAATCAAACAAGAACAGAAAATTTTTTTATTTTGAAGGATCTTTGAGTTTTAAAGAAAATCATACCATGACATAACATTAAATCTTTAGATCACCACTTATTATCATACAAACAGACTCTTTTAATGATATATTGTTTGAAAATATTTTATTTGAAATCACTCTCCCCCTCAATCAATGACCGTAGTCGTTGATTGAGTGACTTATGTTTAAAATGAAGTCCGGTTGATTTCCAAAATTTTGAGTTCAGTTTATTTTCAAAACAATATTTTTCCATTTTCAAAAACAATAATTTTTAAAATTGTTTTGTCAAAAATGGTATCCACTACTTGTCCTGCACAAAGATACGCTAGGTGGTTAAGCTGCTTCTGTTGTTGCAGTAAGGCTGGAAGAAAACCATCTGCTGATGCAGTGAGACCTCTTAAGTTGCATCTATCGTGCCAACTATCCATAGAGATCCAATTAAGCTTCGTTTCTTCTTTTGTCGACCCAAGAAATAGTTTCTCTTTCCTTTCGGCATCCAATCATCTTCATTTGTGGGATCCGGATCAGGAACATTCTTATATACCATGTAATTTGCATACGTTAGTAGAAACAGATAGACATATATGGTGGTCGACATCACCAAAACAACAATCGACAAATAAAAGTCAATCCAACACATCAATCAGTTCATATAAGGCATGGGATTTATGTGTTCATCAAACTCTAATCATCTAATCCTGATAATCATATCCTAGATTCCTAGTCCTTCGACATAGGCAAATATCTTTTTCAGTTAAGCACGTAGGATAATTAGATAAGCACGATAGATGATATAAATTTGAAAACATTCTCCCCCTCAATCAATGACTCATTCTATCAAAAGTTTTAAATAAGCTGAAGTCATTGATTGGGTTTTGCAAATTTATGAAAACTTGATTTTGATTGATTTTCAAGCAACTCATTTACTACCATTTTGTTAAAACAAATATTTTTCTGAAGAATTTTAGAAGGAAAAATATTTGAGTAGGAACAGCAGTTCTTTGACATACTTTCCTCATTTTGTTTTAGGATAAGTGCACGAGATATTTGAAAATTGGTTTAGAGCAACACTTTCCTTTCTTGAAGAACGGGTTGCTATCTGAAATAATAGCAAACCATGGTTTAAGCACGGGTTACAGTCTGAAGTAACTGCAAGCCATATTAAGAGACATGTTATGAAAAGAAATATTTACACCTCCTGCTCGAACTTCATCTAAAGTCCCGTGCCATTATTGAATGACATTTCTAAGACCGTAGATGTTATCGATACCAGAAGATATGTCTTGAGAAAAACATTTTTTTTTTCTTTTCAAAATTTCTGATTTTTATGGATTTTTAAAAATTTTATATTTTTCTATTTTCGTTTTGTTAAATATATACAAATAAGATGATATAGTTTAAGAAGATGATGATACGAGTACCGAGATAAGGATATCGTTCAACACTTAGTAGAAGATAGAAGTCATCATTTCTTAAACTTTCACCACCAAAGCTTTCGAGACTCTTGAATGGACATCAGAAATTGAGCCTACATAAAGTGAGACTTTGGTAGCTTCCCCCCAAACCGACAATCTTCGAATAAAGACCATTTTCCCAAGAAATAGAATGTGAAGAGAAACAGTATTATTGAATGAAGCTCAACACCCCGAAGAACACGAGAACACCGAAGTAACAAGTTTAAACACGATCATCTTTGGTTATCAAACCGGAATACATGATTAAGCTCTATAACGTGAACCTGTTGTGCATCCCCGATGTACACATTACTCTTCGAGTTTGAGCAGTTGTCTATTCGGGAGAACAATATGTCAACATCTTTATTTCACCAAATGCATTCCAATTATCTTTCATATAACCAATCAGCCCATAATGTACACATGTACCCAACAAGAGTAGAGACGATGACATACAAGTGACATGTTGAGTCACTGATCATCTCTGTGAGTGTCAACTCCAGAATAACTGATTAAGCCCAATCAAGTGAACATGTTGTGCGTCCCTGATGTACACATATCTCTCCCCTGATGGTTGCGATCTCATCGAAATCATCATTACATTGTGTACATGAAGCAATAACCGGAAGCACTTTATCATAAACCATATAGAAGATGTCGATAAGCAATATCATCTCACGCTCCAAAAATTCTTCTCATATTTCTTCTTACTGATAGTTGAGCTAACACATACCAAAAGTATCCAGAGACCACTTCCCCCCAAATGGTTGGAATAATACATCCTTCCTCCCAAGTAGTTTGAATAATATATCCTTCCCCCAAATGGTTGGAATAATACACCAAAGGTTACGAGTTAAACACTGAGTTTCTCTGCGGTTATGACATTTGTCTTTCCCTGGATTACTTCAATAGAGAAGAATTATTAAGTTCATCACATGTACTCGTTGTGTGTTTAGATGTATGTCTCCTTCCCCCTTGCTAGTTTTGATACCTTAGAATCAAAGAAAACATAATACACTCATATACTTGAAATAAAGAAGAACACAATTAGCTCAAATGTATCTTGTGAGAATCAACTGCAACAGAAACTCTCTCCGACTATCTTAACCAACCCATATGTAGACAATTTAAAGTGACCACTGATGAAGAAAACCCGATACATTAAACTTGAAACTGAAGTAGAATTCCACGTATTTGTGTATTAATCTTGCACTACTGTTGGAAGAACGGTGTCAAGAATTTATGCTCCAAGCAAATCTCTAAGTACTCAATACTCAACCAAAGTATGAGACATTAACACCTCTTGCGATTATCCACTACGCCATTTGCGTGTGTCACTGAGTAAAACAACGTAACTCCTTGAAGTGATAGTTAACCAGGTCTTCAACCATCCAAACCGACTGCTGGTAACTAGATAAGCCAAGTCTTCAACTCAATTTGTTAAGCCCGAGCAAGTTATCTAATAAGAACACGCCTTTGTGAAAGTCAACTTCAATCTCAAATAAGTGATAAATGATTAAATCTGAAGTAATCAACTTGTGTCAAATGCCCACCACGTGATGTTCATGTGGTTGATACATAGCGTGCACATTTAGAGGAAAAATCATCTGTGAAGATTTGGCAGAGGAATACCAAAGAGCGGATCATTATTCATGAACAATAATCCGTGAAGATTTGGCAAAGGAATACCAAAGAGCGGATTATTATTCAATAGTGCAACTGCAATATTACGATAGTCATTATCAACAACTCGAGGAATAACTGGAGATTGGGTTTCTTGAGTAGTCTAAGTTGTACTTCTTAGATGGTGCATCTTTATCAATGTAGATTGAAGATGGTGAATTAGTTGAGTCAGCAGGAACCGGAGCAGGAGCATCAGGAACTGGATGATCAACATTCGTTAGAGGTTGGAAGTACTCATCAAACATATCTTGAAACAATGAATCCCAGTTATCCTTAGTAAGTGAAGCATTAGGCGTTGAAGGAGAGTCATATGACCATAATTCAAGCATCCATCAACATGTAGTATATGCACTCTTCTCCCCCTCAAAAATTACATCCGAAGTTGCCATTTTTGATTTGAACAAGTGATAAAGAATATACACCAATGAACGTAGATCCACTTGAGGGTTGAAAGAGCGTGGGAAAAACATGAAGCTTGTTGATGAAGAATGTCAATGAGAATGGTCATAAACATGAAGATTTCTCTTCTTTTGAAGATAAAGCGCACTGAAGCGTATACCTTTCTTTTCTTTGAGGAACGGGGCCTGAAGTGTTATCTGCAGACGCCGTAATGATGAAGTACGAGGCCTGAACTGATGTGAAAAGACGTCATAGCAGATTGAATATCAAGGTTGAGTTACTTGAACCCGTGAGTTATGAGATATCAATCCATTTGTTATCCATACTTTAAGCAAGTCCATGTAGTGAAGGATCGAAGTATCTGCAACTGAGTAGGGATTACCTGCACTAACATTACAAGCTTGATTGCATATATATTGGTTAGTGACATTAGTATCCAAACCCTTTGGGGTTTCACGGTCAACCTTGATTTTGCCATCGGTAAACAGCTTTCTGGTAGGTATCCACCTAAGTCCAACATCCTTAAACATTCTACCAGACGGTATCCACTTATGGCAAGGTCTAGGATTGTTGATATTCTTATGCACAGTGGAAGACTTATTGGTTTTTCCTAGGCTCCAAAGATTTAGCAGTTGGGATCCATCTAGGTGGAGTTTTAGGTTTGTTTTGCTTCGTGACATATTGAACCTTAGCCATGTTAGTAGTCTTAGTGGATTGTACCTTAGCATGTGAGTTAGGAAAATGTTTCTTATTCGAAAAAGACTCCGAATTTCTAATTTCATTTTCTACATGCTTAGCATTCTTCTTCATATAACTACTCTTAGATGCAAGCCAACCCCTAGTCTTTTGAGTGTTCCTAGGTAATAGTTTACTACTACTAGCAGTGCCTTGAAATCTCGTGAAATTCATCACCCTAGGTATTGCACCTAAAATTCTGTCTTTTCGGATCTGTGCCTTTTTCCTAGCTTCTTCTAGATAATAGTTCTTCCACAACTCATTCATATCATTTGAATTCTGGGTTTTAATGCTTGGTTTTGACACTGTTTTCGAACTAATCCTAGAGGTGCTGGGAGTAGAAGTGACTACTTGTTGAGGGTTAATGGAGCTAGAAGCCTTATTCTTAGGTAACTCAGGTGAAGTGACTGGTTTTGACAAAACTTTTATCGCATCAACTTGGGAGGCAAGCCTTGTTTTTAAAGATTTTGTTCTTTCAGATATGAATGCAGTAAGTTGCCTAACAACTGACCGGTCTCTAGTGGGATGAGAAACTGGCTTCCCCAAGGCTGACGGTTTTGTAAACTTAGTGTTCACACTTTTCCCTTCGGTTTTTCTAAGCTCATTCTTTAAGGCAACAATAGCGAAACTCTTTTCCTGAACTTGAGCTTTGAGATCATCAATTTTTGCTATCAAAAAGTTTGTTTGTTCTATTGACTTAGTTCTAGCTTCTTTGACAAAGTCACTTAGTTCTATGTGATGCTTTCTCAAAGACTCATTTTCCTTTAGTAATTTCGCCACACAAACCGCTAATTCATCATTTCTCATTTGAATATCATCAATAGTATTAACATCAGAATTACTTGTAACCAAATTACTTTTCACACGCATATTAGAAATATGTTTCTTCAAATTGTTGATAGTTGACTCTTTGTCTTGAAGCTGAGCTTTCAAAGTGTTAATTTCAAAAAGTTCACGGAATTCAGGAAGTTCCGGATTTTTACATGGTTTGTTAAGTTGAAAACTTTCTTCTTTACTCTGTATCGCAATTTCAAGTGAAATGCAATGTTTTTCAAGATTTGAGAATTTGTTTGAAAGTTCATCAAAAGCCTTTTTATCAACCATATCTTTTGTTTTAAAACACTTAATCTCAGAATTAGCCTCAGTTACAGAACATTTATCAAAGTCATGTTTAGCATCATGATTAGTTTGTTTAAGTATTTTAGCAGATGCACTTTGTTGAACATTTAAGGGTACCTCATTACATGACACCTGTTTAAATATTCGGTCTGATATCTGCATCCACATCATGTGTAACAAGAGTCACTAGACCGCTGGCTGTGTCAAGCTTATTTATCTTTGAGCCTCTGTATTCAGTGTCAACTGATCCATCATCTGGTGCTTTACCCGACTCAACACTACAATCTTTTGATTGTGCCCGACATTCATTCCCCTTTTTGATTACTGCATCCACTTCTAGTGTGTTAGGAGTAACTGAACAGCTGGTTACATCATTATTAGTTGTCTCTGACATTCTGCATTCAGCAACACCCGATTCTTCAACTGATACATTACCCAACTCATCACAACTTTCTGTCAACTGCACCACACTCTCATCTATTTTTTCATCTTTCTGAGTAACTTCCTCAATATACTTCTCGACAGTATCCATGAGATGGATAAGTGTCTCTATGAACACGCTAATTTTCATTCCAGTGTGTCTCTTGAAAGACATTTCAGTCATGTCTTGATCATAATCTGATGTAAATTCCCCACTAATGAATGACTGAAATTGGTTGTGGATCACTTGAAGTGCAGCACTAGAACTATCCTTTTGAACCTTTTCTTTATCAAGTTGTTGTTCCAATTGTTCTAAGTTTAATAGTAGTGTTCCCGTTAATGTGGATAAATCTTGACGGAAAAGGGCATTGCATGTTCGTTCCATTGTTATAGGTGTGAGTAACATGAGGTGTGAGTGAAGTTGTTGATAAGGTTCAATGTTACTTTACTTTAGCATGGCAATTTGTAGCCTAAACAGGTTCAATTCTCTCTCTTCAGACTCAGAACACGTAGATCTCACATCCTCATTGATTGATTCAATCATCTTTAACCGTTCAGTGTAGCATACATTATCATTGTTGTCCACAGCATCATACAAATTAAGTACTTCCGAAATCACTGAATCAGGAGTGTAAGACATGATGTTGTTGTGTACACGGGGTTTTATAAGTCTGTGATTTAAACCGAGAAATAGAATCTTTCGCGGGATTTTACTAAAATCGAGACCAAACTGTAAGAGAGTGAGAAGTAGGATGTAGTAAAGAAACTAGAAGATGATAAGGAAGTAAAGATGAATTTGGTGTTATGGTTTGTGATATTCCCTAATTCTTTATATATACCCCCTGTTCCGCAGTTTGTGATATTCCCTAAGTCTTTGTATGTTAGGTTTAGAGACAAATCGCGGGAATTGACAAATCTCAGTGATGACAAATCGCTTAAGGGACAAATCGCACTGATGACAAGTCACTTAAGGGACAAATCGCTTAAGGGACAAATCGCACTGATGACAAATCGCTTAAGGGACAAATCGCTTAAGTTGACAAATCGCATAGTACACAAGTACACCCACTACTTCCACTAATTTGTCCTTTCTTGTCGTTTTGTCTCAATAGACAAATCGCTTAATGGACAAGTTGCTTCTAAGAAACAGACAAATCGCACAAAATGAGTAACAAATCACTTCAATAAGCATTCACGAAAAGGACAAATCGCATGAATTTTGAGACAAATCGCTTAGAAGAAAAGTGATACGAGACACAAATCGCTTCAAAGAAACCTTCCAAAACACTACTTTTCAATCCAAAAACTATCCAACCACGATGATTCAAGCCTTCCAATTCAAAACCTAAACACTTATAATGTTTCTAAACACAAAAGTACTATCAAAATCCAAACTTTAACACAAGAAATGATCCAAATGATGCAAACTACTTTAAACTCATTCAAACCCAAAAAGCTTATAAAACCCACTAGAAATCCAAGAACATGAGAGATGAGTGATCAAACCATGGCTCTGATACCAATTGTAACATATTGGATTTCACAAACACACAATCAATCACAAATATGGGCGTATTGAATAGAGTTTAGAGAGAGAAAGTGGAAGATGGGATCCTTTCTAGAGAGAGAAAGTAAACAAAAGAAAGAAGGTTAGATTAAGTGAAAGGTCCAACCCTCTATCTTGGGAGGTAGAGGGTATTTATAGTTACATACTACACGTCCTCCTTCGAACTGTGGATCAGGCATACAATGGGTAAAGACCTGTCCTTCCTCCACGGTGTTACTTAAACGAATAACTAAGCTAATAACTAACTAATAAGTATTAAATAACGTAAAGTCTACGAGCTAAGATACGCTAAAAAATAAATGGGGTGACCGACACTTCCTTATAGAATTTCCAATTCCTAACAGTAAGCACTACACAACACAAGCTCCTTAATGTGGCGGAGAAGCCTTCACAACGTCGCCTACTCTTTATCCGGTACTAGGCTAGACACCGAGTTCTTCCACGAGGTAGAACCACCCCTATCACAACATCGCCTACACTTTATCCGATACAAGGCTAGATACCGAGTTCCATTACAAAGGAGGAACTACTACCCAACACTACACCACAACAAGACTACCCCAAAGGAGACACACTCCTTTTACAACACCATAAGGATATCAATATCCTTTAACCCAAACTATCTATATTGTACATCGATGCACCATATCGAATGTACACCCTTGGAACCTTTCACTAATGCCTTCGACACAACCCTTCGGCACCTTTTACTAATGCGTTCAACACAACACTTCTATGGAAGGAGAAAAGAACTATCAACAAGATACACTTCAGCGGTCTTGATGATGACGAAGCTTAGCAACTCATGACCTTGAGCTTGCACGTCTTCAAGAGGTGGTGATCTCGCCTTTAAGAGGAACCCAGAGAATCACACAAACATAAAACTACATAGAATGATCCTTTGGATTAGAGGTTAGAGATGTTACAATACTAAGAGAGAGTATGTGTAAAAGTGGTAGTGAGGAGAAATGGCTCACTATTTATAGAAAAAGTTGTCTACAGTCTCAAGGTTCCCACAGATTCCTCCCAGAGGGATCCGGCTAGTGCAATTCTGGGGATTCGGCTACTGGGTAAGTTTAGTCTGGATTTCGGGTTGCAAACCGGGTTATGGGTTATAGGTTATGAGTAATGGATTATGGATACCCAACAAGATGCAATGTATCTATACATTGGGTTATGGATCTTGGGTCATGAGTCATGCACTTTGGGTCATGGATCATGGATAATACCCAACATGACTTCATGCATGATGTCATGCAATGGGTCATTGGTTATGGATCATGCTCCATGGGTATGGGCTATGGACTTGGGTCTTTACCCAACAACATTCATTGTACCTAGTCAATGAATCATGGGTTATGGGTCATGGGTCATGGACTTTGGTTTTTACCCATTACATTACCCATTACAATATGTACAAAGTATATATGTACATTTCCATATTATGTAAACACTAGTTGTTATACATATGCATTTCTATAAGATGTAAACAATATTACGTGTTTAGTGTTTATATGAAAGTGTCTTATGTTTTATATAACTTATTTACTAAACAAGTTTTTATATGGTTTTAGTATGTTTAGTATAAGTGTGTTAGTAAACTATTGGCTCAAACCTTTTACGTATTTTATTTGTTTTGTTAAAATGATTTTATGTTTGTTATCGACAAAACATTAAAAGATCGTAAAATATAAATAAACATTTTTATGGTTTATTTGTATTAACAATATCGTCACACGTGAATGGTTACAATGAGACCTATAACTATGTTGAAACTAAGAACGTGATGAAGATAGTTTCTTGATCGTTTATAAGCTCTAGGGTTTAACAATAACAAAGATTTAACATTGCATAGCGGAATAAACATAAGAACACTTTGTTATTAACACAAGGTTTTTCACATCTCCCCAATTATTATTTGATCAGAATAACAACGTGTTACCTAACTGTAACAGGGATCAAAGACACCTTCGATCTTGGAGATTTACAAAACTAACACTAACCCTAGACGTTTATAGAAACACGTCTAAGTTACACACATACACACCTTTAGACTACATTATGGAAGACTTGTATATCTAAAACCTACATCCCATGTCCTCTTTATATACTAGAGGATTAGGGTTTACAAATCTCTACGAAGGACTAATAAGTAAATCTTCTTTTGCAAGCAAGTCCCTCCATATTTTTGTAGGTTTCATCTTTGTCACTTTAAGCCCTTGATGTTTCATTCTTTATTGTATCATCAAATCAATAAACCCAACAATCTTCCCCTATTTGATGATGACAAAACAAATACGGTTCTTGTACGAACTTCCCTAGACGAAGTAGCAGAAGTTGAGATAATTAAATCTCACCATGAATGAAACAATCTTGTCTTCCTTTGTCTCCCCCTTAATCCATGCCACGCCACTCCAACATCTCTTCCCCTTTTTGTTATCAACAAATAGTGAATATAATCAGTAGAAACTTCCCCTTGAGTGGTGCATGAACATCAAATGATTCTTCAAATCTGTAAGCTCCTTGTAATGATCACTTGTGAAGAAAACCAAATATAACGAATTTGATGAAGAAGTAGAATAACCTAAACTTGTATCTTATGTCTTGTTTATCCACGTGACGTTGAACTTATATCGCTAACCAAAAATATAAGAAGATCGCAACCTCTTGACAAAATCCTCATCTTCAATGTGACACTGAGCACTACAATGTAACTCCTTTAAGTGATAGTTAACTAGGTCTTCATCCATACACCCCTTGACCTATGAAAACTAGATTTTCCAAGTCTTCGTCAACATCCTTTAAGCACGAACAAGTTATCTACAAAGTGTAACACCGACTTTGAGATATGATAAGAACACAAACCTGTGAAACTCAACTACAACATCAAATTAATGATATTTAACCTTCTTCGTAATCATTGTTTCAATAATTCAAAAACGAGCTTTTAAAAACCTTTAAGAACAAATAACCAAACTCCTTGCGTGTGTGAACCAAAATCCCATGTGTGTGTCGTCCAACATCCTTCAAATCTCAACCGACAACCAAAAATCAAAAATAATCATCACGCTCGACTTCCCCTCAAATCCAAAAATATTGTTTTGTCCGATAACCAAAATCTATTTACCATCTTCGCATCACTAATGATCAATCGAATAATATAATTGACATTAGTAAGCTTCAATATTTAAAAACAATAATTTGTAACTTAAATATCTTGACTTGCATGTGCATGCTAAGAAAATAACATTGTTCTTATGCGTTTAAGAAACCAGCAACCACAATATGAATATCCTGACCCATGATGACACGTTATAGATCAAAAGCACCGTCCCACTATCACAAAGATCCTATCAACCAATCAGGGATTAATCATTGAGCCACCGTCCAATATAACAAGCAAGTCAATAGTCGAACATTATAAACTTGAACGCCTAGCAATCACTATGAACCAACATGTAGCCACAGTAGCTCGCAAAAACAGCATTGAGAATCAACAAGTGTAGCATCAGTAACGGTAGACGAAGCAGTAGTTTCATGTTAGAGTAGCAGTAGTAACCAAGAACGTAGCAGTAGAAACTCATTTGACCTAGCAGTGGAAACCGTATCATGTTAGCAGTGGTTGAGTAAACGCTAGCAGTGGTTACTAGTAAACTAGCAGTGGTTTCGAGAAAACTAGTCGTGGTAACGCGTTAACTAGCAGTGGTTACAAGATGATCTGGCAGTGGAAAGGATTACTAGCAGTGGTATCAACATGAGTTACAACCAAGTACCCAGTAGCAGATTGTAGCAGTAGATACAAGATGTAACTAGCAGAGACTTAGAATGACCAGTAACATCAATTCTTCCACGAATACCACAGTAGCTTGTATATCCAAAGTTAAATCACAAAACCTCCGAACCACAAACGAATTCGATTAACAAAAGCAGCTCAATAGCAAAAAGTGAATAAATACCAACCAATTATACGCATAATTGTTACTAATGTCCACCGTCCCATGATGGTTAGATAAATATAGTACTAGGTAGGATTCAATTAACAACCAATCATGATCGTGCATCCACTGACCTATGTTATGTAGTCACCAACCAATTAAATACCAAAATCAAATGTACTAGGTATCTTTTAATGTTTCACATTAGTATTGATAATACCTTGCACAAGACATAAAAAAATATATGAGAAGCAAACCCTAAAATTTGAAATTTTATACCCTTCACTGCAGCAGACTTCGACAGTTAATAACTTTCACATAAAAGCTCAAATCGACGATCCCTTTGGTGGAACGTTAGATAGATATATAGAGAACGTCCACCCAAAATTTCGTCACGATCCAACGGTTAACGAAAAAGTTATGATCGTTACAAAACAGTGCTGCAGAAAAATACGAAAATTTTGAGATTCGAACTTTTCTTCTTTTTCATCATTCTTCGACACATAAAACCTTGCAAATCCCTAGGTAACGAGCTCCCCAAGCTCTGATACCAATTGTTGAAACTAAGAATGTGACAACTCGTAATTTTAGGTCATTTTACAAACTTTGAAAATTTCACTATTCATCCCAGGAATTTACTATTCATCTGTTACTATTCATCATTTTACTATTCATCGTTTTTGAAGTTGATTTGATATTTTGAAAGGGTATTTCAAAATTTTACTATTCACGAAACACTATTCATTCCCGGAGAAAAATCACAATTCATGCTTCACTATTCATCATTTATCGTAAACTAGGTTTACAAGTATCAAATTCGCGTAACCGTAAGGGTTTTGCTGCGAATTCATGAAATATCATTGAGGATACTTCATATAGACTAGGATTAATCTACATATCATTAGTAACATCATCATATTAGTTCATGCATGGTTTTGCATATTTCATTAAACGTAAAATTTCCTATTAAATAAACGCTATCGTATAATCAATTATTTTGAACATTTGATCCGACACTTCCAAAAATTATCCTAATATATTTTTATACTCATTTTAATATTATAAAAATTATATTATTAGTTTACCCGATGTTTTAAATTTATTTTGTATATAAATTGTTATATATATATATTTACGACGGTTTTCGTAAATACTACTCGATAACTATTATTTCACTCAATTTTTGTAAGAAATGTATTTTTACAATTTTTATGACTTTGATATATTTTATTTTGTTCCGTAAAAATTTATTTCTAGCTAACGCTACCTCAAATACCTATTTTAACTTACAAGTTACCAACTATACTTATACATTTAAACACTTACTAAATCAAAATACATCATTCTTTCTTTTTTGTTACCCTTGTCGACCAAATAGGTGATTCACCATGGTCTTCTTAAAAAAATCTTTACTCTAGGCTTACATATACAAACTAGACTACCACATGTATTATTTCTAGTTATATTACTAACATAACACATACAAGCATAAAATACTTAGGTGAAAAAAATATATTATCCTCCCATTTTCTCTCTTATAAACTGGCCAAGGAGAAGAACAAGAAGGAAGCCAAAGTTTTTGCAAGATCAAGTTATTTTTACAACACTAGTATACTCTCTTTAAGGGTTTTGAAATAAAAACACTAGAGTATTTAGGAAAACCTTGTTCCATAAACCTCATCACTATACTAGTAAGCATTTCATAATCATTTTTAATCTTCCATATTCATACTTTGGTTATTTTTATCATGCTTGAAGAAAACATGCAAGTTATATGAGTATCTATACCACTTTTAATGTTTTTAGTACTTATAATTAGTATATATCATCCTATAATTAATCCCTTGAAACATATCATTTCTGATTATGTCTAAGAACCCATGACACCCTAAGAAGATGTATGGTAGGTTTAGAATAGATTTGGTGTTGATTTGAAGTGGTTAGAATAAGTATTACGCGAGAGAAATCACTTTCGACAAACTAAATATAAGGTCTGATCATTTTTGCTAAATCTGGAAATTTCGACAGGAGATAAAATGTTTTGGGCTAGATATTCAGAAAATATACTTTAAAACGAAAATGTGGTCGCTTGTACGGGTTAAAACGGATTTATGACGAAGAAGTTATGCTATTTTCAAGTTTAATGACGAAAACTATATTTTCCGGAACAACAGCATGCTGTCTAGATTTTTAAGGGTAAAACATGAGTCTTAAGCGTTATCTAAATGAGTCGATTTATCAAAAATATATTAGTATACTTTAACACGAAGCTAAGGACATATAAAACGTAGAAAACGGACTTATAACGACTAAGTTATTCACATTTTTAAACAAGGTTGTCGTAACTTTTTATACAAGTATAAAACACATATTTTTCCTATTAGATAAAAATTATTGTCGCGAGTGACCATGTTGAGAGTCGTTTTTAACATCGATGGAATACTTTTTAGAAAACGATATCTTCTAGTAAAAGTAAGTTCACCTAGCCTATTTTCCAAAATGTTCAACCGCTCGTCAAACGGAGTTGTAACGAATAAAATACGGTCACTCAAACTTTGCCGAAAACTACCCTTAAACAATATTTTTGGTACAAGTACCCTACTTTACCTATGTTTTTCTCCATGATCGAGACCTCTATGATGAATATTTAAAAGCTAAGACTTTGAGAGAATGCTACAAGCTTTCCAAAACCGTTGAGTTTGTTTTCTAACACTCAATATTCACTATTTTACGACTAGCTTTTCGAGGCCATTTAGTCACTTTCATGAATTGTCAAATTATATTGTTTTGCGACAGAAAACTGTAATTTCATAATAAATCACTAAACGACTATCGTAGGATGTTGTTTCAATGTAAATACTTGTAAAGTAATTTATAAGTTGTCAATACGTTATAAGATTATTTTTTGACGATAAACTTTATTTTCAAAAATTCACAAGTGGTATAGATATCATACGAGTTGCATGCATAACATTACATCATAACTTATTATAGATCATATCATTCATATTAGGTTGCAGATAGAGATTGCACCTCATTTCAGTATTGCCATTATATCATCATAAACATTGCATCAGGTGAGTTTTCATAGCCCCGTTTTATTCAAGTTTATACATTATTTCAAACCTACGGGGGATAATACATTGCACATCATTTTAATACGAGCCCAATTATATTAAAATTCATTACATTGCTTAAGTTACCTCATTGCCAATTGAATGTCCTCATTTCATAATCATGAACCGTTAATTCCGGAAGAAGCCAGGGTGAGTGAATAGATATATTGAGGGTGACTCCTCCATCCGGGTTGGTGGTCCCAACTGGTCAAACGGATGCATTTCATTTCATATCATTATTTGAGTTGTTTGGCAAAACACTTTGTTGGGGCGAACATCATAATCAGTCTAGCTTCGGTGTCATGTGCTTATAGAAATTGTATCATTTTTATGTGACATATTTGTCATACATAACTTATACTTGTGGTGGTCGTATAAAACATTTACATAAACTCTATGAACTCACTCAACCTTTGTGTTGACAATTTTAGCAATGTATTTTCAGGTATCTAAGACATATACATCATGGCATGCATGTGGACTTATCATAGAGTCACGGTGACGATGCGTCTCACATGGATTTTATGCACTTTAAAACATCGTTTGGATTGTAACAAACTTATTTCCGCAAATGATGACTATCTTTTTGGGACCTATCTTTTGTAAACTCTGAATGTTTTATTATATCAAACGATGTGTTTTCCAAACGACACTTTAGGTCGTTCAATATAACTGTAAATGTGATGCTATGGAAGTCATCCCCCAGAAATTCCATTCCGCTGCAAAACAGGTATTTTGGGGGTGTGACAAAGAACGTGATAAAGATAGTTTCTTGATCGTTTATAAGCTCTAGGGTTTAACAATAACAAAGATATAACATTGCACAGTGGAATAAACATAAGAACACTTTGTTATTGACATAAGGTTTTTCACATCTCCCCAATTATTATTTGATCAGAATTACAATGTGTTACCTAACTGTAACAGGGATCAAAGACACCTTCGATCTTGGAGATTAACAAAACAAACACTAACCCTAGACGTTTATAGAAACACGTCTAGGTTACACACACACACACCTTTAGACTACATTATGGAAGACTTGTATATCTAAAACCCACATCCCATGTCCTCTTTATATACTAGAGGATTAGGGTTTAAAAATCTCTACGAAGGACTAATAAGTAAATCTTCTTTTGCAAGCAAGTCCCTCCATCATTTTGTAGGTTTCATCTTTGTCACTTTAAGCCCTTGATGTTTCATTTTTGATTGTATCATCAAATCAATAAACCCAACAAACTACATAAACAAATTTAATTACAATAATAATAAATAATGTTGACTTTGTTGAAGCGCAGAGTCTCTGTAGTCTAGATACTGAGGCAAACTTGAAGTTCTCTCTTCCGACGATCTCGGCACTTGAACTTTGGCGCTGACGGCACAAATCCTTGTAGATCTGAACTTCAACTGTAACGGTCTATTTAGGTTATTACTCCCTTTTAACCAGTGAGCCTTTTTTTCTTACTTTTGCTCCCTCCTGAATTGACAACTCTCTACCAACACGCAACGGAGAAAGTAGATTCTTGATTGTAGCACAATGGTTGTCATTCTGGGAACATCATAACAACATAACTCACTTAGAATTGCATCCGAGTTGGTAAAAATCCCCGATGTACACACACTACTTCTCCTTCTTCGGTATCAAGCACAGTTCCCTTCGTCAATCCAATCACGTAAGATGAAACACCAACTTCTCCCTCCTGATGGTTGCGAGCTATCAGAATCATCATAATGTTGCGTACATGCCGTAGATTACCTTTTTCTTAATGCAATATTAAAGCCATAGCTTGTTAAAGCATAATTACATGAGAATATGTCGTAAAAATACTCTCAGTACTTCTCTCAAACCAACCTGAAATCGAACCTCCTTTTGATTCACTGGCTAAAAGTAATGACCACATATGGAGACAACCCGATACGACCAACTTGAAAAGGAAGTAAACATCCCAACTTTGTGACTTAATGCTTGTTCTATCTTCTTGAACAATCCACAACTTCGTGTGTCACTGAGTAATACAATGTAACTCCTTAAAGTGATAGTTATACACTGTAGGCACTACAACGTAACTCCTTACATCAGTTATAACTAGATTGTCAATTCATAATCACTTATGAAAAAATGCCTCAACAAGTTATATCTTGAGACATGCAACCAACCAACCAACATCTCAAAGATAAAGAAGTTCATCTGTGAAATGTCACTTCAATTCCGCGTAAGTTATACCGTACAAAAACCCCGTAATCATTTTTTTATCAATTATTAGTTCAAGCCGTAAATACGTGTATCCTCCATGAAAATTTCATCATAACAACATTACCAACTTGTAAACCAAAAAATAAAAAAGTGTATCCAAAATTTTTGTAACACAAAATTTGGATAACAAACTTTTTTACAATCATTTTGGTCTTAAACCATATGTGCGAAATCCATCTCAGCCCAGTTCACGTTGTCAATTGAGAAGCCCAAAGACGAAAGTATTACCCAATCCAGTACAAGCCCATAACGATTTCAATTAGAGGCCCGGTTAGAAAAGGTTTAACCCCGATCCATTCACAAATCTTGAAGCCGGTTATTTAAGACTAACTGAAGGCATGCTTTAACCTAACCCTAAAAACTAATACTACACCTCCCATATCTCACAAACACGTATCTCCTCTCATCTCAGTCTTAATCAAATCTGAACAAAGCAGTCTCAAATCTCTTCATCTCACAAAACTCATATGAATTGAGTCATTACCAACTCATACCCAGTCGCACCTTTACCTTATTATTTTCATTATAGTACGAATCAAGAACGCGCATTTTGGGGCTTCAAGATCCTAATTGGGTCTCGGGTAAGGTTTTTTAGATGTGTTTCGAATTGTTTTTCAATTAAATGAACCAAAGGGATGAAATAACATACTTGTTATATTCATTTCTTTTATATTCGGATAGTATCACAAGCAATTGATCAGTGACAAGGATCGTTTGAAAAAAAAATCTTGAAAAGATTGAAAATGAACCAAATCTGAGGTCTTTTGATGTTTTGTTTTAATTCATTGAGATGGTGATAGAATAGATGTTAATTTGGAGGTGATGTAATTGAATTTGTGATGAGTTAAAGGGATTGTGAAGGATGTTGTTTGAATGTCTTCGTTTCTTCTCGATTTCTAATCTTAAAAACCATGGACTGATGATGAATTATAGATGAGGTATGAGTATGGTACAATGGTTTTGTGGTCATGGTCATGAGGTTAGTTTACGAATAACCTTAGTCGTAAACGCAGTTGAGAAGACCTTATTCGTAATCTTCATATGATTTTTTTCTGACTTGGACACTTTACGAATAAGGTTAGTAACAATCCTTTTTCGTAAAACTCTTTCTTATTCGTAAAACATTCTTCGTCGTAAACATGAGTCTTGCTCGTAAACCTTGTTATTCGTAAACTGAGTTCCTTATTCGTAAACGGATTTCTTGTTTGAAAAAATGTCTTACTCGTAAAGTTAGTCTTCTTCGTAACTATCCTTACTCGTAAGGTGTCTAATTTGTAAAATAAGGGTTTACGAATTTCTTTCCAAGAAATTCGTAAGGAATACCCTTATTCGTAAGAAAAGGGTTTTCAAACTTTGACTTTTGCTCCGGCGATGATTTCCGACCAACTTTTCTGTTCAGCTTCAAAACCCAGAAAAATGACATAAAAAGCTATACTTTTACTCGTTTGACCATGAGAATGACCAGATTGACCACTAAACATTTCACAGGAATGGTAACAAAAACGTCATAAAAGATGCTGTTTGGACATATTAACGACACAAAACAGATATTGTAAACCTGGTGAAGCATGAGACATTTTTGACCATTTGGATACATAACAAACTGTTATAAGACTGTTCACCACAAAAGAATGAGAAAAAAATGGATACATAAAAATGGTTAACAAAACAGCTTTACACATGATTCGAATCCACATAAATCATCAAAGTAACAACCTTGGCTCATTATACCACTTGTTAGGACTGAAAATATATAAGATTTATTTGGTTTCGGGAGGGCTTGGTTGGTGAAAGAAGATGAAAGTCTTCATCTTTCTAGTAAGAGAAAGTAGAGAGAGGGTGGAGAACAAAAGATACTTTTATTGAAGATGAAACAATACAAAACCCTAATGATTAACCACACCCCTCAAGGAGAGTCATGAGGGGTATTTATAGGCTTATCACTCTATTACTTTGCCCCGTTTACGTAAGTAGTCCCTACGGGTGCAACTTACTACGAATCTAGTCCAATTCATGTATGTAACGTTATCTTTAAAAAAGAGTGAGGCTAACATGAAGGGTGTGAAGAACTTCCATTACGGTGTTGATAGTTTTGGTTTTGTGAAAATACTTCTTGCTTTTGCCCAGTTGGCAAGCCGAACAAAGATGATCTTTTTCGAATTTTAATCTGCATAGACCTTGGACAAGATCCTTGCGAGCAAGATCTTTAAAGGTACCAAAGTTCAAGTGATTTAACCGACGGTTCCATAACCAAGATCTGTTCTTTGACGCTTTAGATAGCAAGAAAATAGGAGAGGACCGTATCATGTCTTCAATAGAGATGGTGTATAAATTAGTGCCACGAGAACCTTTAAAAAGATCAGCATCATCCAATTTTCTGATGAAGCATGTGTGTTTTCTAAAAGCCACTTCGAGATCGGAATCACAAAATTGACCAACAGAGAACAAATTATGACCAAGTCCTTCCATGTAGTATACCCTGGAAAGTACATTGTCACCAAAAACATAATCTCCGTAACCCATAATTGCCCCAAAATGGTCATTCCCGAATCTAACTGTCCCGATAAACTTATTCATGAAATTCTTGAGCCGTGAGCGATCCTCAGTCATATGTTTTGAGCAGCCTGAATCCAAATACCAAAGGACGATTTGTACGACCTGCATTTGAAAATAGACAAAGATGGATAATTGGATCCCCACATGCAAATGGGGTCCTTTTGGTTAGCGTAACCAATCCCTGGATCTGCAGAAACCCTAGGTGCCTTAATTTTAACAATGAGGACAGCAGTAGTGGAATCACATGACTTAGTTAGAGGGCATTGTGTAACTAAAGGAATAATTTTACCAGTGGGCTTCCATTCCTTAACAGGCACTACTCTAGGCATGGTAACCCTAATTAAGGGGCAAAGTTTGCCTAATGTGAATGTTCAACCTGTGGGCTTCCACTGAAAGCCCATATTGGTAAACCTTTTCCCTGTGGGTTTCCAAGATTGCTTAATTTGTTTCGCTCTCCAAATTTTCTTAACTAGGGATTGTAACTTAGACATGAAGAAAGACACAACACATTGATCATGATTACCAGAAACTAAACATTCATTACATGTCTTGCACACAACATAAGAATTCGAATTAATTACAATACGCTTATAGCTAACACTAGAGTCAACACGATTATTTTTGTTCAAATCAAACTTATTGTTCCTACGGTGGTCTTCTACTTCCTTCTGGTGAACACTTTTAGCTTGTGTAGTCCTATCTTTATTTGTATTACCTCAAGGCTTTGACGCGCTAACTTTAGTGTCACCTTTACTCCTGTAGAAGTAATGATGGGAACATTAGTTTGTTTCGCTGCCTTTTGCTTTTTCTGGTTTTGATGTGCTGGGTTCAGATGTTTTCGGGGGTACATCAAAGGTTACTTGCTTGTTCTTAGGCATCAAAGATGATGCAACAAATCTATCTCGCTTGGTACCAGTTTTAGGAAATGTGCCAATGACGTATTCTAAGAGTTCCTGAGATCTTGTAGTGTACATGCAAGCATAGGCAAAGCACTATCTAGAGGTTTCTCTATTCTATCATCTTCAATGATCTCACGAAGATTATCAATGCTATCCTTAAGGTGAGTGAGATATGCTTGATAAGCATACCTATTTTTCCTAAAAGGAGGGGGAATAGGCTTAACATCAATTGCATATTTTTTATAAGCAGAAACTCATGGACCAACGATTTCACCATTGGTGATTAGCATTTTCCCTTTCACCTGAGTCTTTAGATTCACAATCTCATTGAGTGAAGAAGTTATCTTTTCATTGTGTTTGTCATGAGTGACCTTAATTGAATCATATAACTCTTTGTAGTACAATTTAACTTTTGAATTTTCAGCTTGAAAACAATCATTTTCCTGTTTCAATTTGTTGATAATGTTTTGGTATTGAAAATTATGAGAATCCAGAAACGGTGGTTTATGGGTGCCAACCACTTCACACCTATTTCACTTCAAATGAGAAATTTTTGCTTTCAATTTTCTGATCGTGTTAGAGTGAGCTTGAATCAGTTCATCTCGTTTAATTATTTCAAAATATGCATAAAATTCAGGAGCATCCAAATATGTCTTGGCATTTGAAGTTATAATTCTTTCTTCTAGATGTTTATATTTTAATTGCAAATTAAGATTATCAACCACTAATTTAGACAAATTCCTGACCATGTTATCATGATCATCGTTTTGGATTTTCTTATGCAATCTTAAATTCTCGGCTTTAAGCTCATTGACATGAACCTGGGAAACTTTAAATGCAAGTGACAAATCATGAAATTGAAAAGCGGTTAAAGCATAATCAGTAGCAACATAATACACTCCTAAGCAATACATCTAGCAATCAAATTCTCATTGTGGATGTGAATATTCTTTCTCTCAATCTCATAACTTTTAAGCTTTATCGCATTTTTTTACCATGTTTTCCATAACCTTAAACATATCTTTCATTTCTTTAACTTCAGTTTCTAGAGCCTTTTGAATACCCTCAAAATGTTCTTTAACCAGTTTAAAGAATGGAATAACCTCAGTTAGATAACACCGTTTCGTTTCCTCAAGCCCCCTTTCCCCTTCAGTAATAGTTGATGGTGTAATTCTGTTGGATTATACTTTTTATGTTGTTTGATGATTCGGGTGGCCTAGGATGGTGAAAAATCAAGTATGCCATGTTTAGAGAGAGAAAGAGATGAGAGGGTGTTTCTAGAGAGAGAAAGTAAAACAAAAAAAATGAAAGGTTAGATTAAGAAGCACCACCCCTTCCAAGGATGGAACGGGTGTTTATAGTTACAACTAAACGTCCTCTTGTCGGACTGTGGATCATGTATACAGTGGGTAAAGACCCATCCTTCCTCCACGGTGTTACTTTAAACTAATAACTAACTAGCTAATTGTCTAAATAACTAGTAAATAACAATATGTCTATGAGCTAACATATGCTAGACAATAGTTGGGGTGAACAACACTTCACTATGGAATTTCTAATTCCTAACAATCTCCCCCTAAGGGAGGTCACCCCATGATTTACATTTTGAATCCTAGCATTCTATTTTGTCTTCAGTTCTGAGCTCGTAGACTTCAATTCTTCACATCCGCAATCTTTGTGCTTTAGCAATGACTCTTCATAGTCCGATTATTTTATACTTTCACTGGAGGTCTTTGAACTGATCCACATCTTGATGATCTTCAGGCTTTCTTTGAGATCATCAGCCACAGTAAATCTTTGGATCACCCTTTATTGTGTTGCCTTCATGTGATGTTGTGACTTTTGGACCGACATGCTCACACTTTTTGGATAATGACATCTTTTCATCAGAGTAGCGGAAGCATCTTTGTTGTTCATGATTTTCTTAAATTAAGTGTGAATGTTGTGAGAATGCGGTTATGAATTGACTCCTCAATATCGATCAACTGCAACCGTCCAATGTTCCTGCAAACAACAGTTAGCACTAAAACACACGAAAGTATCTTTGTGCACTTTCATTGAATATAGTTGCAAGAACCACGGTTCCCCGTTGATCAGTATAAATACTGCCTGTGATCAGGTAGGATTCCTAAGAATCTCCTTGACAGGGTTTCGCAGTTGTTCTAGCCGTTCTCAAACAGGAGCGTCCCAAAGTAGACAACACAGAGTGAGTGAACCAGCAAATTGAGATTTACTGATTGATTAAAAATGATTTGAAAACAATCACGTATTGCTTGTAGAAAGAGTTTTGCAATACGACGAAGGTTTTTTAAGAAAAATCAAATTTCAATCATAAATACCCTTTTAATTTTGAAAGATTAATACATAGTCGATGTGCAATAAAAAGAGTTTGAGCACACCAACCGGTTTTTCAAAGGTATCCGTCAATCCATTTCCTCGAACAAGGTTGATTCAAGAATGAATCACCCCATTGTTTCTATCCAGTTGTCACAAGTTTGATCTTTTGCAAGATCTCACATGTCACCCACTAAGAGCTTGTTTGATATTGGTTCTAGAAGGATTTCCATCTTCATCGTGAATATTTATCATATCACTCGGATGTTCTGGAAAAATCACAAGGATAATGCGTAGGACTCTTAATATATTCTTACTTTCCACATTGTGTGAAACAGCAAGTCTTCATTAATTTTGTGTCCTATTGAGATTTTGTGGATGATCTCTTGGCTCTAGACTCAATTGTTCATTTTGGTTTCCTATGCCAGAGACTAGGGAGAGGGTCTCCTTCTTCAATATCAACAATCTCTAAGAGAAAGTAGATAGATTATGTAGGTTCCCCGTGAGAATGAAACAAGTCCTTTTAAGAGAACTTGAGTAGCTTGGGAAGTTTGGTGCAGTGCGTCACTGGGTCCATGATGTAGCAACCCGTAATTTTTTATAAGGTAAAATGACTATTTTACCCTTTAACTTTTAAAAGTTGACCTTTGACTTTGACTTTTGACTATTTGACTTTTACCGTAACGTAAAAGCAAATACGATAACCGGTAGTAACTGGTAATTTTCCTTGTGACCAACACAAGACTACGATAAGTCTTTATGTTCAAAATACTTTATTTTCACTAATAATCATAATTTATATGAACTATTACTACTTTATCATTTTTATGTAGATATGTTACTTTTTACGTAAGGCGCGTACTCAAACCTACGTTATTAGGTTTTAACAACATAGACGCACCCTATGAGACTTATCACACATTTAATATACCTAGTTAGAGTATACTGATAATTTTAAACATTTTTGTAAGTATTATATTCTTATGTTACCCGGTTTTAAGTTTCGTGGCTTAAGGGCTTAACGTTAGTAATTACCGGGACCAAACTACACCTCATAAACCAAAAACTAGGTAAAAATAAAACACACAACCACCTCATAAGAGAGGTGGCATGTATATGCAACCTCACAAGGCCATGTGTCTTTGTCTAACACATTCACCCTTACAACTCCTCACCTTTGTCCCCCACTTAAGACAATTCACTTCATTCTTATCTTTGTTACATGCAAATCATCTAAAACTCTTTCATTCTATCCTCCATGGCTGTCCATCCTTAAATTCATATCACCATCATCCATTTTGATTCACACAATAAGTTACACAAGAAAGATGAAGGCCTTAGTGATTCCATGGTTAGATTTGGAGTTATTCAAGGTGTTAGGGGCTGAGTTAAGGGGATTATTTGGTGATTAACAAGGGTTAGAATCAATTGGGTTGAAGATTCAAGAAAAGGATTAGAGATTAGAAGGGTTAAGGGTTGAATTGTTCTTGTTGTACTAGTAACTTGTCATCCTAATCCTTGTAAGATTTGAGTTTATTTTCTTGTCATTCAATATGATTGTAAAAATATTTATAATTATTTGATGTAATTTGATATAAGTAGTATATGTAATATGGCTTAATTGATGTTGTACATGAGGTTGTGACCATAAAAAACAAGCTAAAACAAGTCCTAGGTAAGTTCTATGAACACGAATTCTGAAACAGTCCCAAAGTTTGATTAAACTGATCATCTCAGTAAACCTTGAGGTTAATTCAGTAAGATAGGCTTTTAGAACTATGTCTTAAGGTCGTTTCTCCTAGTGGTGCACCTCATAACTCATCCCGGTGAGTAAATGAGAGCCAAAATGGCAAAACATATCAAAATCTACACACCAGATTTCATTTGGGAAAAGCCCATGGTTCTGATCATTTCTGGAAGTCGACTCAGTTTTACGAAATGTAGCCAAGACCTAAACTTAAAGTTAGGGGAAAGCCGCGTGTCAAAACAAGTTTTAGAACTCAACTTATGGTCGTTTTGGCAGGACTGAATGTGCAGCCAAACTTTCTGCAATGAAATATAAGTAAATACTTGTAATTAGACTATTGATATAAATAAACTTTGGACCTTAGTGTTAGGATTTAGAAAATCCAGTCATTAAAGTGTCGGTCACCTCAAGTATATGTAATCGTTAGAAAGCTCGTAGTCGTAGTCATTTATTATTGGTTAGTATTTAGTTAAGTAACATCGTGGAGGACGGACGGGTCTTTACCCACTGTATGCCAGATCCACAGCCCGTAGGTGGCGAGTCTTGTAAGAATACTGTAAACACCCTCTACCTCCCAAGGTAGAGGGTTGGAGCTTCAATACCATTTTTCTTTGTTTCACATAGTTCCCAACTCTCTTCCCTTTCTCTCTCTAAACATTTGTATCCGCCCCATATGTTATTGGTTAGATGTGTTTGTGAAATTCTATAAGCTACAATTGGTATCAAGAGCCATGGTTTGATCACTCATCTTTCATGCTCTATGTTTTGGTGGATTTCATAAGGTTTTTGGGGTTATAAGTGTTTAGAAGAGTTTGAATCATTTGGTCAATTTCTAGTGTTAAAGTTTGAATTTTGATTGTACTTTTATGTTTAGGATCATCATATGTGTTTAGGTTTTGAATTGGAAGGCTTGAATCATTGTGGTTTGGTTGTTTTTGATTGAAAAAGTGGTTGTTTTTAAAAAGAGTATGAAGCGAGTTGAGCCACGGAATTGCATTTCTTGGAAGCGAGTTCCTTTGTTATTTGAAGCGAGTTGGTTCATGCGACTTGGCTATTAAGCGAGTTGATTCTTTAAGCGACTTAAGTTCTAAAGCGACTTGGCTATTAAGCGAGTTGTATTGACAGCGAGTTGGTTTAAGCGACTTGGCTATTAAGCGAGTTGTATTGACAGCGAGTTGGTTTATGCGACTTGGCTGTTAAGTGTGTTGTCTATGTATGCGACTTGGCTATTTAGCGAGTTGACTCTTTATGCGACTTGAGTATTAAGCGAGTTGTTTCTTTAAGCGACTTGAGTGTTAAGTGACTTGTCTTTGAAGCGAGTTGACTGTTTAGCGAGTTGATACCAAAGCGAGTTGACTGTTTAGCTACTTGTCTATTGAGACTTGTCACTTCTTCGTGCTACATTTTTACGGTTGTTCTTTTGGTTTAGTAAAATCCCGTGAAAGAATCAATTTCCGGTTTAATCAAAGAATAGTAAAATCCCGTAGGACTTGTAATCATGTCCAACAACGCACCTACTATCGCTTCTCATCTGTGAGGATGTTCAAGCGGCGGATCGGATACTCAGCCCACCTATGCTTGACAGTGGGCCGATTATGACTCATGGGCTCAACGAATCTGGTTGTACTGTTTGGGAAAGGAAAATGGGGTCAACATTCTCGATCATTGATGAAGGACCTTATCGATTGAGACTATAAGAGACATACTTGAAACCGTTGTGGATGAAATAGTGATCTTAGGATTGGACGGACCAAAGACGCATGATGAGCTCTGATAAGGAGAAAAGAGATATGATGCCGATATCGTGGCTTCAAACATTATACTTCAGGGTCTTCAAAAGACATCTACAAGTTGATCAATCACAACACGAAGCCAGCGCGCTTTGGGACAATGTCAAGATGCTTCTCTCGGTTCTCAACTAATTAAAGAAGCACAGAGAATCACAATTGTATGATGACTTTGAGCACTTTAAGATGAAATCGGGGAAAGTGTCATGAATATTACGTGAGGTTCCACAAGCTTGTGAATGACATGAGGAATATTAAGATGACTATGTCAAATATTCAGCTAAACTCAAAGTTTGTGAACAACATGAATCCTGAATGGCACAAATTTGTCACTTCAGTCAAGTTAACTAAGGGTTTGAGAAACACTAACTATGAGCAATTGTATGCATTCCCGCCTGCATCGAGAGACATGCTATGTTTGAAGCGAATGATTCTTGATCGGTTCAAGTCTAAACAGGAGAAGCAAGTTCGTCAAATGATTCAAATGACCTTTTACACCAATGTAGGAATTCCCACCAAAGCTTCTCAAGTCATACCCACGGGTAATGGTAATTACATTCCGATCCGGCATATAAGCCTCCGGACTCTAACACACTCATGGAAAACTTCATCAATCAACTGTCTCTCATGGTTAGTCAAAATATTAATCCCACTCCACACACCAACAATAACCTCAGAACAACATCCAATCCACACAATCAAGCTCTTGCCGAGATGGTAGGTAGTGGTGCGTAATGTGCAAGGAAGACGGTATAAACAAGGGATGATTGGAGTAGGTTATGGTAATGCCGAGCGGTGGAGGTTATGTGGCTAATCAGAATCGTGGAAGGAATACCAATCAAGGACAAGGAAAGCCAATCAAGTGCTACAACTGTGGTGGTGATGGACATATTGCAAGGAACTGCACATCTCCAAAATGCCCTCAAAATGCGTAATACTTGGGACAAGATGATGCTGTGCAAGCTCGTGACACGGGATGCGATTTGGATGAAGAAGAGTTGTTGTTTCTTGCGGATGGAAATGCCAAAACCTATGATGCTGATGTGGATGAGCAACCAATTCAGGAAATAGGTCACAATCATCAAAATGCCTTTCAAGTAGCCGTGATGCATTTGACTCGATGTCGATGATGAACCTACCGCACGAAATCTTCATGGCTAGCATTTCACCAATGGTCTCTCCAAAGGTTTCATCACCACAAGCAGTGGTCCTTCCAAAGAATCTATCATCTCTGAGGTATTAAAACTATACGATGAAGTTGATGAGCAAGAGATGCATAACAAAGTACAATCACATGTAACTAATGAATCCGATATGGATAATGTGGGTAATAGTAATATTGTCCCATATGATCAATATGTGATACAAAGTGAAAGTGATATTGTACCAAGTGATGCATCTTCAAGAATCAATGATGACTATGTTTTTGATGAATACACTCCATGTGCCCCCGATGATTTCGTTATCTGAACTGAATGCCTATAAAGAACAAGTTGCCATTTATGAACAACGTGCTAAGTTTGAGTTAACTACCCGTGAGTAGAAAAAGTAATTTTAGAGAAGAAGTGTTAAAACAAGAGTTAAACTCCTTACAAGAAAAGCTTTCTAAAACTTTTAAGCAACAACAAGAACTCCAAAATAATGTTAAAGTGCTTAAACAAGAATTTAATGCTAAGGAATCAAAACTTTTGAATGACTTTTCCAATCTGAAAACTTTGAAAAACAAGCTTGAAAATAAGTTGTACACACAAGGGAATACCATTCGCTGCTTACATGATCACTAAGCATAGAGTTTTCAGCGATAAGCATAGCATTCTCTGTAAAGGAACCCAACTCGAATATGGTAAAGTGGCTAGAGAAGCTCAGAAAGTAATATATGATGGTAATGAAATCCTTAAGCCTAGGCGTAAAACCTAGTTGCGTTGAGTGCACTGAGGAAGATAGACAATTAGATGAAGTCACTAGGGAGAAAATGAATAAGAAGCTAAAAGATCCTGAGTGTATAAAGCAAAACATAACTTACAAACCCCATGATTACACTAAATAAAATTGGATTTCCCTGAACAGGTTTAAGCCTCAAACTCTATTAACCCCAGAACAAGTTTGGAAAAAGGACATAGATATGCAAAAAACTAATGCACTTGTTAGAGCAAACACTCCCCTTAGGAAAATGCCTCCGAAGAATCTGTGTATCCTCCGAATACACCAATGCATTTAGTTCCTAGATCTATTCCCACTAAGAGCAAGACCTTAATCAGACTGTATGTTGTTTATCAACTATTTGTTGATTTTCAGAAGACATGTAAGAAAAGGATCACACCTACTGGGATAACTGAAGGGGAGAGGGGTTTTGAGCAAACTAAAGAATGCTATTTAACTAAGGTCATGCCTTTCTTTAAACAACTAAAAGGTCATTTTGAGAGTCTTCAAAAAGGGATAGACTCAGATATTAAAGAAATGGAAAAGGAATTTGATGCAATGATAGTTGAGGTCAATGATTATGAACAGGAACTCAAATGCAATGAAATTGAAAGGAAGAATCTTCATATATTAAATGAGAACTTAGTATTGAGTTGTGTGGCTCAAGATGTGTTTTATCCTGTTACTAAGCATTCTATTACTGCTTCTCAATTTCATGAATTATCTATTGCTTTGAAAGTTTCCCATGATCGTGTCATTGAGCTTGAAAACAAAAACTTGGAACTAAATGAGAAAATTAATCAGATGATCCACGATAATTTGGTAAAACATCTTTCTAAAACTAGAAGTTGAACATTTTGATCTGCAACTAAAATATCAACATCTCAAAGAAAATGTCAAAACCTCAAACATCAAGACATCCTCAAATGTTCCAGAGTTTGATGCACTTTTTAAAATAAACAAACGTGGACGAAATGATTCAAGCTCACTGTAACACGATCAGAAAGTTGAAAGCCCAAATTTCACAATTAAATGGTGAAAAGAACAATGTGACTGGATCCCAAATGCCTCCTCCTTTAGATTCTCAGTGTTCTCAAACTTTTCATCTTCAAAACTTGGTTAATGTTTTACAAAAGGAAAATGAAAGTTTTCTAGAAGAAAATGAAAAAGTGAAACGACACTTTAAAGAGTTATATGATTCAATGAAAGTCACCCGTGACAAGAACAACGAAAAGATAACGTCTTTACAAAAAGAAATTGAGAATCTGAGGAGTCAGGTAAAAGGGAAAATGCCACTTGTTTTTAATGAGAATGTTGCATCAAAGTCATCTGCAGACTCTAAATATACTGTGATTATTAAATACATTCCTCCTCATCTTAGGAATAACGAACTTGTGTTTCATAACTATTTCACTCACCTTAAGGATAGTCTAGAATGTCTCCATGAGATTGTAGAAGAGGATTTCATAAATAAGCCATTTGATAGAGAAATTAGGTTTGCTTGCATTCAGGCCAAACGATCTCAGGAGCTGTTAGAATGCTTAAGAGCAACATGTCCTAAATCCTTATGTGAGAAAGATAAAGCTGTGATGCCTTGTTCTATGCCTAGTGCTAAGTATGCAACCCACTCTATGCCCAGTGTTAAGAAAGTGAACTCTAAAGTGCCTTCAAGTAGTTCAGATCCCTGCACTTCTAGTTCAGGAATGCAAAAGGTAGCCCAACCAACTAATGTTCCCATAATTCCCTTTACCGGAGTAATCAGTGATACAAAAGCAAGCGGGTCAAAGCCTCCAGGCAATACAAATCAAGATAGGACCTCGCAAGCTAAGAATGTGCATTGGAAGAGAGTAGAAGACCACCATAGGGACATTAAGTTTAAGTTGAATAAAACGAATCGTGTTGATTCTAGTATTAGCTATAAGCGTACTGTAATTAATTCGAATTCGGCTACTTTTGGTAAAACATGTAATGATGATTGCTTGGTCTATGTTACTAATCATGTATGTGGTGTGAATGATTTGACTAATGCTGATAAATAACCAGTTAAAATTGTTAATGCCAAAAAGCGTGCTAAGAAGGCTAGAAAGCAAAGGCGGAAGAAGGTTATAAAACATTGGAAACCCACAGGAAGAAAATTTAGTAATATAGGTTATCAATGGATTCCTACAGGCTGCAAATTTAATCTTAATGAGTTGTGCCCTAAATTTTCTAAGTCAATGCCCATTAGGAAATGGATGCCCACTGGTAGAACTATACCTTTAAGAAGTAAACATGCTTTGAATAGATTTATTGTTTCTACTAGCCCGGCATCTACCACTAATGATTTTATTGACCCTGTTTCTGATGTGGTTGTTCCAATCTTTTTGTCTAACCAAGTGGAACCCATTATTGCATGGGGTTCCCAATTATCTAGTTATCCATTCTTGTCTGTGTTCAACTGCAGATCGTTCAAATCGTTGTGGTACGGACTCAGTTGTTCCAAGCATATGACTGGAGATCGCTCATGGCTCATGAACTTCGTGAGTAAATTCATCGGGACTGTTAGATTCGGGAACGACCATTTTGGTGCACTTATGGGTTATGAAGACTATGTTGTTGGTAAAAGTGTAATCTCCAGGATATATTATGTTGAAGGTCTTGGTCATAACTTGTTTTCTGTTGGTCAGTTCTGTGATTCCGATCTAGAAGTGGCTTTTAGAAAACATACTTGTTTCGTTAGAGAACTTGATGGTGTGGAACTGTTAAGAGGAACTCGTGGTTCAAATCTATACACCATCTCTATCGAAGACATGATGAAGTCTTCTCCAATCTGCTTGTTGTCAAAGGCTTCAAAAACAAAATCATGGTTATGGCATCGTCGTCTCAATCACTTGAACTTTGGCACCATTAATAATCTTTCCAGAAAGGATCTTGTAAGAGGCTTACCCAGATTAAAGTATGAAAAAGATCATCTTTGTTCAAGATGCTAATTGGGAGAAAGCAAGAAATATGCCCACAAACCCAAACCCAAAAACTCAGTAATGGAAGTTCTGCATACCCTTCATATGGATTTGTGCGGACCAATGAGAGTGCAAACGATAAATGGGAAGAAATATATTTTGGTCGTTATTGATGACTACTCTCGATTTACTTGGGTAAAGTTTTTGAGGACAAAGGATGAAACTCCAGATGTCATCATCAAACTTATCAAGCAGCTTCAGGTTCGACTTAACAATATTGTTAGAATTGTTCGAACAGACAATGGCACATAGTTTGTTAACAAAGACTTAAGTCAATTCTATGAAAGTGTTGGAATCAATCATCAAAGAAGTGTTCCACGAACTCCTCAACAGAACGGTGTAGTTGAAAGACGAAATCGAACTCTTGTGGAAGCCGCAAGAACAATGCTAATTTATTCAAAGGTTCCAATGTTTCTTTGGGCTGAAGCCATTGCCACTGCCTGCTACACCCAAAATCGTTCTCTCATTCACACATCTCATGGAAAAACTCCATACGAACTTGTCCATAAACGAAAACCTGATCTCTCCTACCTTCATATGTTTGGTGCTTTGTGCTATCCAACGAATGACGATCAAGATTTAGGTAAATTAAGAGCTAAGGCGGACATTGGAGTTTTTGTAGGTTATGCATCTAACAAGAAGGGTTACCGAATCTACAACAAAAGAACTCGAGATATCATGGAAACTATTCACGTCATGTTTGATGAGCTGTTCGGGCAAATGGCTCCAGGACAATCAAGTTCTGGACCCGCATCACAACCTTCATCAAGTAGTCCTATCAGTTCTACTCTTGTACTAAATCCCTCACCAGCAACTCCATATGTACCACCTTCAGAAGATGAGTTGAAGAAATTGTTTGATCCAATGTTTGATGAACACTATGAGCCAATTGCTAATGATCTGTCAAATCCATCAACAGAGGGCTCCTATCCTGTCAACGATATAATCCCTCGCTTTCTATGTCATTTAGTCAAGAAGCCGCTGCTGATCACTCTGTATCATCTTCAATTCCTCAATCATCAAGTGTACATCATGGAACTGTTTTGCTCCTATGATGGAGTTAACCCTTTGCTACTCCCGAAGATGCTCCTTTGAGAACATATTTGCTCTGAATCATCATCGAACCATCTTCATCGGAGAAATCGACTCGCTACTTCCGGTTCCTCAACAACAACCACACGAACACCTTAGAAAATGGACACATGATCATCCATTGGACTACATCATTGGAAATCTCTCTCGTCCAGTATCCACTCGTAAACAACTTGCAACTGATGCCTTATGGTGCTTCTTCAACTCCGTACTATCCAAGGTCGAACCAAAAGACGTTAAAACTGCAATGAATGAAGACAGGTGGTTCAATGCCATGCAAGAAGAAATTTATGAGTTCGATCGACTAGATGTATGGGAATTAGTACCTGCTCCTGACTGTGCTATGATCATTGCTCTAAAGTGGATCTTCAAAGTACAACTTGATGAGCATGGTGATGTATTAAAAAACAAGGCTCGATTGGTTGCAAAAGGATACCGTCAAGAGGAGGTATTGACTTTGAAGAATCATTTGCTCCAGCACGATCGAGGCAATCATAATCTTCTGGCTAATGCCTGCAAGTAAGAACATGGAAGTCTATCAGATGGATGTAAAGACGACTTTTCTTAATGGAGACCTTAAAGAAGTCGTATGCGTCAGCCAACCTGAAGGTTTTGTGAATCCAGAGCATCCTACTCATGTCTATCGCTTGAAGAAGGCTCTTTACGGCTTGAAGCAAGCTCCAAGGGCATGGTATGATACGCTATCAAAGTTCCTTCTATCTACTGGATTTAGCAAAGGAGCAGTTGATCCGACATTGTTCACCAGAAAGTCAGACAAACATTTAATTCACGTTCAAATCTATGTTGATGATATTATTTTTGCCTCGACTGACCCCAATGAATGTGACCGTTTTTCTGAGGAGATGGGCTCCAAATTTCAAATGTCAATGATGGGACAAATGTCATTTTTCTTGGGATTACAAATTTCACAAAGTCCCGGAGGCATTTTTATCAATCAATCTAAATATGAAAATGAAATTTTAAAGAAATTTGGATTTGACACTTGTGACACCGTTGACACTCCCATGGTGGAGCGTACCAAACTGGATGAGGACCACTCGGGGATCATGGTAGATCAAACGAAATATCGAAGTATGATTGGATCCCTGATGTACCTCACAGCCAATAGACCTGATATTCTGATTGTATGCATGTGTGCTCGATACCAGGCTAAGCCTACCAAAAAGCACCTTGAATAGGTTAAACGGGTCTTTCGGTATCTCCAAGGAACCATCAACATGGGACTTTGGTACCCGAAGGACACCGGTATGTCACTAACAACCTATGCAGATGCTGATCATGCAAGATGTCAAGATACACGTCGAAGTACGTCTGGAGGTGCTTAGTTTTTGGGTGATAAGCTTGTGAGCTGGTCTTCAAAGAAACAAATGAGTACCTCTATATCCTCTACAGAGGCTGAATACATAGCCATGTCATCTTGTTGTGCTCAAATCCTGTGGATGAGATCCTAATTATCTGACTATGGCTTTGAATTCACCAAAATCCCTCTGTATTGTGATAACAAAAGTGCCATTGCTCTCTCTTGCAACAACGTTCAACATTCAAGAGCAAAGCACATCGACATTCGACATCATTTCATTCGGGAACAAGTGGAAAAAGGTGTGGTATAACTCTATTTTGTGAGGACAGAATACCAGTTAGCAGACATCTTCACCAAAGCTCTTCCTAGAGAACGTTTTGAGTTTATCCTTCCACGACTTGGTCTAAAGAGCCTACAACCGGAAACACACAAACGTCTTCAAGAGGAAGACGAGCAGGAAGGTTTTTCTTCATCTATCTCTTGTATATATTTATTCAAAAAGCAAAATTCAAAATTTTAAAACCAACAAAAATCCATAAAAATTAGAAAATCTTGAAAAATTCCAAAAATATTGTTATTGTGTCATGTTTTTCTTAATTCGATAACATCTACGGACTTTGTGTTGACATTCAAAGAATGTCACGGGTTTTTAGATGTTCTTCGAATGTACATAAATTTCCTTAAAAAAAATGAGACGGAGAAAAATGGTGGTTTATTGTCATTTAAGGCAGTAACCCGTTTTAAAAGGAAAGAACAGAGCCATGCCTAATCTTATTTTTCAAATCTCATGCTCTGATTCTTAAAACAAATGTTTATCACCAAAATGACAAATGTTTCCTTTCCAAATATTTTTCCTTCTAAATGATTCTTCTGAAAAATATTTGTCATCTAATGAAAACAAAATTGCTTTGAAAATACCTCGGACTCTATTTTTTTTAAAATCATCTGGGCTTATCATCTGTCAAAATCTCTATCTCTCAATCAACAACTTATGTCATTGATTGAGGGGGAGAATGATTTCAATCGAATCAAAAAGAGTATTTTTCAAACAATTGGCACTTAAACGAGCAAGGTCTACTTTTGGATAATCAAAATGAACCATGTTTTATACAAGTGGTTCAAGACCTTCGCTAATGGTATGTTTTCAATAGATATTTATGCATAATTGATCAATGGAGTTTAAAGTCTCAAAGTCCGATCCTTATCAGTTAAAATGTTTTTCAAAAGCAAGTCACTATTCTCCTCAAAAGTCCTCAAAATTTAATTTAAATCAATAGAGATAACAAATCTCAAATGATTTGAAAATTGTGATCGGGGGAGAATTTGTGATTTAAATTGGATTTAAACTGATAATTCGATAAACGGTTTAATACTTGATTAACATGCTCCCTTCTTTACATGTGCCAAACGATTTCAAATTTTTCATGCACATCTTAAGGGGGAGCATCCATATCAAACCAAAATGGATTAAAACGTGATTGATTTGTCTCTAAGTGCAGGTTTTCCCTAATATGTGCTAAACAAGTTTAAAATCAGATGCACATATTGAGGGGGAGCAAATTTTTAAAAACCACATTCTTTCCCGAAAATATCTTTAACTGTATGAGAAACACTGATTTTGATCGGGAAAGTGGTGTCGATTTTTTTAGAAAATATTTATCAAAGAAGTGAATTCTTCCTCTTGCCTCCATGTGCTAAAATGATTTCAAACACATGATGCACATGTTGAGGGGGATCCATTTTCTAAAATATCAAAAACGATTCAGGTACAAATTGCTTTGATAATATATCACAAGTACCTGGATTGATTTTCAAATGGTTTTCAATTGGTTCCAATGGCTGATGAATAATACCAAAAAGACCGACCAAATTTACTTTATGTATGGTGATATAAGGATGGTTAGGTTAGGTATTCGTTCCCACGATCCCGCCAGAGCCGGAGGGATCTACCCAGGGACAATCCACTAGATAGTGTAGAGTCCTTAGGTATGATGAAAAAAGGAGTAAAGTGAGATATGGGAAGAGTGCGGACTGAGATAGAGCTAGAACTGGAATAAACCCAACAAGGTTCTAGTAATGAAGTCTCGGTAAGCACTAAAGGGGTTGAAAAATGAAAAAGAAATAAATGTAAAAAGGGTGAAAAGAAATAGCCCTCCAATAATTCAACCTTAGGGCAGAAATCGGGTTCAATTCATATGCTACTGGCTGTTACCTAGGTAACACCGGTATTGAAGACAAGACGTCATGGACCCAGTGACGCACTGCACTACATCTTCCCAAGCTACTCAAGTTCCTCTTAAAAGGACTTGTTTCATTCTCACATGGGAACCTACATTATCTATCGACTTTCTCTTAGAGATGGTTGATATTGAAGAAGGAGACCCTCTCCCTAGTCTCCGGCATAGGAACCAAATGTGCACAATTGAGTCTAGAGCCACGAGATCATCTATAAATCTCATTAAGGACACAATCAGTGAAGACTCTTTATGTCACACAATGTGGAACGAGAGAATATATTTTAAGAGTCCTACGCATTATCTTGTGGTATTGCCAGAACATCTGAGTGATATGCAAACATATTCACAATGAAGATGGAAAGCCTTCTAGAGCCAACATCAAACAAGCTCTTGGTAGGTGGCATGTGAGATCTATCCAATAGATCAACCATGTGACAACTGAACAGAAACAATGGGGCGATTCAAAATTTTGAATCAATCCTGGTTCAGGTTATGGATTGACGGATACCTTTGAAAAACCGTTCGTTGTGCTTAAAAATCTTTTCTCTAGCACATCGACTGTGTATTAATATTTTAAAATAAAAAGGTGTTTATGATTGATAATTGATTTTCCTTAAAACCTTCGTTGTATTGCAAAAACACTTTACTTTGAGCAGTACACGATTGTTTTTCAAATATCTTTTCATCAATCAGTGAATCTCAATTCGCTGGTTCACTCACTCCGTGTTGTCTTCTTTGAGACGTTCCGATTTGAGAACAGCTAGAGCAGCTGCGAAAACCTATCAAGGAGATTCTTCGGAATTATACCTGATCACAGGCAGTACTTGTACTGATCAACGGGGAACCTTGGGCCGTGTACCTCAATTCAACAAAATTGATCAAAGACACTTTCGTGTGCTTTATTGCTAACTGCTGTATGCAGGTGCACCCGACGATTGCAGCTGATCAGAATGGAGAGGTCAATCCATAGCCGCATGCTCACACAACACATTCATTTCAAAAGAAATCATGATTTGTGCATCAATGACTCTGATATTCTCACTCCATGCTTCTGCTACGCTGCTGCAAATATCATGAATCAACTAAAGCTTCCGCTATTCTGATGAAAAGAAATCATGATCCAGAATGTGAGCATGTCGGTCCACTTTCACAACATCACATTATTTCAACACTACAATGGAACAGTCAGAGATTTATGCAAGCTGATGATCTCAATGCTGGCTCAAAACTCATCATCACGTGGATCACTTAAAGACCTCCACTTGAATTATCCAAACATGCGTAACATGAAGAATCAATGACTACGGGCTATAGAGCAATGAACTTAAACAAGAATCCAAGAACAATCTTAATGTAATATATGTTTGTATTCTGTGTAATTTGAGGTGACCTCCCTTAGGAGGAGATTGTTAGGATTTAGAAAATCCAGTCATTAAAGTGTCGGTCACCTCAAGTATATGTAATCGTTAGAAAGCTCGTAGTCGTAGTCATTTATTATTGGTTAGTATTTAGTTAAGTAACACCGTGGAGGACGGACGGGTCTTTACCCACTGTATGCCTGATCCACAGCCCGTAGGTGGTGAGTCTTGTAAGAATACTATAAATACCCTCTACCTCCCAAGGCAGAGGGTTGGAGCTTCAATACCATTTTTCTTTGTTTCACATAGTTCCCAACTCTCTTCCCTTTCTCTCTCTAGAACTTTCTCTCTCTAAACATTTGTATACGCCCCATATGTTATTGGTTAGATGTGTTTGTGAAATCCTATAAGCTACACTTAGACTTAATTAAGCTTGAGAAGCTGTTAGAGAATATAAAAATATGAACTTGAGCTTTTGAATCACTTAAAAAGGACTTATGGTTAAAAAGTTATGCCTAGTTAAGTTTTACTAGATGAAAATTTAGTGTGGGAACAAAAGCTTGCGGATATGATTTTAAATCACGATTTAGACCCTTTTCTGGTCCGAATCAGCAAAAGTGTAAAACACGAAAGTTGCTCAGAACCTAAAAACAGCAAAAACTAAGCTGGCCTGTTGTTGACTAAAAACAACCTTAGTGAGAACTTTAAGTGATATATTGATCAATTGAGGCTAATATAAAGCCAAGATTGAGTCAAGATTGTTGTCTTGAGATTGTCTAACTTAGACACATCCTTAATATGGTCTTGATTATTATTGCTTAACCATAACTTAGCCGCACGGCTAGTATAAGTCTAATGACCGAAACTTGTTTCAAAAACTTGTTCATTAGATTGAACTTTACTAGACTTTGACAAAACTAGATAAATGACCATAGGACATATAAACTATCTAAATACCATTTTCACAAGTCTTGACTCTTGTTTAAACATATGAACTTATATTAACCTAAAAACTATTTTTGAAACCTTTGTATTTCACGACATTATAATATGACACGCCGTAATTATTTTCATCACAACACTCATTGAGTGAATAACATTTATACATAATAAATGTTATGCTAAACTACTTCACGACCTCTTGATTTTGATAGCCAAACAACATTTAAGGAATACTTTAACCTAAGGATTCATGTACAACATCATAAGCCAACAAACTACATATACTTGTACACTTATAACGTACAATATACTAAAACACGAATACTATGCTTTCTTAGGTCATCGTTAAAGATCGTGATCTTGTCATACTATACGTTGATAACATTATATCGTTACACTCCACTGTTGATCACTACTGTGAGTTCATAGACCCACTTTCTATTACTTGATTGTTTTACAAACCCTTGGGGGAAATACATGCTTTATTTTAAATCGAACACATTGCTTTGAAATTTTACTTGAATGTATTATTTGCACTAAGTACAACTATTGCCAAAGTCCCTATTATCATGAACCATTAATCACTTGCGAGTGAACGTGAATAATGTGGATAGATCTATCGGGATTGACAAATCCCGTTTGTGTTGACCGGGTAGGCAAACAAACGCACTCTATTTGAAGATCCATAGGTTTAATGGCAAATTACCTATTAGGGCAATTGTTACTATTATATCACAGTTGTTAATGTTTCGGTGTCATGAGCTTAGTGCAATAATATCTGTTTTGTTTTCTAAACTATGAATGTGAGACTAATTACCTCACGTTACGAATTGTGTTCAACTGATTTCCTAAACTCTATGAATTTCACTCAACCTTTGTGTTGACAGTTTTAAGCATGTATTTCATGTCCATATGGTACGAGGCTGGCACGGAGGAGCACAGATACTCAAGAAGGCTATAAATTTTATTATCATTCGAAAACCCATTTAATGTATTTTGTAAACTTGGATACATTTGGGACCTCATTTTTGTAAACTCTGATACTTTTATAAATCGAATGATAAATCTTTTAAAACGACTCCCTTAGAGTTCGTTTTCTATTGTTATGACTATTGTGCCATGAAGTAACACCCAGTTTGAATTCCGCTGCGCATCATGAAGTTGGGGGTGTTACACATGACGTCTTGTCTTCAATACCGGTGTTACCTTAGTAACCACCAGTAGCATATGAATTGAACCCGGTTTCTGCCCTAAGGTTGAATTAATGGAGGGCTATGTCTTTTCACACTTTTTACATTCAATTCTTTTTCATTCTTCAACCCCTTCAGTGCTTACCGAGACTTCATTACTAGAACCTTGTTGGGTTTGTTCTAGTACTAGCTCTGTCTCAGTCAACACTCTTCCCATATTCTCATTTTTCTCCTTTTTTCAATATACCTAAGGACTCTGCACTATCTAGTGGATTGTCCCTGGGTAGATCCCTCCGGCTCTGGCGGGATCGTGGGAACGAATACCTAACCTAACCATCCTTATAAATTCAATGCATAAAGTAAATTGGTCGGTCTTTTGGTATTGTTCTTTCCGCCTCGAAACCAAATGAAAACCATTTGAAAATCAATCAAGGTAGTTGTGATATAAAATCAAATCATTTTGTACCTCAATTGTTTTTGATTTTTCATAAATGTTTCCCCTCAACATGTGCTTTGGCTTTTGAAATCATTTAGCACATGGAGGAAGAGGTGCTTGCTTAAGTCATTGTAAAAGCTCCCCCTCAACATGTGCATTGAGTATTTGAAATCGTTTAGCACATGGAGGAAGGAGTGCTTGTTTGGATCTTTAAACAATCACCCTTTAATCAGTTTTGATATTTAAGTCACAATCTCTCCCCCTATCAAAAATTTTAAACCTGTTTGAGATTTATGATCCCAATTGATTTAAATACTTTACAAAACATTTTGGGGAAAGATATAGATTTCTTTTTAAACTTATACTGATAAAGAACATTTAATCGCTCCTCCTCAATATGTGCATCGATATACGAAATAGTTTAGCACATATTGGAGAGAACCTGCACTTTGAGTCAAAAGATCACTTGTTATCAGATTTCATATATTAAATCACAAATTCTCCCCCAATCAAAAATATCAAACCCTTTGAGATTTTGGATCCCAAGTGATTTAATTAGGTTTAGAAAACATGGGAGAAAATGTGCCAGATTTAAAATTCTCATCTTGTTTTTTGATAAATGCTCCCCCTCAATCATGTGCATCATGTATTTCAAAATCGTTTGGCACATGGAGGCAGGAGTTCTTTTGAAACAATCATCATTTAAACAGATTAGAGATTTAAATCACGATCTTTCCCCCGATCAAAAATTTCAAACCATTTGAGATTTGTGATCCCAATTGATTTAAATCATTTAGAAAAATTTGGGGAAAGACGTGGCTTGGTTTAATTTTGAAATTGACTGATGAGGACCACTTTAAGACATTAAAGATTGTTACTGTCAGGTATATTAGTTTTAAGAGATCTTTTGGTAAAATAAAACAATTTCACAATCAAACAAGAACAAAAAAATTTCATTTTGAAAGATCTTTGAGTTTTAAAGAAAAGCATACCATGACATAACATTAAATCTTTAGATCACCACTTATTTAGTACAAACGGACTTGATAGATGAAATATCGTTTGAAAATATTTAATTTGAAATCACTCTCCCCCTTAATCGATGACCATAGTCGTTGATTGAGTGACTTAAGATTTGACAAAATAAAGTCCGGTTGATTTCCAAAATTATAAGTCCAATTTATTTTCAAAACAATATTTTTTCATTTTCAAAACAATTTTATCAGATTTGTTGAAAAATGGTATTATTCACTACTTGTCCTGCACAAAGATACGTTAGGTGGAGAAAAACACAAGCTGCTTCAGTTGTTGCTGTAGGGCTGGAAGAAAAACCATCTACTTATGCAGTGAGACCTCTAACGTATGCAGATATTATCTGCTTATGGAGCGTGAGATGATATTGCTTATCGACATCTTCTATATGATTTATGGTAGTGCTTCCGGTTATTGTTTCATGTACACAACGCAATGATGATTCCGATGAGATCACAACCATCAGGGGAGAGATATGTGTACATCAGGGATGCACAACATGTTCACTTGATCGAGCTAATTCAGTTATTCCGGAGTTGACATCCGCAAAGATGATCAGTGACTCAACATGTTACATGGATGTCATTGTCGCTACTCTTGTTGGGTACATGTGTACATTATGGGCTAATTGGTTATATGTAAGATAACTGGAATGCATTTGGTGAAATGAAGATGTTGATATATTGTTCTCCCAAATAGACAAGTGCTCAAACTCGAAGAGTAATGTGTACATCGGGGACGCACAAAAGGATCATGTGATCGGGCTTAATCATTTATTCCGGGTTTGATAACCGCAGAGATGATCCGTGTTAACTTGTTACTTCGTTGTTATCGTCTTCTTCGGGTTCTTGAGCTTCATACAATTAGACTGTTTGCTTCACTTCATCTTCTGGGGGGAAATGGTCATAATTCAAAGATTTCGGTTTGGTGGGAAGCTACCAAAGATTCACATTGACAAGGCTCATGTTCAGACGATTTTCTTAGAAGCCTCGAATGCTTTGGTGGTGAAAGTTTAAGAGATGTTGATTTCTTTCTTCTACAACGTGCTGAACGATATCCTTATCTCGGTACGCATTTCATCATCCTCTTAAACTAAATTATCCTTTTTTTCCCTTAAATTGTCTTCTTTGTAAATAATTTATCAAAAAGCAAAATACAAAAATATAAAACCAACAAAAAGAAAATAGAAAAATATAAAATCTTCAAAAATCCATAAAAATTTGAAATATTCAGAAAATAAAAAAATTAGTTTTTCCAAGGCATGTCTTCTGACATCGATAACATCTACGTTCTTAGAAATGTCATTCAATAATGGCACGGGACTTTAGATGAAGTTCGAACAGAAGTTCAAATTTTTTTCAAAACATGCCTTAATCAATCAAGTTGGTTTATTGTCATTTCAGGCAGTAACCCGTTTTTTAAAGAAAGAACAGCTTAATCTAATTTTGAAACCTCATGCTCTGATTCTAAAAACAAAAGTTCATAAGGAAAGTTTGTCGCCAAAAAGACAAATGTTTCCTCACAAATATTTTTTCGTCTACATATTCTTCTGAAAAATATTTGTCATCTAATGAAAACAAAACTGCTTTGAAAATAACTCGGACTTTATTTTGAAAATCATCTGGACTTGTCATTTGTCAACATCTCTATCACTCAATCAACAACTTACGTCATTGCTTGAGGGGGAGAATGATTTCAAACAATTCAAAAGGTTATTTTTCAAACAATTGGCACGTAAACGAACAAGGTCTTATTTTGGATAATCTAAAATAACAATGTTTTTGTACAATTGGATCCAGACCAAGACTAACGTTGTGTTTTCATAAGATACCTAAGCATGGTTGATCATTGGAGTTTAAAGTCTTATAATCTGATCTATCAGTTAAATGCTTTTTAATAGCATGTCACATTTTCTCCTCAAAAAGCTTTCAAAAATAATTTAAATCAATTGAGATCGCAAATCTCAAAGGGTTTGAAAATTGTGATCGCGGGAGAATTTATGATTTAAATTGGATATAAACTGATAATTCGATAAGTGGTTTTTAAAATATAATAACAAGAACTCCTCCCTACATGTGCCGAACGATGCACATGTTAAAGGGGAGAATTTATCTTAAACCAAAAAGGATTGAAATGTGATTGATTTATCTCAAAGTGCAGGTTCCCTCTGATATGTGCAAAATACTTTCGAATCTCGATGCACATATTGAGGGGGAGCAATCAAATGAAAACCTCATCCTTCCCAAAATATTTCATCCAAAGTACTTAAAATTCATTATTTGATCGGGAAGTGATGATGATCATTTTAGAAAATGTTAATCAAAGATTGGATCTTTCATTCTCAATCTATGATTTCAAAAGTCCTCTTGCCTCCATGTGCTAAAACAATTTCTAACACTTGAAGCACATGTTGAGGGGGAGCATTTCAAAAATATCAAAAACAATTAAGGTACAAAACGCTTTGATTTTATATCACAAGTACCTTGATTGATTTTCAAATGGTTTCCAATTGGTTTCGAGGCGGAATGAACAATACCAAAAGACCGACCAATTATCTTATGCATGGAGATATAAGGATGGTTAGGTTAGGTATTTGTTCCCACGATCCCACCAGAACCGGAGGGGTCTAACCAGGGACAATCCACTAGATAGTGTAGAAGAAGTTAGGTATGATTAAAAAAGTAGAAAATTGAGAATAAGGAAAGAGTGGCGACTGAGATTGAGCTAGAACTGGAATAAACCCAACAAGGTTCTAGTAATGAAGTCTCGGTAAGCACTGAAGGGGTTGAAGAATGAAAAAGAATTAAATGTGAAAAGGGTAAAAAGAAATAGCCCTCCATTAATTCAACCTTAGGGCGTAAAACCGGTTTCAATTCATATGCTACTGGTTGTTACCAAGGTAACACCGGTATTGAAGACAAGACGTCACGGACCCAGTGACGCACTACACTAAACTTCCCAAGCTACTCAGGTTCCTCTTAAAAGGACTTATTTCATTCTCACGGGGAACATACATAATCTATCGACTTTCTCTTAGAGATTGTTGATATTGAAGAAGGAGACCTTCTCCCTAGTCTCCGGCACAGGAAACCAAAAGTGCACTATTGAGTCTAGATCCAAGAGATCATCAATAAATCTCATTGGGACACAATTAATGAAGACTCGCAGTTTCACACAATGTGGAATGTGAGAATATATTTTCTAAGAGTCCTACGCATTATCCTTGTGGTATTGCCAGAACATCCGAGTGACATATCAAATATTCACGATGAAGATGGAAATCCTTCTAGATCCAACATCAAACAAGCTCTTGGTGGGTGACATCTGAGATCTTCTCGAAAGATCGAACTTGTGTCAACTGGATAGAAACGATGGGGCGATTCACTCTTGAATCAACCTTGGTCCAGGAAATGGATTGACGGATACCTTTGAAAAACCGGTCGTTGTGCTCAACAACTCTTTTCTCTAGCACATCGACTGTGTATTAAGTTTTCAAAAAATTAAAAGGGTATTTATGATTGTTAGTTGATTTTCCATAAAACCTTCGTTGTATTTCAAAACCCTTTCTATTAAGCAATACACGATTGTTTTTCAAATAATTTTTCATCAATCACTGAATCTCAATTCACTGGTTCACTCACTCTGTGTTGTCTTCTTTGAGATGTTCCGGTTTAAGAATGGCTTGATTAGCTGCGAAACCCTGTCAAGGAGGTTCTTCGGAATTCTACCTGATCACAGGCAGTACTTGTACTGATCAACGGGGAACCGTGGTTCTTGCAACCCCATTCAAAGAAAGTGATCAAAGATACCTTCGTGCGCTTTATTGCTAACGGTTGTTTGCAGGGACACCCGATGGTTGCAGCTGATCAGAATTGAGGAGTCAATCCATAACTGCATGCTCACACATCACATTCACTTTTAAAGAAATCATGATAAGTGCATATCTTCATAAGTTGGCTCTGATATTTTCAAACCATGCTTCTGCTACATTGCTGCGAAGATATTATGAATCAACTAAGCTTCTGCTACTCTGATGAGAAGAATCATGATCCAAAACTGTGAGCATGTCGTTCCAAAAGTCACAACTTCACATATTAGCAATGCAACAAAGGATGAGTCAAGAGATTTAATGTGATGATGATCTCTATAAAGGCTCAAAGAACAAAAAATTCGTGGATCAGTTAAAGACCTCCACTTGAAATACAATACATGCAGAATATAAAGAATCAAAGGCTACGAGCTACAGAGCAAAGAACTTAATCAAGAATTCAAGAACATCAAAATGTAATATCTGTTTGTAATTGAGGTGACCTCCCTTAGGGGGAGATTGTTAGGATTTAGAAAATCCGGTAGTTAAAGACTCGGTCACCTCAAGTATATGTATTCGTTAGAAAGCTCGTATTCGTAGTCATTTAGTGATAGTTAGCAATTAGTTATGTAACACCGTGGAGGACGGACGGGTATTTATCCACTGTATGCCTGATCCACAGCCCGTAGGAGGCGTTTCATGTAAGAACCTGTAAATACCCTTTTCCTAGCAAGGCAAAGGGTTGGAGCTTCATAATATACTTTTTTTTCTCTCTCTAGAAGTTCCCAACTCTCTTCACTTTCTCTCTCTAACTCAAGTCTCATTCAAATCCTTTTATGCTTGATTATGTGTTTGTGAAAACCCATATCTAACAAATTCTCTTCTTACATGTTTTATCAAAATCAACAAATAGTTGATAAAGTACGTAAATGCTAATCAACGTTTTACATTCTGTAGGAAGATTTCTGGGAACTAAATGCATGGGTGTATTAGGTGGATACACCATTGCAGCCGGTAATTTCATTAGGGGAGGATTATTTATTACAAGTTCTTCGACTTTTTTCTTTTCTATGTCTAACTTCCAAAACACTTGTTTAGGGGTCAACTGAGTTTGAGGTTTGAAAGTAGCTAAGAATTTCTCCTTAGAATAATTGGGAGGTTTGAGGTTGACCCCGTTTTCACACTTGCAGGGTCATTCATTTTCTTAGCCATTTATCTCTAGATTACTCTCTATCCTCTTCTGATAATGGTGCACTAGCAGGGACATGATCCGGTTTAGTGATTTCACTTCCATCATATAAAGCAAGTTGGGCCACTTTAGCTTTCCTAAGGTAAATTGGATTTGGGTCACCTATGATTTCTCACTATGTTCATCACCCAAGATTTTATGACTTAGCATCATGTGAACAGTTTGTATGGAGTGGTCTTGTGCGTTTAACTTGTTTTCGAGTTTATTCTTTAACGTTTTAATTCTGGAAAAATCATTCAAGAGTTTTGTTTCCTTTTCTTTGAAGTTCTGTTTAAGCATATTTACATTCTCTTGTATTTCTTGTTTATGTTGTACAGTTTGTTTAAGTTTCACTTGTAAGGAATTTAATTCCTTTTTCAATGTTTCTTCCCTTAAAATTACCTTTTGTGATCAGTATACGCATTTGACTATCCATTTTATGTTCACGTTCAGTTAGTTCAAATTTCGCACGTTGTTCATATATGGCCACTTGATCCTTATATATGTTAAGTTTAGTGGTCAATGAGTCATCAGAGATGAATGCAGTATACTCATGCAACATATAATCATCATTTAGAACAGAATATGCACTACTAGGTACAACCTGACATTCGTTGTGTTTCACATACTGGTTATATGGGATAACATTGCTATTTCTCATATTTGAAGTGGGTTCATCATCAACAACTGAGTCAAAAGCATCACAGTCATTTACTTGAAAGATGTTGGGATCATTATGTGCCATAAACCGGTTGGTCATCAACATCAGCATCAAATATGTTTGTCCCTTTTCCAAAGAAGAAACAGTAGCTCTTCTTCATCCAACGCAACATGTGACAATCGGTAAATTTCCAAACAGTAATTTAATAATAAGATAATATTTATTATTACACACTCGATTTTGAGCAAGCATTAGCTCACTTGATATAATTATGAGAAGATATCCCGCACACTGGAACAATTTAAACTATTTATGATTATCGGAAAATGCGAATTATTTATTTTCTGACCCTTCTATGAGTTTTCAAACTCACATGAGAAGTTATCTCATTTTATTTGAAACACGAGCTCGCGCACGAACTGACTCATAGATAGTATGGTTTAGTCTAGCAAACACATTTTTGAACCAATATTAAAGTTTTTATATTTCTTTTATGAAAACACACTTGAAAGCATATTATTCGCGTTAAATGTTTTTAACGTGTAACTAAAACGTTCTAACTCACGTCCAAACTTAAAAGAGATTCGAGAAAACATTATGGGATTGCACGTTTTAACTTCCCACTCTATTTTAAACTTGCCGTGTCGCATTTTATGCAACCAAACATGACGGGACTCGATTATATACATTTATATTTTTACTTTGACACACAAATAATAAAGCATAACAACGATTTCTATACGAGTTGAAACATATTTTTTTATTAACATAATATACAGACTTATTTACCCATATTGTAATAAAATAATATTATTTAATATAATATTATATTAATATATGTATTGAATGAGTACATATATAATAAAAAATCGTTATTTTGACTACCCCACAAAATAATTATCATGTGTTGATATATATACAAGTAACAAAAATCAAAAAAAAATCTTGACTATTTCTTCCCTTCATATGTCATGCTTGGGTTCTATATCTTCAAAAAAGTCCTTGTTTCCTACTTGATACCACCATAATCACAAGGACAACATAAATCATACTCTTTTCTCTTCTCTTTTGTTCTCTATTAGCGAAGCAACCCAAAACAACACACAAACACAAATTGATAAATATACAAGTACAAGAAGCATTTAATATGGGATGACCCAACAAGCAAAGTTCTTCTCTTGTTTTCTCTTTAAAACCGAGCCTAACTTGGGTAAAAATACACACACTTAACATTCAAACTCATTAGAAACAAGCAAAAGGTTTTAGAAGCAAAATGACATCGGGTTACATTTTTGGAAGCTAATAAGAAACGAGTTTTGTAACTTGGAAAGAAGGGAGGTTTAGCATTTTAAAAGCAAAAAGGTTATCGGGGTTCATATTTTGAAAATTTTTCGGGCTTTCTTTATTTGGTTCTAAGCTCTCTTGGTCGTTGCTCATTCACTCGAACACCCTTCAATCTCTGTAAGCATACTCGATTTCAACTCCTTGTCTTATATATCATGTCTTGAATGTGCATGATTTTCGTTAAATATGAAACACCAACAAAAACCTTTCATGTACTCGACCATTATGAACTAGTCGACTTTTCAAAGTGTTTGTATGCTTATGTGGTTGTTTTTAACGTAAAAAAAAATATAGCTCATTGGACGTAAAAACAAGTGCTCGTGCTTATTCGAGTTTAAAAGCGAGATAAATTAAAGATTTCAAAAACTCTTGAAAACCATTTTGAATGAGTAAAATGTTATACAAGCAAATGCATGAAATCTATACAAGTTTGGCAAACTTTAGAAAACACTCGTGTCTTGGCTTATTGTCTAGCTTCGCAAGTATTTTGTTTCTTTCATAAGCTTTTCGAGCTTACTTATCACCCACAATACTCGACCCATTCGTTTTGATTAAACCCAAATCCCCACCGAGCCTATAAGCCCAACCCGCGAATCGTTAAGCCTACCCGAGTGCTTGTTGGTAATGAGCACTCGACATTAAAATAGACTATACGATAGTTACTTGATTGACCTAGGCTTATGTGTGTTGTAAAACTCTCATCAGGCCTTAAGGCCCAAGGCGAACTCGACTTGGTCTCGTTTTGTTGTTGAGTCGCGAGAACGCCGAGCTTGCCTTGGTGTTTTTTTTAAGCTTTCAAAACAGCGTTAGAAATGAAGAAGAAACACAAAATATATAAGCACCATGCACGAATTCAAAACTGTTATGTACATAACAAATTTTAATCAGTTAAGTAACCATTTATATACTTGATTTGTGAAATATTCCATAAATGGTCTTTGGCTCAATTGGCTGTGTCTTTTGTTGTTATTCGAGAGGTCACAGGTTCCATTCCTGCCTATGGCATATTTAACTATTTTTCTTATTATTGCAACTTTCTCCTCTTGACAGATTCAACCCTCCAATTTCGAATCACTTATCAGATTTCCTAAATCACTTATAAAGTTTGTAACACATATTGGTAATTTCAGTTTCAGCCCCTTGATTTTAGACCACTCAATATTTTTCTTAAAACTTTTTACAAGTTTAAAACTTATATTATTTTTACAACTTCAGGCCCTCAAGGTTTAATACTTTGACATTTGTTTACCAACAACTTTATAGGTTTATTAACTTATAAATTGTTGCCACTTTTCGTCTAAATAAATATGTTTAATACATATTTTTATTTGACGACCACCACAAATAAAAACTAAGTAATATATTTGTCCTGATATATTATTTAACCACAAATTCTATAAATATACCTTTTATATATATTTTTACAACTCGAAACCAAACAAACTTAATAAATACTTATTGACTTGTATTTATTCCCACTTCGATCATACTTAAGCCAATATTCGGGTCATCTCTTATGTGAATATATTGTATATATTCCCATACTTATTCCAAGAGCCAATACTTATAAGCATTTTTGCAATTACATTTTTGTACACAATCAAGAATCAAATTAACTTGTTAAACATTCACATAAGCTACAATAACTCAATTTATTTGAAAACATTTGTTTTTGAACTTTAAGCTTTTCAAAAACACAAACACTTGTAACTTACAAACGTTGTTTAAACTTAACAACATGAATTTCAATGCAAGACTTAGACTAAAAACCATATCATACTTATCTAGGTTGCGTGTCGGAGCCGTGCACATTTACTATTTGATTATTTTTATCCAACGACTAATGAGGTGAGTTCATAACCCCTACTTTACCTGTTTTATAATTGTTTTCGGGTGAGAAACATGCAAACTCTTTATGAATGATAATTGCTTTTATGCAAACACTTTATAAATAACCATCGCTTTTATGCAAACTATATATGGTTAACAACTGCTTTTATGTAAATACTTTATGAATGATATTGCTTGTATGCAAACACCTTATGGACTATTGCTTTCGTGCAAACCAGTTTATGAACTATTGTTGTTACGCAATACACTTGATGATTTATTGCTTTTACGCAAATACTCTATGGACAACCACTACTTTTATGTACTGAAACTGAAACTCTTGTGTAAACCACTATTACGAGCGTAACCTAAGGAACTTATTTCCCACTTGCCAGCCTATCATTAACCATTAATCCCTGCGGGGAGAGCGAATTTTATAAATAGATCTATTGAGGGTAACGCCTCCGTCCGGGTTGGTAGCGCGCCAACTTGTCTCCGGACGTATACCATGTCGGAACTTAAGTGTTAATGGGAATACACACTTGCTAAGGGCACCATAAACATATTGACATGCTACTTACACACATGCGGAACTGTTGTAGCTTGGTAACATGAACTTAGAGCTCGAGTAATAGACAAAACCACTTTTTTTGGAAGACTCCTTACACGCGGTGTATCGAGCACACTTTTGTCCATAAAACATACTTAATTACTTTAATGCTTTACTATAAACTTATGAACTCACCAGCTTTATAGCTGACATTTTTAGCATGTTTTCTCAGGTATTTGATTTTGAAGTGTGACGATCTCAAGGCAGGGCTTGGCATGGCATGGTCATAGACTACATTGATGTAATTAGGATCATCTTTTATTAATGGGCCATATTTCCGCAACAATTAAACTTGTGTAAACTTTATCATTTTATTGATAAAAGTTCTTAAACAGGTTTTATTATTCGTTCTTTATTACTTGTGTTATGATGCCAATTGAGTGGTGCCCTCGGTCTTTTGGGGTGTTACACAACACCATTCTCTTGAGCTTGCATCAAAAGCATCTTATCCTTGAAGTAATTTGAATTTTGTGGACGCTTTGGTTGAGTGCAGTTTCTTGCAATGTGTCCTACGCCACCACAGTTGTAGCACTTGATTTGCTTTACTTGTCCTGGAATAGCATTCCCACCTCTGTTTTGTGCACCACCATTACCAGCTGCACCATTGCCCTGAGCAAAGTTTCTTTGGTTCATATTATGTCGCCCTTGAACATTCTGAACCACAACCCTTCCATCCTCCACAGTTGCTTGATTATGTGTATCTTATGAAGTTTGAAGTTGGTTGTTGGTTTGAGGGAGTGTTGCTCTGAATTGTTGAGCAAGTAATGCGACTTGGTTGGAGAGATTTTCAATCATCTTATCAGTTGGAGTGTATCCTGAATCGGGTAGGAGTGTCTGATTCTGTGAAGAGGATGGGTATTGATAAACTTGAGTTTGTGATGATTGGGTGAACGGATGAACATTCGCAACAAGTGCAAGCGGATCATTTGTCGTTGTTGGAGTGAGTCTTTCCATAATCAGAAGATCATATGCAGCATGCTTTTGATGTTGTTGTAGGTATGCATATAGTTGTTCATAGTTTGTGTATCTCAAACCTTTGTTAAGCTTAACTGTTGTTACAAACCTATCCCACTCGGGTGTCATGTTATTCAAAAACTTGGAGTTGATTTGAATGTTTTTGCATTGTCATCTTGATGATCTCATGTCATTGACAACCTTGTGAAATTTAACATAGTATTCATTGATGTTCTCACCCGGTTTCATCTGGAAATGTTCAAACTCATCATAAAACTGTGATTCTCGATCTTTTTTAGTCAATTCAGAGCCAGCAAGAAGCATTTTAACATTATCCCAGACTGCTTTGGCTTTAGTGTTGTGGTTGATAAGTTTGTAGATGTCTTTGGGGAGCCCTTGAAGCACAATGTTGGAAGCTCTTATATCTGTATCATAACGCTTCTTTTCATTCTCATCGAGATCATTGTAATTATGTGGTCTGTCCGTTCCAAGAGTGACAGTTCCATCATCAACTGTAGAGATTGTGTCTCTGGTAGTGCCCATCTGAAAAGGTCCTTCATCAATAGATCGAAGAAAGTTGATGCCATTATCCTTCCCCAAGCAATATAGTCGAATTCGTTGTGCCCATTATTCATAATCCGTGTTATCAAGCATAGGAGGGCGGGTATCGGAACCAGCAGCTTGAATGTCATCAGAAACAGTTGACATAGTGTTCACTTACACGGTATTTTACAGATCTATGATTTAAACCAAGAAATAGAATCTTTCGCGGGATGTTACAAAATCAAGAAGAGACCGTGAGACAATGATCAATTGAACGGGTTATGATAACTGATGGATAGGTACAATGATTGAAGATTTTGTGTTAATAGTGATGATTGTTTGTTGGATAAGCTAAGATGTTGTTTAGTTGTGATTAGGTTTTATTAACAGGTGTTTATGTACTGATGTAGACAATACTCAAAACGCAGGACTTGACAAAATTTTGGCAGCATAACGTTTAGTTTGACTTGAAAATTGGTCTTTAGAAGGCAAAACGCAATACCAAAACCCAATGTCAAATCGCAGTACTCAGAAGCAAAAGGCAGCAGCAAATCGCAGAAGCCAAAACGCAACCTGCAGAAAATGACCAAAATGTAGTGACTTGAACTAAAATGCATCAACCAAATCGCAGAACTCAAATCGCAATAGCAAATTGCAGATCTCAAATTGCAATAGCCAAAATGCAGAACTTAAAATGCAGGGCTACAAGACAAAACGCAGTGTCACTTTCGTGCAAGTATGCAAGTCACTTTCACTTAATTTTGTCCTTATACTCCTTTTGGCTACAAATCAAACCGCAACACATACTTCTGATCAACACGCAGTAACCTTTTACCCTTTTACACTCAAACTGCAGCCAGGAAGAAACCAAATTGCTGTCAAGAACACACCAAAATGCAGTCAAGAAAAAACTTCAAAACCTTTGAATGCTAGCCAAACTTCCAATAAACTAGTGAAATAAGCTAACAAATCACCAATCTAAGCTACTACAACAAAGCTAAACACAAAAGTACCAACTTATAACAAGTATGACCACAAACAAAGCTCACACAATGATTTTTCTTTCTTTTCTTTTCGAACCAAAAAAGAAGAAAAACAAGAAAAAACATAAACGAGCCACAAATCCGAGCACACACAATCAAGCTAATCAAACCATGGCTCTGATACCAATTGTAAGATACTAGAAATCATAACACCCTTTACACTTTGAGGTTAGGCCAAATTTAGAGAGATAAATAAATGGGAGTTCAAGTCTACAGAGATAAAATGAAATTTATTAGGTTAAAACCAAATGAAGCTTTCACTTGGAGTGAAAGGGTATTTATACTTCTTACAAAACACGCCCCTAACGGGCTATGGAACGGGCATATAATGGGTAAAGACCCGACCCGACTTCATGGTGATATAATAACTTAACGTTTACTAGTAAGACTACGACCTAACTAATGCTAGATGATACTCGGGGTGACGACGTCTTTAATATGGATTTTCATAATCGTAACATAGAGGTTCAAGCAAAAGAGGTGGTTTCAACAAGCATAGATATTTTCATACTAACTTATCCTATTTTCACTTTTAACAAATTTATGCAATTGTTATGACTCATGTTGTAGCCACCTGTAAAATTTCACTATCATCAACTTTCATATTAATAAACTAGATTGTTTATCAAAACTTATTTGAGCCAAGTTAAGCATTTTAGCATGTATGTTTCATTTTATTGCATAAAAATTTATGCATCTCCGAGTAGTCTTATTTAATCATGCCCGATATTTACTGATAGCTAAATCAGTCTCACAAGAAATTTTCTTGTCTTACGAGCCGCATGCGTACCGACACTCAATTAGTTATGGCTAAAGTCAAATAAATATTTTTACGAGTTAGAATTAATATTTTTATTTTTACCTTTATAAAAACGTGCTCAAAACTTTATATATTACACGTTTCGCCAAAAGCGTCAAACCGGGACACCGCGACACACACTTAAGCTCAAACGAGACACGAAATACACCACGAAAAAAAATTCAAATATCTCGTTTCCCTCAAAGATTCCAATGTGCCGCCCCATCCAACTTATAGGGTCACATGTTTTACTAAACATTTGTAAAAAAAAAGCTACTTTATACACTAGAGTTTGGTTAATTGAGCTTAAAGAGCATGACATCTTAGTGACCAATGTTTATTTGGGCCAAAAGGACCCTCTTTTTCGTATACCATCGAGAAACACTTCAACCCTTTCAAAACTTATAAAGATAAATCACTTTGACTAGTAATACATGGTTTATAGAAAGAAAGAACTATGCATACAATTACCCAATGAACCAAGCATCACTTTAAGATTCCCTCTTGGTGTTTAAATCTCAGTTGAACAACTAGACTCACACACACATTTGCAAACATCACTAAAAACCTTTCACACATTCTCTTGATAAGCAAGGTGTGACACCCTAGGCAAATCCCACTTGGAGAGATGGCTCATAAGATAACATTCCTTACAATGACACAACGCTTTGTGGTCTCTGGGTGGAGTTCTTAGGAAGCGCTTTAAGCGTTCATTGAGAGTAGTGGGTGACAGTCTTTGAGGCCACAAAACAAAGCCTGAGCAAGGACAATATTGTGGTAAAAAAGGGGTGTTACAAGTGGTATCGAGCCACCCTGAGCCGCTCGATGGTAACCTCATCGAGACGATGAGTCCTAAGGGGTGATTGTGACACTAGCAAATCCCACATCGGCGTGGCTGGAGAGATCTGGGCTCATAAGATAACATTCGCCTTACAATGACACTTAGGAACAGTTAAGCGTGCTCATTTGAGAGTAGTATGGCTTGGGTGGGACTGAGAAGTCTTTGAGGCCACAAAACAAAGCCGTGTTGACAATATAAAAAAACCAAGGAGTCTTGGGAAATTTGTAAAGTCTTGGTGTAATCTTTGGGTAAACCTTTGGAAGCACTTTGGGTTAGAAATCTTGGCTTCTTGTTTCTTTCTTGGTCGACACAAACACCTCACCCACTGTAAGGATTTCAAATTTACTAATTTTACGTTTTCTCTTGTTTAATTTAGATGTTAATCATGCTTATCTCATTTCATAATATGTCACGTTAAAATGAAATAGATATCGAAACCTTGCTAAAACTCTTGACTTAGCATCATAGGATGATACAAAACCCACGTACCATTTTCGTTGAGTATATGTCACGTATAACCATTTTTACAACTACACCTGACACTTGTTTGATAAGCGAAACTATAAAGACACTTCATATTAAGTCGTAACTCCTTAATCGACCTTAAGAAAACTAACTAAACCCCTCTCCTAAGTCACACTTTTGGTCTAAAAATAAACTAGTTTTCGTTTTCCTATCACTTGAACCCATGGTACGATGGCTACACAAAACACATGCTAAGACTTTGTACAAACTAAAATGAAATACAAAATAATACTCACAACTTGAGTTTATTGAGAAATAGAAATGGCAACCCAAAAAGAAACCATGCAACCCCACGTTCAGTAGGATGTTTTACTTAAGAATATAACACGAAGTGCACCTTATATAGCGTATGATGTAGGGAATAAATATGAAACAAGCACTAGCTCAGTTGGTAGGCACGCTTGGCTTCAAGCAAGAGGTCACTGGTTCGAAACCCTCTTATGGCAGTTTTCCTCCCTTTTATTTTGCAACTATCACCCTTTGGCAAAACTAACCCCTTCACTTCAAGTAACTATATATTAACATAGAGTATTTTTGAAACACTTGATTTAAGAAGGAAAACTAATAATTACGGACGGGTCATGCCCAAATTTTTTTTTAAAAATAATATACTTACTTATTTTCATAAAATCGATTAAATTACGAAAACTAGATATTAAATATAACATAAACGTTTTTGTACCTATCACCCACTAATTTAGTATAGTACATATATACATATATAAATAATTATCGTAGAATACAAACACTTATATTATAAACACTTGACGTGAATAATTATTTTTTGCCGGGCCGTATAAACATCACGAACACTTTTCTTGTGAATATTTTTCAATACTTAGTCGTTCGTTTGCTTTCAAACCGAGGACTTATTCGTCATGACCATTTTCACATATTTATATACGTAAGCACTTTTCCAAGAGCCAAAACTTACAAACGTTTCAAAACTTATTTAAACTTAACCATTGCCACACAAGCGATAATAAACACAAACTCTTGAGAATACTTCAACCGTTTTCAATACACTAAGTCATGAATAAAAACAATAAACTAAGACTTGTCATACTAATTATAGGTTATGCGGACGGTACTTCGTGCTCATACTACTTGACTTTACACTACTCGGATTCTGTTTTCTAAGGTGAGTTCATAGCCTCGCCTTTACTTATTTCTTTCAAAACCCGCGAGGGAGATGCATGCTATAAACTAGAACACAAGTCTTTTCTTAAACAGATGCTGCTGATCATTATTATTATAGCCTAAGTTGCCTGCCATAAGTCCCTTACATCATGAACCATTAATCACTTGCGAGTGAACGCGAATATTGTGGATAGTACTATGGGAATTAACGACCCCGACTCGGTTATCGGAAATAACCAGGGCGCACTATATTTGGTTAACTATGGAATTGGCAATTCCATCTCTGAGGGCAATTTTATTACTTACACCGGTAATTAGGTGTATGCAGTTAGTTTGGTGTCATGAGCTTAGTGCATAATAATAATCTATGTTTTCCATGGTAATTGTATTCGAAGCAACTATCATCTCTTACTTGTGTTCAACCAATTTATTAAACCTATGAATATCACTCAACATTTTGTTGATCTTTTTAAGCATGCTTATCTCAGGTGCTAATTAAGATATCATGAAGGCACAGAGTGGACGTCTTGGGATGCTGGAAGTGGTGTTGTTTTTAAATAAAGTTATCATTTCGTAAACATTTGAACTATCTTTTATGTAAACTCAAAACATGTGGTATTCCCTTTTGTGTTCCAAAACACTGAGTTTTATGAAATGGTAACAACCTTTTATTAAAAACGTCTCTGTAGAGTCGTTTTCTATGACTTATGACTGTGATCCTCTAAGTAATACCCCAAATAGTCTTCCGCTGTCACTTTGTGATTTTGGGGGTGTTACACATGTAACCAATTATTATATTATCTAGGATTATCAATTCAAAATGGATATGGAGGCTGTGTATGACATGGAAAAAAACAAATTGCGTATGAGTATGAACAAGAAAGGATAAGAAAGATGTTGGATGATAATGATGAGGATGACTAGTTTTCAGAGGACTGTGCTAAGGAATTTGATCATGAAAAATGGATACGCCATTTTGGTGCCCATTTATTCAAAGAAATAATGATGAGCAAGGTATGCCAGAAGAAATGACCCATGAAAAAGAAGATGTATCTTCTAAAACAAACCATGATTGAAGATGACACATTACAAGTTAGAGTAGACTTACCCACAAAGGAAAGCATAGTTGAACCCAACCTAAGACCTACTAGATCCAAGAAATCCAAGCCAGCTCAATATCCAAATGAGATGAGGATTTTTCACAAGAACAGAGGCAGATCTGAAAGAATCTTAAATCTGAAGATGAAAAACAAGTTTTATGAGCATGGTACTGGATCTACTCTAGAAAAAGAGCTAGATGTTGAATGATGTTGTTTTATTTATGTATTTGAAGATTTTAGTCTATGTAGATGTGATTAACCTAAACTTTAAACTATCTTTGGTGATATGTAATATGGTAGATGTCACCCCCCCCCCCTCAAATTTCGTAGCAGAAAAGTAACTGGGCATGACGTTCATAGCACGAAGACAAGAATATAAAGAATGACCACTATATGAGCCGTTTTAAAAAGATACATTCTATTAGGTAAATAAGTTTTGACGATAATATGTTTCAAAAGGTACACATCACAAACGAAAAATAGTTCAAAGTTCACATAGAATGTTAAGACAATGCTAGAAGTGACTGCAGGATGTGACTCTATGGATGATGCTCCAATGCACCGCATGAAACAACGTCTACTGACCTGAGAAATACATGCTAAAAATGTCAACAATAATATTGGTGAGTTCATAGGTTTATGTAAATGTAATATCAAATGCGGGCCACAAAATTTCCATGTATGACTATTATAACAAATACAATGTCATACAAAAAGTATTACAATGCACTAAGCTCATGACCCCAAAGCCTTAACATGTTCTATATGCATAATTGCACATATGTATGTATGCCCCTGCAGGTATCTTGCCAAACACCCAAAGTTCCACAAATGGCATGCGTGCGTCCGTTTGATTGGTACCTCTGTTCAAGTAAGCACTACTTATCCGGACGGGGGTGTCAACCCAATTGATATATTCACAACATTCGTGCTTACAAGTAATAAATGGTTCATGATAAATGGGGACATAATAACAAATGTGGTAACTTAGGCAATTTCGTAAATGTTTTATGCACTTGTGTCCGTATGTAAAATCAAGCATTGTATTCTCACCCCAAGCATTTCAAAATAAGTATAAACATGTAAAAAGGGGCTATGAAACTCACCTTGAGTAAGTAATGTGTCGGAAAAGTAATACAGGAGTATAACGACAAGGAAATCCTAAACGCGACCTAGAATAATAAGTCGTTTTAGAAACGATGCAACATGTACTAAATGTGTATGAGTTTTACAATTTTTGTCACCCTTATACGCTTGTAGTGAGGTTTTATAACGTTACGTAAGTCAAAAGTTTAAGGAAAATAGTCAAAACGCTTTTTTAGTACTTAGAAACCCTAAAAATAAAGTTGTGTTGATTATTAAGTTAAACCCGGCTTCAAATGAACGTATCTACTTCGTTTTAAGCTCATTTTTATCCGTTGAACTCTCTAAACGTAGGTGAATATGTTTAATTTCATTAGTTCAAGGCCTCGATTCGTGAAAACATGTTTTGGGTGTCGGTTTATACCAAATCATTTTCGGATCTGCTGCTACGGTTTTCAGGCTTCGTTGGGCTATATCTCACTCATTTTCTAATGAAATCATTTGGTTCAAAAGGCTAAGTTGATTGTTTATTAGTCTACTTTCTAAAAATATAAGCCATTTGTATCAGTTCTACACCAATAATTCCAGGAAGCTAAAATAATACAAAGGTGTCAGGTCTGCCAAAATCCAGAAGTCATAACCCAACTTCATTTGTTCATATCTCCTTCGTTACTTATCCTCACGACTCGATCCAACTTGCTACATTAAAGTTAGGGTCTTGTCTACAAAAAGTTCAAAAGGGTCGATCTGCCAACTGCACCTAAGAGGCTGTTTTATAGGCTCAATGTTTCTGACCCAGATTATGGTCGGCTTTGACAAACGATTCCATATCATTTATTAAAAATACCAAATCGACTCCATAAATTATATGTTTTATAGGCTCAATGTTTCTGACCCAGATTGTGGTCGGTTTGGACAAATAATTCCAGATCATTTACTAAAAATACAAATTCAACTTCAAAAAATTATGAAATTCAACGGGGAACTACCTCAGACATGTATTTAAGTGTGTCAAATGGCCTTGCCCAGAAAAATTTCAAAGATGGTTTTCTATAGTGATATATTCGACTGAAAAACTGGATAGCAACTAGGGTTTTCTAAACTCACTTCTAAATTCAATTTCAACACACAAGGCATATATAGTTAATATGAAAGCAACATGAAATGATAAATAAGAGTGCAAATGAGTATGGAAATGAGTTGTGAGTACTTACTAAGTGTTGGTGAAGATTAGTGAACAAGAACCCAAAGAAACTTATGAAAACCCGAAGATATGAACTCCAAAACTCAACCCTTGTTAACCCTTAACCAAAAACCATGCAAGATACTTGAACTAAGTTTGAAATACCCTTGATCTTGGTCCCTTTTCTGCCGTGGTATTTGAGAGAACAAAGAGAGGTGTTTGTGTTTTGATTTGTGATGAAAAACTAGTTAGGTAGAAGGTCTTTATATATAATTAGTTTAGGAATGGTCTAAATATCATTTAGTAACAAATTAACTAAAAATGGATGGTTTGTTCTTGGTTCTTTTTGTTGTCGTGTTTATGGGATCAAGGAGAAGGAATCAAGACGAAACTTGCTAGCTAAACATTCAAATGATGGCATATGTATGAGTTTATCACAAAAATGGTAATGTAGAGTAACCAAGCAAGCACAAAATGTTGGGACTTCTTCTTTTGGTGCGTAGTTGTACGGCAAAAGGGGGGGTTACCAATTTGAATTTTTATGTTAAATGTATATATATGTATGTGTAAGTATGTATAGAAAGGTGGTGGAGTGTAATGCATGCATGAACGTAAATGTGAAACATAAACATTTAAATAAAACTTGTAAAATCAAATGCATGAACTTATAAAACATGCTTGTAAAGTCCTATCACACTTAGTTGACGTAGACTAAACTTAGTCTAGCGCCGGTTTACGTTTAAAGTCATTTTCTGGTTCACGTGATTTAACCTAATGGTTATAAGTAGAAGTATAATTTCAAGTATTCAAAGTAAATTATTTTGAGTTTATAGTTGAGTAATGACCTGAAAAATACGAGTTGTTACAGTAGATGGATAGGTTTGCAGCCAATGGTTTCTTATTTTTTAAGACAAATGCTACCCTTTGTACCCTACCATGTGGTACCAACAATCTATGTAGATAACTTATTAAATTTCCTCCTCTTGTTTTTACCCATTTTATTACTTTGGTAGTTAAGTTTCTTGTCTGCCATTAAATTGACTTTAGTGTTATCTGCATATGCATGTTGACTATAAAAGTGCAGTCAACAAAACTGGACTTTAATAATTCATGTTGTGTCCTATATAACAAAACTGCTACTATCTTCTTGAACCCTTAAACCATTGTATTGGCTTTAGTGTTGTCTAATCTTGAACCTATAAACCAGAAAGAGCCGTCAACAAAGCAATGTAAATCATAAAAGTGTACAAAACTGCCATTGAAATGGCTTCCATTAACAGCTTACAAGAAGATGCGGAGATTATCATCCATTACAACCCAAACTTACAAAACCTACAAACGACATAGGGAATAACATAAACACAACCTAAAACCTACATCTTCATCGCCATAAGAACCACCACCATGCAAGCAATCATGATCTTCATAAACCTACAACTTTTTATACTTTGTCAAACTTTGACACCAACCCATCATGCTCAATTTAAAGCCTTTCCAACTGATTTTGAGCCCTTAGATGCTCAACACACAGTTCAAACATCTGATACTTGTACTATGGACTGCTAATATCAGGATCAATCCAAAAGAAGTCACTACATTTCTTCTTATCAGGAATTTGAATAGGAAAGGGTAAAGGGTAAAATGTTTATAATACCAAATCATAAACTTACATTTATAACACCAAATCATAAACTTACCCAATAATTGTAACACCAAATCATTTTATATTACGCATCTACTTAGAGTTATACTTACAATAAAATTAAGAACATTTACTACATTCAAATCTGTCCATGACACGCGTTTAACCAAAGGAAATCCACATTTGCAATTTGTTGGTAATCTATGACGAGAAGTTGCTGATGATGATGACATTTGCTATTAATTTGGAAAAGAAGAATTGATTAATTAGATTTTGGTTATTTGTAATTAGGGTTCTTATTTTGGTTTCCGTAAAATAAGGTGAAAAAATGGGGTGAAATGGTGTTATGATTTTGGTATATGGAGTAAAACCGGGTGAATATCCGGGTTAAACAAATCGGGCCACCCATCATACATGGACATAACTGGCCACAGTGGATTATATAAAAATAAATAATCAATAATTACGCGAACATAACCGGCTACTAGTAAGTTTGATTGTTTATAATGGTATACTTTTGAGTAGAATATGCATGATGAGACATAGAAAAAAAATAGATAGGTTCATAAATGGTGTTTACCTTTTAAATAATTATTAATTTTATCTCTCATCACTTTCTTACATACCAAATCCAAATCCAAACCCAACTCCGACCCAGCTACAAACCAAACGCACCCTAAGCAACAACAAATCGAAACAGATCAACACAATCAATTTTAACTTACCGTAAATTGAAATAAAAAACAATACAAGTTACAAGTGCATCACTAAATAAAAAAATCGCAGTTTTAATGGCTAGATGTGTCGAATATACATAATCCAAACCAAATTTCATAGAGCATAATAAAATGATTGCTAACCTAATGGAGTAACAAGTTTTTCAAGTTTCTTTTGTTTCACTTTTTTGATGTCTTCTTCAAGCCTTTTCGTATCAACTTCTTCATTTCATTCCTAATAACATCCATGATCATACATCTCTGGCGTCTAAGAATCCACTGAACCTGAATATGAACAAATAATCCGGTCAGTAAAAAGAATGGACCACATTTAAATCTCCAATTTGGAGATAAGGTTTTAGCGTTGGTTCATGCTTGGCTCAGACATGTTATAAAATGAGCATGGAAGGAAAAGGTCCCAATATACTCGTCTAGATTGCTTATTGTACAAATTTGGTACACAAAATATAAACACACGAAAATGGTGTACTCACATGTATTTGATGCAGCTTCTTTAGCTCAGATAAATATCAGCCCGTTGATTACTCATTGGCATCAATTTTCACCTTCTTTCTTTTAAACTTGTTAGCATCGACGGGACCATAGAGACAGATTCGGAGACTGCCATCTAGTAGTCGTTGATGAAAGTGAGTCGTGTACAGTTCCCAGAACTCATCTCTGTAAAAATGAATTATAAAAATATGATACAATTTCATCAGTACTTCAAAAAGGATACATAAATGTTGATAAAATTCAAAGTTGATAGTCCAAAACTTTTCAGTAACAAACGTAAATTTTTGGGTCAAGTGTTTTCACAAGTAAGCTTTTGTATCTAGTAGCATGGCATGCTAGAAGGTCGCCACCCCACAAATAAGTATTTTACTGTCAGATTATTCATATTATAACCCCAGTTAGGCCGCGTACATATGACCCTCCCAGGGTAACCGAAACAAGAAAAACCTCATCCGTTTACCCGTTTAGATGACTCATATTATAGTTATTACCTAGGACCATGCCTACGGTTGTTATACTACTATCAATATGTGAAAGTACACATTTCAATAGATTGTACAAAGATGATAATTAACACTATAAAGTAACATAAAATGGGAGTACTTAGACATAATTTAACCTGATTTGAGGGATGCTAAAGAGAGAATATCCCTTGACATCTGTATACATATCAAGCACAACAACGGATAATCGTGACAGACCCAACGCTTCCATGTCAATTAGTTTTTTGATCCTGCAACATTTGGGCATTGATGTATTAAACAAATGAAACTAATATAACACCATAAATGCTTGAACAACCAATCCAGAATAGTAACTTTTGGATACTAAAGGCCTGCTTTAGTGGAACTAACTTCTTCAAATCAATAGACTACAGTGGATAGTTTAAACCCAATCAAATAAAAGATTTAGGTCAGATTGTACTGTAGTTTGGTGATAGCAGATTAAAAGGGTAAAAGAAATAGTCAAAGAAGAAACAGATCAAATGGTTTAGAAGTCCCTAGATTTACTCAAATATTTTAAACCTCGTGACTTGCTTTATTCATCGAAATTTGTAATATTATTTTAGTAATAGCGATTATAACTCTATTATACTAAATCTTTATGATATTAAAAATAAAAGATGAAAAGATGTTGGGGGGTCAATTTGACCTGAAGCCTACCTGCTTGGTGTGCCACAAGCAACGTTGACATGATCTTTTAAACAGGATACCTGAGGCAAGAAATAAATTCAATATTCAGTACTCAGAAAATTTAGTGATGATTCTTCAAAACAAGTGTCCAGGTTAAACCTACTACTCAAATTTCAAAAAGATATATTCTAATTGATTTATGATATGCATAGGTACAAAACTTAAATACACAAGAAACCCAACATTTTCTAAAAAAAAATACGGCATATATATCCAGTGTAACTTTGAGTAGAGAATTAGGGGCTGTTTACATTTTTTACATCAAGTCAAAAAATATATATAGTATATATGGATATGGAGAGCTGTAAGAAGTAAGAAGTAAATGGATAGTTGATGTTTCCTTTTTTCGCTTAATAAAGTGACTAATGATAGAAAATGACTATTTTACCCTTGTCAAAAAAATTGTTGTCTGTACTTTATGTTTTATAAACAATGACAGTAAAAGCAGTCAAAACAAATAACTTGAAGGATATAAAACCATCTGATGAATAATTTGTAGAAACATCATATATAAATAATTTTTTCAATTAGACTAACCATCACTTCATCATAATTGGCATCTTTTATTGCCGCCACAACCTTCTCCCTAATAACTTAGGTTGATCTACCTACAAATCACGATGAGATAAATTGACGCCATAGATTATCACCTTAAAAATATTATATGAAACAATGTCTGAAATCACCATTAGAAACTTTATCATATGAAACAAGGTTTAAAAGTTGAAGATCAACTTTCAAAGCCCAAAACCAAATCAAACATTCAATTTCAAAATCAACATATAGATCACTTAACAAAAAACAAGAAAAACAAATAATAAAAGTTGCAAACGAAAACCGAAGAGGGAAGATGACACCATAGAGATACGGAAAAAAAGCACACATATAGTGAAACCATGACGAATAAAATGACAGTGTTGCTGTGATGCTAGCAGCGGTCTCGCAGTTTCATTAAAGCGGTGGCGAAGATGCTGACGATCATTGGTCAATTACTTTGGAGTTGGGTTAGATGAGCAATATTGTTTAAACATAGGGGCTACAGTTTTGCAGGTGTTGGAGGGGTAATAAGGTAAAGGGGTTGACTATATTGGGAGGACACTACAATTTTAGCTGACCGAACAATCTCTTGGTACAGCTGGGTTGATTAATTAAGACCTAAGTGAACAATTAGAAATAGATGAGCGAATGATCACTTTTAACAACTCAACCCAATTAAGCCCAAAGTAAACACCGCCTTACTGTATTTGACATTTAAACATGGAAGGGAAGGTGCATACTTATAAATCTATATCTATATCTATACTACTTTATAATGTATTTAGGACTTTTATTTTTAGAAGTCTTAAAAATTTTAAGCTTACACACTTGCTATTATTAGAAGTCCTTTTTTCAAAAATTAAAAATAGAAATTCAATTTAACTAAAGAATACAACTACTAATGCAATATGCACAATGAATTGATGCACTAACATATACTCTATTGATTGGTCAACACCTACAATTAATGATGTTATTTAAAACACCCCCTTTATGAAAAATACAATTAATAAAACATATTGTACAAACCAAACAAGCTACTTGACACAATAAACAAACAAAATAATATAAACCAAGCAAAGCTCCATCACACTTAGTAATGTGTAGATATTTGTCGCACAAATTTAATGAAGCATATCATACCATCTCCTACCTACTTGCGACTACAAGCTAATGTTAACTACTATGATCTTTTACACCCATAATATTAAGGACTACCGTATTTATATTGTCGCAACATCGCGTGGTTATCCTACTATTAGTATATGAAATGGTTTGCCATGATTAAAGCTATTACATCCTAAATTTATCGACATACATAAATTTATTATCATAGGAAATGTGTAATCGAAAGACATTGTTTGCTAAAACGTTTAAATACAGGGTACCCGCCGCCGCAACGCGCGGGTACCCTGCTAGTTATATATGAATGACAGAGTGATTCTTAATTAACGATAATCTTGGGTAAAAGAATCCACAATTAAGGACCAGAGTAGATAACTAGCAGTCATTTCATTACCTGCTCTTCGACCTTCAAATGCTTTGCAAAAAGTTTTGCAGCATGACAATCTTTAGTGAAGGGCTTCAAACTCCTGCAGGTTTGCAAAGAAGATAATCAATAGATGGACAAATAAATTGCTTGAGAATCTTTGGATATAGCTTTAGGGACAACCAAAATTGACCCTCTTGTGTCTCAAAGTACAACTACAGTAATCAGGTAACCATATTATAACCTGTGATACGTAATTTTGTTGCAGCTACTGTGCAAGTAATAATGAAATCAATACAACAACAACAACAACAACAACAACAAACCCAATCCCGCCAGGGCAGGGTATGGGGGAGGTAGAATGTAGACAGATCCTACCCCTACACCAGGGTAAACCCGAGTGTAGAGAGACTGCTTCCAACGAGACCTCCGGCAAGTGCATGTGTTCATTATTGATTAATAATGAAATCAATAGCCGATCCAAAAACCCCACAGTTAGTACAATGGAATCAAGGAGACAGTATAGGGAGCAAATATACAAACATACGAACAACTAAAGAAAAACAAATGTATCTTTCATATAAGAAATGTGTTTGAAGGGTACATTTGAACAAAGATTATGACATGAACCACGTACCTGAAAAGTTCGAGTGATCTTAAGGCAGATAAACTAATTGTAAGTAATGTTGGACTGCCCGGTTCAGAATTTCCAACCTTTTTACACAAGGCTTCTTTCCAAGATGATCCAAATGAGGCCTTCATATGTTCACTCAAATTATCCATATCCTGAGGTATACTTTCAGATAGTTTCAGAATACATGTATCTGCACCATTCATTAAAACAAATTTAGTATGGATATGACAATGACAGTTTTGATATCTAAGCAACAAACAATGATTTCAAATACTTAAAGACAAGATTGTTATTAAGATTGATAATGGATATAAATTGTCATTGTACTACTAGGGTTGATTTACTGGTATACTTGTGTGCTTTCACTTTGTGCAAATTGAGTATCATAGTCGATTTCTAGGCTAGCTAGATCACTAAACTGACATTTCTAATTTTACACTCCGTAATTCATTAAACTTACAATAGCTATGTATTTGGGTCAATAATCAGTCACAAGTTTCAAAACCTACTATTTTACCAATCAAGTCATCTAACTTGGAGACTCATATAGTGTTTTACTTTTACTTTGTTGCCAAACAAGTAACTAAGGGGTTTAATGTACATATGTATATGGAACTCGTAACTGGTAACACAAGTGCTTTAAATAGCAAGAAGTTGCTAATGACCTACTCGCAGATTGGTAACATATTAGCATGATAGTAAGATAACTCAATTAACCATACATGATTTCCTAACTACATCTCCCAATGTTGTTGTCTCATGATATTATGTAGCTTTAGGACCAATTCCAACACGTTTATTATATGATATGGATTAAAGATATTTGAAAGTCCACTAATTTTCGAAGACAAAATAAAAACACCATACTAAGACATTAGTGTCAATATTAGAGTGCGAAAAATTATCATGGTGAGTACAGCTCTTTAAGAAAATGGAATCAAATGGTCCATCTCATTGTCACATTCGTTAGAAACGCCACAAATTGCGAACCAGTTCGTGCGTTCCCAAAGGGTACGGTTCAGTCGAGACCAGAAAAATCAACGATCCGAATTGGGACCTTCCCAATCATGATGTGATTTTTCGTTAACGTTAATACATGACTTAAAAACCTCATATATATGTAACTATTTTTATATCATAAAAAAATTATTAGTATTAAACTATTTTTATATCATAAATCCTTAGGAATATATTAATTATTGGGTGCATCATACCGGATCAACCCCAAATGAACCTACCTCCCATTGAACCAAATTTTTGGTACCTAGCAAACCGTGATCCCGATCCTCGACCCCGTAACAGAACGATCCAGGTTCCATGTGACTATGGTCCATCTCATTAGTATAAAAAGGTTATTTCTTTCATCCAATGGAATTGAATGGACGATGAAAAAATAAATTTCAAAATTTAACAAAAATTATTGTCATTTTCGAAGAATAACAATAGTAGATACATTTTCAATAGAATCTTATATGATGTTGTATTGAACCTTTTATTATGTTCAATAATATTATTGCACATTACATAAGTTATATTTTACATTATAACAAATCATAGTTGAATCAATACCTTTTGTAATTTAGTATAATCATAACTTCATAAGCAACATATACCCAATGGGTCAATACATGCACATTGGGTTACTGTATTTTTTGTTCACTCACTCTGTTCCCAAGTTTTTTAAATGAAAGAAAGGAAGAGGAGAGTTAAAAATGGGCAGAAAAGAAAAGGAGATGAATGAAATTAAACTTTTTATATCATGTTCCCGAGTTAGGAGAGAAAGGAAGAGATAACAGATGATTTTACAATTATACCCTTGGTTATATATAAAAGTTATGTTTTATATTAGGTCATTTAAGTAACTTTATTTATTTAAAGCTTCCTAATATAACTTCTCTCCAAATCATCCCACTTTTGGAGAGAAAGTTTTGGAGAGAAGTTTAGCCAAAATTACTCTCCTCTTTTTTTCTCTTCTCTCCTAAAATAAACTCAGGAACACGAATTTATTTTGTTTTCTACCCACTTCTTTTCTCTTCTTTCAAAAATAAAACTCGGGAACGCAACGTAAGTCACTCTACACTTTTTTAGTTCACTATGTCACTCAACTTATTAAACACGATTTATAGGTTACTTAACTTATTAAAATAATAAGTTGAAAGCACTCTTTCAACATTGCGTTTTCAAAAGTGATATAACCACGATTAGCTTATTTTATAACTAACAGGCTTATAAAAGCGTATTATGACATAAGTGAACATAAGGCAAAGTAGTATATACACTAATTAAGCATAAAAAAGGAAAAATAAACCGACCCTTAAAATTTTCAAGTTCAAGGGAGGAAAGTTGAATGCCATTTGCTGACTCAAATTCTTTTATGAAAAACTCCAGCTGCTGAAATGGGGTGGTCAGGAATTCCGGCGCCGCCGGAAGTGGTGGCGGCGGAGGTAGGTTACTCTGTGGCTTTGTTTTCTTTACCTTTTTTGATGATTTTTTGGGTTTGAGCTTGTTATGTTTTCCATGGTTTGGTTTTGGTTTTGATTTGGAATGTTTCTTCTGTGGTTTTGCCATTGTTAGTTTGTGGCGTCTAGGTTTGCAAATATACCATGGAGGGAGGGAGGGAGCCAATGAAACCACCAAGGGTTGTTTTTATTCCTTTCACAATTGTTAATTTCTATTCTCAAAAGATAACTAATTAGTTTTTCTTTTCTTTTTTTTTTTCTTTTTATTTCACATTTTTTCATAAAAATTAATTAGTTTTTCTTTTTTTTTTTTTTTCTGATGCAAATTTATAAATCGATTGTGTTTTAAATGTATTTTCACATAATTTTCATCATAAAATTATACATTTTTAGAAAAACTTTCTTTTACAATTTCTATGTATACTACATGTAATAGAAAAAACTTTGAAAATTAAAATGTTGAAAGTCAAATGTGAAAGAAATGTATGGTGTAATTAATACTCTTATTAAAACATCCTATTACTTAAATGTATAATAAATTATTCACATTCTACAACCAATTAAACAAGCTACAACATAATACAAAATATAAAATAATTAAACACACTAATTAATATTGTTTTTAAAACACCATAAAATGAAACGTACATGTTATTATACGCATTATACAAATTAATAAAACACACAACGCTTCATACAAGCTAACAAGTTGATGGTACATATAGTTTTGAAAATCGGACCGGACCTACGGGTTCAACCGGGAACCGGTGTCACCACTGGTTCGGCTAACCAGTAAAAGCCATCCGAAAAAGAACCAGAGATGACACGTTGAAACCGATACAAATTGGTGAATCAGGTCTCATCGAGATCTATTTCTCCGGTTAATCGTCACAAGGTACCCGCTGCCGCAACGTGCGGGTACCCTACTATACTATATATAAAGGAAAAACCAAAAAGTAAAAAGTTGAAACTAAAAAAAAAATGTTGAAAACATATTTTTCAAAAGGAAACTATTAATACATATCGAAAACCGGGTTAACCCGGGACGCTTCAAACCCGGTGGGTTGACCCGGTTCAATTTGGCCCTTTTTTACCCAGCCCGTCGGGTTAACTCGGTTTAAATCGACCCATTTTTCGACTGGAACGGTTCAACCGGTTGAGCCGTGTTTCAAAACATTATGTTTAATCTTCAAACTTTTATTATTTTTCGTTTATAAGCTTTAAACTTTTTTTTAACACAAAACGATATGTCGTTATAAAATCTCGTTGCTATGCACGGGTACTCGTTTATATTTTAAACGTACGCAAAACACGTACGACAATATCGCATATCGTTAATTGTCTGCCGCTAGGAACCATCGCTGCTAGGCGCGGGTACTCGCCTAGTATTCATCAACGTTCTCTTGTAAAAAAATTTGATAATTCTTTAAGAATATCTTATTTTCAAAATCTTTATTTACGCTTCTCACATATATTTATTTTTTTATTTTAACCATGCCTTAAGTATATAACAAAAAAGAACACTCGCTAATTAAGAAAAACATATTTTTAAAAGATTTAAACAACATTCTTAGAATGGTCAATCTACCAAATAAAAAATAGTTCTTTGATATAATCAAGTCCATTAATTAAACGACTCAACTTACTAATAAATCATTTCAGGTAAGTTAAAATCTAAAAAACTGCATCGATGAAACAAAATAACAAAATATATATCCTAAACAATAATAACAAGAACTTTACATATTGTATTTCATTGTGATTTTTGTTCTTTTCTCTAATTCTTAAAGTGTCACATCATGACAAGTAATATCCTAAAACATCACTTCACAAAATATATGTTATATGTTTTATAGCTATCCATACAGTGCGACGACGAGGTATATGTAATTATAATTTTTGGCGAGCGTTGTTTCTAAATTTTAAGTTTTCCGTTATAATAACTTTACAGATGACAAGCATTTCAGTAAAAAGAACCGTTAGCAATGATAAAAACTATTTCATACAATATAAAATTAGTAGTGTACCAACGCGAAGTTGCGACAACATACATGTTAGGCCATTTAAGTACTCAATGGTCTCTGACTAGAATTTGAACATAAATTAAGCTAAGTAAAGAAGACTCTTTGATAATTAAATCAGAGAGCATCTGAAGAAGACTCGTTGACAATAAAGTTGGCGAGCAGCTCCAACAGAATTTCAAGTCTTAGACTTCGTCAAGTTTACTTGAAGACATACTCTCTAGTTGATGCGGGTCACCAAGGAACTCTAGCTGAAGTACAAAGGTTCATCAGGAGTGGAAATACCCTGATGAACCTCTCAACTCTCTCATCAAACGAACATAGCATAGCTCTCGTCCTCTTACCTTTAGGCGGGAATTTTTTACTTTTAAGTTTGAAGCGAGACAAAGTGAACTTTAGTGAAAATTCAAACTCACACGAGTGGTGATAAAGATGTGAACAGTTGGCGAAACTGTTTACAAAAGCTAGGAAGTAGCGTTTTCCAATATAGATGCATTAAATGTGCGAGGTACTTGATCATACATCATCCATTAGATTTGTGACACGCATTTACCTAACCCACTAGCAACTACCTTGTACTAGTATATATAGGAATGTTGGTCGAAGTGTCAAAGTGTTACTTCATATTACATTGTTGTAATTTGTGAAGCACACAAACACTCCCTGATTGAACTTACAAGAATCTCTTAGTGATTATAAGTTCATTTGCAAACTTAGAAATCTAAGTTTGCATGTTAGAGAGTTGATTTTACATTGTTAATCAATTTATTGTTTTCCACATAACATTTTGTAATTCTTTGATTCTTATCAATAAAGAATTATACGTTGAAAAGTTACATTTTGTGTTATAAGCTAAATTGATAAAAACTAGTGTTTTAATCTAGTCAACATTATTTGGGACAAACAATATATGCGTCAGTTGGTAATAATGTTAAAAAATAGTTAGTCCAAATAGGATTTTTTTTTTTAATTCAATGATAGTTAAAGTTTTATACTGAAATAAGAGTAAATTACATTGATTGTCTGTTTTTCTAAAAGTTGCACATGTGAGGAACTACTTTTTGCACAAATAGTCCTTAAGGTTGACTTAAGTGACACCCACAATTCATAACCATGAGAAAGACAAACATCAGCAATCCCTCAACTTTTAAGAAAACATAATACCAACAGTCCCTAAACTTTGAAAAGAAAATACCAACAATCCTACTAAAGACCATTGTGTTATTATTTTCAAAGTTAGAACTATTCGTGCAAAACAGAAGTTTCAGGGAAGGAAACTGCATTTTTAGACAAGCCACAAGGATGATCCGTGTAATTTACTCGGAATAATGAATTAAATTTACTAAACCTTTTAAAAAAGAGCAATTTTTTTGAATTCCATAAATAATAAAGTGATCAAAAGTATTATAATATTGAGCTCATTTTAATCCTTGTAGTTGGCGTTAACTTGCACGTGTAGTCCTTTGACTTTTTTTTTATCAAGATAGTCCCCAACTCTGAAACCCTTAATACTCAAAGTCCCTTACACATGAGGGTAAAATAGTCTTTTCATGTCACACCGAACACACTCACTAGAAAACCAAAGACAAATATTAGTCTCACATAAGTTTTACAAAATAAAATCCACAAACATATGTGTCAAGTGAGTTGTATCAAGTTTTCTCTTTCTTCTTTCTACTCACTATAATTAAGTGGATGTGTGATTCTAACACTGCTCAAAACCAAAATATACCTTATCTCTATATCACCATCATTCACTATCACTAAACCACCATCACCTTTAAAATCAACAACCATTTTCACCGTTCTCCACATCAGTGGTTTATATGATCTATAGCGAGTGACTTGCTATGCATAGTAATTTAGTGTATCATTTCTTTAGGAGATAGTGATCTTGGAGGGGACTTATTATCATAAAAGATACAATATGCTTAACTAGTTAACTCGCTGATACCCAACAATAAATCAACATTCTGATATGAGCTTAGGTAGCAAGTATTCGTTTGGCATGTGAGGTGCACATGTCTAGTTTAAACACTAGACATATGAGGTGTACGTGTTCTATACCCAACTTCTTTTCCCACCAAGCCACACATCCTCTTAAATACTCGTTTTTATCATTTTAGTTAGTTAGACTTTGTAAAACCAGTTATCTCAAGTGATCTTCCCAATCTTGTAACTAATTGTTGCTTAATCATCAGTGGAGTTCTAAGGTCCAATCTCATTCTCTTTATTAAGATTCGTCTCTGTTGGTTGGTAGCTCCCAGAACAGGGTTAAGACAATCAGTAGCAACTGCAAATACCACTTGGTGGTTACCGGATATCACTTGGAATCGTGTGATCACTTTCCAAAGTAAACTATTCGACCCTAATGCCTGGGTTACATGAATATCTACTTGGGATAAGACCAAATGTAGTTATAGAATTAGGTACAATTCAATAACCCCTACGCTTATAAGTGTTTATGCTTTCAGTTTGTTTCTCCTGATATCAGTGTGATTCTCAGTATATTTCATTTGATGAAACCCATCTCTATTTATAGTAGAGAAAACTCACTCCTAGTCAATGGACATTATGGATGATTAACGGCAAATTAATCACTCATAATAAGCCTCCATTATCATAGGAATAGTGGTTACATGACCAATTAAATGTGGTCATAAAGCAGTCATAACAGCCAATTGAATGAGCCAAAGCTGTTACAAATTAATCACTGCAACACTACCAGTAGGAACCATTACACTAGCAGCAGGAACCATACACTACCAGCAGGAACCATCAGCAGGAACCATTACACTAGTAGCAGGAACCATAACACTACCAGCGGGAACCATTAGTTACTACATTATCAGTAGTAACCAATACTACCAGTACAAACCACTATTGAGTCAGGGTGTTCAGGGACCTCATGGGTGTACACACTCCGTACCTCCTTACCCAAAACCAGTTGTGAACTAATCCCACAAGTGCACTAAATTTTCCAACAATCCTCCCCAAATTTAGTTCACTTCCTTTTCAAGAAAAACAAACATTAAACAAAACATGTGCATAAACAAAAATATCCTGAGGATTGAATTTCCATCTTAGTACATTACACGTTCAAATATTCGAGAATCAGGGTGTTCTAAGAATTGAACCTTTCAACCCATTTGAATACCTGAAGATAAAATACACACAAGTTTTCAAATACTTAACAACTCCTGGCACTATACAAGCCATGTGTCCATATCCAAATTCATAAATGTTGTAAAAGCTAAAAGTCCAAAAGCTCCCTGAAGCGGCAAAACTTCAACATTTACATAGGTGGTTCCTCTTTATTCATGCTCCTGCCAAGCACTTTTTCAAAGACAAATAACTATTAAGAAGTAAAGACTTCATCCTCCTTTCAGCAGGTTCTGAGCACAACCTTGGGATGTAAAATAAAACATGTGCTCCAGTCCACTGAATGTTCAGCTTTCCACATTGAACTCAGCTCCCAAGTTTCCTTAGGAGGGAGTTGGGTGTCCTAGCATTCAGTGACTAAGTTGGACTTAAACCCATCCCTTTAGCAGACTTTATAACCATGTCTCTAGCCAAACCCTTCGTCAAGTGATCAGCTAAGTTTTGTTGAGATCTAACAAACTCTATAGATACCACCCCATTCATGATAAGCTCACGAATCATGCTATGTCTGACACCTAAGTGTCTAGACTTCCCATTGTACATCTGGCTATAAGCCTTTGCCAATGTAGCTGAACTATCACAACGGATAGAAATAGGTGCTATAGGTTTAGGCCACAATGGAATCTCAAGAAGCAAGTTTTTCAACCATTCAGCTTCTTTACCAGCAGCTGCCAAGGCCACAAATTCAGATTCCATTGTTGAACTGGTGATGCAAGTTTGCTTCTTGGATGCCCAAGAAATTGCACCTCCACCAAGTAGGAATACCCAACCACTGGTAGACGAATTGTCTTCAGTGTTACTGATCCAACTTGCATCAGTGTATACTTCCAACACCGATGGGTAGCCGATATGAGAGACTATAATCCATAGTTCTCTTCAGATACTTCAGTACCCTCTGAACGCTTGCCGTGATGAGCACTAGGATTACTAGTATACCGCCAATTTTCCCACTACAAAACCAATATCCGGTCTTGTACAAGTCATGGCATACATCAAGCAGCCAATTACCCTAGAATACTCAAGTTGAGACACAGCCTTGCCATTGTTAGGCATTAGCTTCTCACAAGTATCCATAGGTGTACTCACCGGAGTACAATCAAAGTAATTGAATTTCCTCAACACCTTCTCAATATAATGAGACCGAGAGATAGAAATTCTTTTACTTTCATGTTTAATCCTTATACCAAGGATAACATCAGCCTCCCCATGTCCTTCATGGAGAACCTTGATGACAAAAATTCCTTTGTCAAGTCAACTGATTTTGGTCAGTGCCAAAGATCAACATGTCATCAACATATAGACAAATGATGACTCCTTTACCAGATTCATCAAATTTGATATATACACATTTGTCATCTTGGTTAAGAACATAACCACTAGACAAAACCACTTCATCAAATTTTTGATGTCATTGCTTAGGTGCCTGCTTTAGTCCATAAAGAGACTTAATCCGTTTACACACCTTGTTTTCATTGCCAGGCATGATGAAGCCCCGAGGTTGGTTCATATAAACCTCCTCATCCAATCCACCATTCAAGAAAGTCGTTTTTACATCCATCGATGAATAATCGATTGTGAATAGATGCCAAAGCAATCGCAGCCTTATGGTAATCGATACGAGCCACGGGGCATAAGTATCAAAATAGTCTATTCCCGACTTTTGTTTAAAGCCCTGAATGACTAGTCTAGCCTTGAACTTTTCAATAGTTCCATCTACCTTTATTGTCCTTTTGAAAATCCATTTGCAACCCAAAGATTTGCAACCAGGTGGTAGATCAACCAACACCCAAGTGTTGTTGCCCATGATGAAATCCATCTCATCATTGATTGCTTCTTTCCAGAAAGCAATATCCTGGGACTTCATTGCTTCTTCAAATGTCTTGGGATCATCCTCAATAATGAAGCAATAGGAGTATTGGTCTGAGATCCCTTGTTCCTTCAACTAAATATAGTTGAAACTCAGGTCCAAATGACTTTGGAGTCCTGACCCTTTTGCTCTTTCTAAGCATAGGTTCAGGTTGTTGAACCACAACCTCATCAGGGACCTCTAATGGTTCTTCATCAGGGATCTCTGATACACCAGTGTCATGAGTTCCATTAGGAATCCTCATACTTGGTCTAGGGACTGATGAGAATCTATTCTCATCAAAGTTTTCATCCCTTGATTCAATTATGGAGTTAATTGAAACATATTCATTAGGTTCAATAACATAGAACCTAAAAGCCTTGGAATGCTCAGAATATCCAACAAAGATGCAATCAATGCCTCTTTCACCCAAAGTTTTCAGCTTTGGATCAGGGAGTCTTACAACAGCCATACAACCCCAAACCCGAGATAGTTCAGTTGGGTTTCCTTTAGTCCGAGTTCATAAGGGGTAACCTTGTTCCTTTTGTTGGGAACCCTATTTAATAAATAGCAAGCTGTTAACATAGCTTCACCCCAGAACCGTTGACTCAGTCATGAATAGGACAACATGGAATTAACCATCTCCTTCTGCACCCTGTTTTTCCTTTCAGAAATACCATTTTGCTGAGGAGTATAAGGAGCAGTCGTTTCATGGATAATACCAACAGACTGAAAAAACAGAGTATCCATGTACTCACCTCCCCTATCAATCCTTAATCTTTTGATCAGGGACCCAAGTTGTAATTCAACTCCAGTTTTAAACACTTTGAATTTATCTAATGCATCATCCTTAGTATGTAAAAGATAGACATAACAAAACTTAGAAGCATCATCAATAAATGTCACAAAGTACTTCTTATTCCCCAAATATGGAGTGGCATGCAAATCACACAGGTCACTGTGTATTAGATCCAAGAGCTTAGTCTCACGATTAACACCCTGAAAAGGTTTCTTGGTTATCTTGGTCAACATGCAAGTTTTACACTTTTCAGTGTCCATGTCAAATGCTGGGATTTACCCATCCTTAGACATATCTTGCATCCTCTTATAGTGTACATGGCCAAGTCTAGCATGCCAAAGGGTAGAGTCAGTCAGGTCAGTGGTGGTCACAAAGGCTGAATTAACACTATCAGGGACAATATTAAGCCTGAACATTTGGTTACACAAATAGCCAAAACCAATAAAAACACCACTTTTAGACAAGACAAACTTATCAGACTCAATGACTTGTTTATATCCATGATTATTCAAAACACTACTTGAAACCAAGTTTTTCCTTATATCAGGAACATGAATAACACTAAACAAAGTTACAATCTTTCCAGAACTAAACCTAAGGTCTACACAACCACGACCATGCACCAAGGCTGTTGACTCATTTCCCATGTGAAGAATAGAACCATCATTCAGTGACTCATAAGTCTTGAACTAGCTTCTATCTTTGCACACATGAATTGTTGCACCAGAGTCAACCCACCACGCAACATCATCATCCTGCACATAATAAGATTCAAATACATATGTAACATAATAAATCTGAAAAGACTTATTAAACATATTCTCGACCTTCAGTGAGTTGGTAGAACCACCACTCCTTGAACCATTAGTGCCTGATCCATTGGCTTTACCACCAACCTTAACACCCTTGCAGTCCCTTTTAATGTGACCAGTTTTGCCACATTTCCAACAAGTAGGTGTGACCTTCTTGTTAGGATCTGCCCTTGTGTTGTCATGATATTTGCGTTTGCCTTTGTTGTCTTTGTACCTGGTGGAGTTGTTATGCTCCACCATATTGACAACAGATGCACCAGTAGCATTGCTACTCTTTGGCTTGTCATTATCCTGCACCTTGAGAGATTCCTCAATGCGCAGATGACTGCCTAACTCAACCAGAGTTAACTCCTCTTTCTTATGTTTCAAAGTATGCTTGAAATCTTTCCAAGAAGGAGGAAGTTTATCAATAACACAAGAGACCGAAATAGCCTCATCCATGTGCATATTGTGTTGTGTAAACCTTCCAAGTATTCCAAGAAGTTCATTGTATTGTTCCATGACTGGTCTTGAATCAGCCATTTTGTAATTTGTGAAATTACTAACAAGAAACTTCTTACTTGATGCATCCTCAACCATATATTTGGCATCCAAGGAATCCTACAGTTCTTTGGAAGATTCAATGTTCTGATAAATGTCAAATAGAGAATCAGACATACCATTGAGAATTAAACCTCTGCAAATGTAGTCATCATTCTCCCATTTGCTCCTCCTCCTGATCTGCTCCATAGTAGCATCATCCCCATCATCAGGAATAGGTGTAGTCAAAACATAGACCACACTCATGCTTGACAGCAAGAAGTGCATCTTCTTCTGCCATCTCCTAAAGTCCACCCCTTCAAACTTGTCCAGCTTGGCAAAGTTTGAAGCCATGTGTTTCATTGCATCAGCAACCATTGATTATCACAAAATAGTTTACTTTGATTGTTGGTTGGTAGCACCCAGAACAGGGTTAAGACAATCAGTAGCAACTGCAAATACCACTTGGTGGTTACCGGATATCACTTGGAATCGTATGATCACTTTCCAAAGTAAACTATTCGACCCTAATGTCTGGGTTACACGAATATCTACTTGGGATAAGACCAAATGTAGTTATAGAATTAGGCACAATTCAATAACCCCTACGCTTATAAGTGTTTATGCTTTCAGTTTGTTTCTCCTGATATCAGTGTGATTCTCAGTGTATTTCATTTGATGAAATCCATCTCTATTTATAGTAGAGAAAACTCACTCCTAGTCAATGGACATTATGGATGATTAACGGCCAATTAATCACTCATAATAAGCCTCCATTATCATAGGAATAGTGGTTACATGACCAATTAAACGTGGTCATAAAGCAATCATAACAGCCAATTGAATGAGTCAAAGTCGCTACAAATTAATCAATGCAACACTACCAGTAGGAACCATTACACTAGCAGCATGAACCATACACTACCAGCAGGAACCATCAGCAGGAACCATTACACTAGTAGTAGGAACCATAACACTACCAGCGGGAACCATTAGTTACTACATTATCAGTAGTAACCAATACTACCAGTACAAACCACTATTGAGTCAGGGTGTTTAGGGACCTCATAGGTGTACACTCCGTACCTCCTTATCCAAAACCAGGTGTGAACTAATCCTACAAGTGCACTATATTTTCCAACAGTCTCTTCAATCAAGTTTCTATACCATTTGAAATCTATAGAATCACATCAATTGGTATCGTTATCTTTTCTGATCAAATTTGTTAGTTTCCGACGAGTTGTTAGTTTTCTAGCGAGTTTGCTATCTTACCGACAAAGTTGTGAAATATTCATTAGATTGCTAAGCTATTAATTAGTGAATTGGGTTCAATTATTTTTAATAATTCATTTTGATTGTTCTAATAGATTTAATTATTAATTTAACCAATTCATTCATTTGTAGATGTGCATTGTGCTTGAACGGTTATAGCTACTTCATTTCTTAGAGTAATATACAAATTCATTGCATTTTGTAGTTAGTTGTTGTAATCATTCTTGTTTGATTGAGTAATCTGTGCTAACTAATTAGTTGTGGTGGTTACACAGTTGAGAAAGAATGATGGTTGTAACTAAAGACACCTGGATTAATAATATGGATGATGGTATGAGAGAAATGATTAGTGAGATGATTGACACTTCACTTAGTGGTGTACAAGAATCAATATCTCAACTGAATCAAACTATGCAAAATATTGCAAGTGGTCATGATAGTATGTTAGTGCAACACCATTACTTCACAACTGAAATCCAGAAACTCAAGAATAGGGAAGGATCTAGTAGGCCAATGCAGTTCACAAGAATAACTAAATTAGAGTTTACAAGATTCTCTAATGATGATTGTTGGGTTCAATGAATACTCTAACCCCTTAATTCTAGGATTTGAATAGAAAATACCCTAAGTGTTTATAACCTTAAACACTAACAAGTCACTGAGCGCATAGCCACTTAGTGAGCTATCTTCATGATACTCAGTACGAGACTAAGAAGTAAAGTCTCTCCACTCAATGAGGCGGAACTCAAGGGGTGAAGACTGAGTAAAAAAGAAGATGGTGGATTCAATGAGTGATGACAATAACTCACTGAATCCCAAAACTCCTCACCAACTGGCAAATACTATCACTGAAGACAAGACTGAAGATTAAGACTGAAGGCTAAGAAGACTGAAGAATGAGTGGGACAAGGCGGGATAAGTTTGAACAGATAAGACGAAGTCCTTATCAACCCAAAGTCAAACTTTCCCTGAAATGCTAACAACCAGGATCAGTGTCATCACTTACAAGAAGAAAGCAGCCTTGTCACTTACTCATATAGCCATTGTAAACAGAGACAAAATACATCAATATTTTGTCTTTACCTTTGACTATTTCTAAAAATAGTTTCCGGCTCATACGGTATCCTTTTCGAAAATTCATGTGTGGATACTTAAAACCTGGATTTAAATAGTCGTTCATCAAACGTTCTTCGGAAACCTCACGTTCACGGTAGATCGGGTTACAGGTCAAGCGAGGTCGAGCTGCTTCTTGTTCTAACGGTTGTTGATATTCGTACGCGCCCATCATAAAGTATAAGTCAGTTTCGTCATCTACATTGGACCAGTTCTTAGGTTCTTATTCATTTTGATTCAGATCCATTGTAAATGAACACGTTTTTTTGGTTAGAGAGGAAGTATATAAATTTGAGTTTGAGTTGTGGAAGTGTGAAAAAAAAAGTTGTGTATTGTGGGTATTTATATTAACTTTAAAGGTTTAAATTTTTTTTTAACTTTATTATTATTATTATTATTATAAATCACCACTTTTTATTATTATTATTATTATTATTATTATTATTATTATTATTATTATTATTATTATTATTATTATTTAATTTTCAAAACTATCAGTTAGAATCAAGGGTAAAGGTGTAATATTTTTTTTTATTATTTTTTTAATTTGAAAAAGTAGCTGTTTAGGGGCTGTGAGGTAATTTTTTTTGGACTGTTTCTCTTTTAACGTGCATTACTTTGTTAATGCATGCCTTAACACAAGGCCTTAATGCATATCGACGATATGGTAACTCAGCGTTAACACTGTACCCATCAGCATAACACACACGCTTGCGTTACTACACCCCTATGCTCTTAACAGGGAGTGGCAAATGCAGTCTTGGCCCTCAAAGTGAGTCACCTGATGCAACTCAGCTTGTAGAGATTCCCACAAGGCATTGATGCGACTAGAAACTATAGGTCTCTTTGAGACCTATAGTTTCTAGTCGCATCAATGCCTTGTGGGAATCTCTACAAGCTGAGGTTCGTTTTGAGGGCCAAGACGAGGTTCGTTGGGGGATTGGTCATGATGGAACGTTTACAGTAGGGGCTACAAGACACCAAATTGATGATGCAATCTTACCAACTTTGGATGTTTCAACCATGTGGTGCAAGATCTTGCCCAAGAAAGTGAATATTTTCTTATGGCGCCTGAATCTGGATAGACTTCCACATCGGTTAAATCTTTCAAGACGAGGGATGAAAATCCAATCTATTTCATGTCCGGTATGTTTCAACGTTGGGAATCGAATGATCACATATTTTATACGTGTGATGTTGCATTACATATTTGGCGCTTGGTCCGTATTTGGTGCGACATGTCTATTCCTGTTACATATTCTTATTTAAGTTGGAAGTCGTGGTTTGATAATCTCCATCTATCAAGTGATGGGAAGTCTCGATTAGAAGTGATCGCTGCTACAGTTTGGTGGACCTTCTAGAAGTATAGGAACTCTATCATATTTAACTCTCAATGCATGAGGAAATGTGATTTATTTGACAATATTCGTCTTTGTTCTTTTACTTGGTTAAATTATCGAGGTTCTAAATATTAATTTGACCTAATTAGCTTAGAAAACCGTTGTAATATTTTCTAACCCCTTGCTATATTTCTTTTAATTTTAGTGCCGTTAAAAAAAAAACTACACCCTAAGGGCCCGTTTGGTTGGTAACTATGGGAATGAAACTATGACTTTCAAAGTCATTGTGGGTGTTTGGTTTGTGGGCCCGGTAATGAAATGGGTATATCATAGTAATAGATTCATTACACACTAATTTGATGTCTATGAAATTCATTCCTATGAGCTCATCTTTTTTCCACTACAAAATTCAAATATCTATACACTTTTTCATACCACATTTTATCAACCAAACATAAACAATCGTAATGATACACTTTTTCATATCTAATGTCATTCTACCCCATACCAAATCCGATACCCGTTGTTATTCCTAGCAACAAACCAAACCGGCAGTAAGTTGTATAGAGGTATCGATAGACCTGATACTAGCCAGTCTAGCCTACTACTAGCCAGTCTAGCCCTACTAGTCATGCTTCACTAAATTCCTTTTGAAAACCATTTGATTTAGAAAGCCGAATGATCTTTACTCGCAAATTCTTCCGTAGTAGCCAACACAGCCCCATTGTTTCCGGGTGCTAAACCCAATGATTTCAATCCCTTCTCACTTTCATTTTCAGGTACTTAATTATAAACCCATGATTGCTTCTCATCATCCCACTTTCCAATTCCTTAAACCCCTTTTCTGTGCATATCTCAACTCATTCTTTATCCACACAAAACCCCATTTCAAACCCTTCAACCAAACCCAAAAAAGATTGAAAAAACCAACCCCAAAAGTATTCATGAAAGACACCATAAGAAACATATCAAACATACTTAGGTACTCAAATTGGGACTCTGCTCAGCTAAAGTTACAATCTTTAAACATTAAATGGGATTCTTATACTATAAACCAAGTTCTTAAAACACACCCACCAATGCAAAAATCTTGGCTTTTTTTTAATTGGGCATCTGGGTTAAAGGGGTTTAAGCATGATCAGTTTACGTATACGACGATGCTGGATATATTTGGTGAAGCTAAGAGGATTTCGTCTATGCGCTTTTTGTTTAAGGTAATGGAGGAAAAGGGTGTTAAGATTGATGTTGTTACGTATACTTCTATGTTGCATTGGCTTTCTAATGATGGTGATGTTGATGGCTCTGTTGAGTTATGGGAGGAGATGAAGGAAAAAGGGGGTTGTCCGACTGTTGTGACGTATACAGCGTATATGAATGTTTTGTTTAGTCATGGCCGGGTAAAGGAGGCGAGTGAGGTTTATAAGGAGATGATTCGGTCTGGTTGCGTGCCGAATTGTTTTACTTATACTGTTTTGATGGACCATCTTGCTGGTTGTGGTGAGTGCGATTTTACTCTCTTAACTGCTCATGGTTTAATATACTTATGCATATTGTTGGGATGGTTTGCATTTAGTTTATTGGTTTATATGGGAGGTGGGGATGTTAACCTGTAAATGGGTCGATTTGGGTTATGTTTTTATCTTAAACATGTCATAATGGAAATATCTAAAAAACAGTTTGAAAATTGTCTTTGCAATTTATTTAAAATGGGTGAAAATGGTTTCGACTTAAGAGGGCTCGCTTCAACCTGAACTAAAACAACCCCCCTACCAGCCCAATCACCTCTAGCTTATATTGTTTGACTTCTTCATCTTTTGCTAGTGTAAGGTAGTAGGACACCGGGACTTTATGTAATAGTATAATCTTAGTGAATATTTTTGTGGGGTAGAGAAGGATTAGGAAATTGACACTTGTCATGTTCAAGTTGAACATGTTCAATCTCTTCTTGTTTCCATCTTTGTGTGTGTATGAATCGAAAATTCAGAACAAACCTAAGTCAAAGATATATGAGTTAACGTAACTGCTTGGGTGATTACCAAACATTAAAAAATTGGGATTTGGCACACAAGTTTGAAAGTGGATAAGCAAATCAAAATCATGATTAAATCAGCAAACATGCTAGATGAGTTGAATCTAGTAAGAGTTTCAAGATCAAAATCAGTTTAGAATAAGACAGAAATTTTGCTGGAATTGAAGTTTTCAACTAGTGTTTGAGTAAAAATACTTTTTTTGATAGTATAAATTCAACTGTTCTCTATTTAATATTGCAAGTTTATGTTAGAAGAAAGCATCCCGTGAATCAAATTTTTAGGAACAAATATATGATGTCGTGCGTGTTTTTTCCCTTTTCTGTCACCATTGTAATCCATTGCCCGTCACCAGTTGCTTTTAAGATACAGTTAGAGTTGTCAGTTCCAACCCAATACTTATAAACAGGCTGATTTGATTTATGCTTATCTTTAACGGGTCAAATGGGTAAATCATATAAGGAAAACGGGTCAGATAGGTATATTGGGTTAAATGAGTTGAAAGTTGGCCTAATTCTACATTTAACTTTTACATTATTTTAAAAATAAATGATTAATGTAATAATATGGCTTCGTAATCGTATTGAGTATATTAGGTCTTACGGAGTATATCTTATACTACAGTGTTTCAAATCAACTCAACCTGGACCGACCCATACTAAATTACCCGTTTTGACCTTTTACCAAAGGCGTCCTATTTCTACACATCAAGTAATTTTCTATTTTAGGACTTGCATTGATTATGCATAAGCCTTAAAATATGTATTCTTGGATTGTCATTGTTAGAGGACTGTTTGTATGTTTATGTTCATTGATACGTTAGAATGTTCTTACATCATTTATAGCTCTTCACAATTGATTTCAGGAAAATATAACGAGGTCTTAGATATCTTTATCAAGATGCAAGAAGCAGGAGTACAACCTGATAAAGCTACATGCAACATTCTAGTTGAAAATTGTTGCAAATCAGGTGAAACGCGGGTTATGATGAAAATTCTTCAATATATGAAAGAAAACTCACTTGTTCTGCGCCACCCTATATATGCCAAAGCTCTTGAAACTTTAAAAAATGCAGGACAAAACGATCTCCTCCTCAAGGAATCAAATCGTCATTTGTCTGTACATTACAAGAAAATTGAACCCATAGATCCTACTAATCTCGACACAAACTCCATAGATCAACGCCTCGTGTTAAATCTTCTGACTAGAAAGCACTTTATTGGTGTTGACCTTTTGCTTAAAGAGATGATGGTCAAGAATGTTTTGTTGACTCCTGAGATTATTTCATCAATTATTGAGGCATACATTGCTCATGATAGACCTCATGGTGTTGTTTTGGCCTATGAGTATGGTAAGAAACTGGGGATAAAATTTGAGAAAATTTCGTATCTTTCCTTAGTGGGTTTATTTATTAGAACAAATTATTTCCCAAACATTGTGGATATTGTTGAAGAAATGATCAAAGACGGAATTTTTCTAGGAATTAATCAAAGTGCATTGTTGATATACAAGCTCGGGTGTGCTAATAAGTCTGTTTCAGCTGCTAAAATGTTCGACTTTTTGCCTAATAATGAGAAAAGCACGACAACCTACACTGCTTTAATGGCAGCCTACTTTGCCTCCAGAAATGCTTCTAAAGGAGTACACGTGTTTAAGGAAATGAAGGAGTTAGGGATTCCTGTTGCTCTTGGAACTTATATTGTGTTGTTGGCTGGTCTTGAAAAAAGCGGAAGAGTTCTCGAGTTGGAGATTTATAGAAAGGAGAAAAAACAGATGCAAAACACGACTTTTTCTAAAAATAAAGCGTCTATAGAAGAAATGACTTGTAACTTGCTGTTTGCCAGGGATTATGTATCCTGAAAACTTGGTTCTCTTTAAAGTAGCGCATCATTTTATACATTCAAAGTCTGCATCAGCCTTTTCAGCTTATAATTACATCTGTACCGAACTAGAGGTGGCAAATGGTCCGGTGGAACTGGTTGAGTAACGGATCACAATGCTCGGGCCGGGATGCCCAAAACGCTTCTTATCTAATTCTTTATATAGACAATTAGAGTGCAGATGTGTAACAACAGCGAAATAAGACACTTTGAAATTTCTTATGCTTTGCTATCTGCCTCTTCCATCAAGTTGTTGAACAAAAAGCATACCTAATAAATTGAAATACGTATTAAACTGTGTTTTTTGTCTGCTTTAAAGTTCAACCATCGTTAGGCTTGCACTCCTTTGTCTTGGCCTCTTATGAATATCAAGCCTGAATGTGGAAGTTTGGTTCAGAACAGAAACACATTCATACGTGAATCATTCCTTTCCTTTTTTCTTTGTTTGTCTAGAGGGAAGTCCGGGAGTGGTATATATAGTTTGTTTATACAACTAACTTAAATTTATACAGTAGTTGGTGGCTCAAAATGGTATAGAACTCTAGTTTCAAAGGCTAGGTTTTATTAGGCCTGTTTTTTGGTCACTTAAGCCATTACTTAGAGATGTCAAAACGGGTAACTTTATGCGCGGGTCAAAGCACCTGCCAACATGTTTAGGTTCTTTGTGTTTTAGATTTTATATATTGTTAATGTATGAATAGAATTGCATAAAACTACATTTGATTAAGGTAATACTATTTATTTTTAAAGTTAATGATTTGAGATGTTGTAAGCATTTGAATACACATTACTAATGAAACTCCAATTATATTGCCATCTCTATGCACTATGGTTAGTTTTGCATTGTGATGCATCTCTATTATACTCTTCATTTTGATGCACCTCTAATAGCAAGGCTTGGATCAAATGGTTAACATCCTTCCCTCCCGGAGACAGAGGTCAAGGGTTTGATCCTTACTCCTTGCAAGGCCGGAGGTCCTTTCTACCTTTCGTAGAACCGGAACCTTAGGTAGGGGTAATTGTCTACATCTCAACCTCCCCCATACACAGTGGAACACGATATTAGGACTAAAAGTAGCAAGGGTTGGATCAATTGGTTAACACCCTTGCCTCTAGAGATAGAGATTAAGGTTCGATCCTTACTGCTAGAGGTCTTTTTCTACCTTTGGTAGAATCGGAAGCACCATCTCTACCTTAGGTATGGGTAAGACTGTCTACATCTCAACCTCCCCATACATCATGAAAGACGATATTGGGACCCATAACCCGTGAAAGACGGTATTTGGAGTTAATTTACTTTACTTTATGTTTTCTATGTAGTCTGATATGGAAGATTGTAAAATGTTTGACTTGTAACTTTTTGAGTATGATAGTTTCCTCTTTGACTAAATGGTGAGTGATTCACATTTGACTTGCCAATTCTGAACTCCAAATAAGTCCAGCCAAACTGCAATCATGCCCCGTGTTGCCTGGAACATCCAACTAAAGATCTTTTCCATGCAGTTTTTTAAGAGTCTATTCAATAGCGTCAACGCTATTGTTTGGAAAACAGGTGGGATATGCAAGAACCCAATTGAAAGTCATGGGTCCACTTAAAGTACATGTTATCCTTCTTCTACGTTTTTCATGTTCTCTTGTTGCTGTTGGAGAAACTGTGTTGCATATCATGATTACGGTTATAACAACCTAAAATGCGAAATGACATTCCAATATTTGATACCAACATAACCTAAAGTTTAAATCTATGTTATGATTAAAAACAACAAAATAAATGTCCATAACCTAAGTTATAATGAAAACGAAACAACTTATATACTCTAGTACACATCACACGCCTAAAGGTCCTAAAGAGGTCCGATTTCTATTTTATTTTGTACACCACAACTTTACCTAAAGATATGGTCAAATAATTTGAAACTTGAAAAATATTTGGTCCTCCTTATACCTCCCTGAGACTCGACACTTCCAGCTTTATCTCCCCCCTCCCGTTTTTATTAAACACGGTATATCACATTCTCTTTATACACACACAAAACCCTAATTATTAAAACAATAATGGCGGCAGTCTTGTGTCTTTCTCTCCAAGGTTTGAGTGGTACGAAGGACCTAGCTAAGGGTGGTGATCGTTTGTGGTATAATCCAAGGTTTGGTGATCGTTGGTGGTTGTTATTTGGTTTGATCGTGGGTTTTGATTTTGGTTCCTTGGTTCTTATTCCTTGATCCGTTTGAATCCGACCTCAAGAGGTAAACCATAATCATTTGTGTTTTTCTGTGATCTATGAGGTATATAAAAGTATAAACATGAACACCTAATCTAATGTGCTCATTTATATGAACATACGAATGAAATAACATGTCACATAAACCCATAAAATGTGTAAACGTGTAAACGTATAAACTTATATGGGTATCGTATGGAGGCCGATCCTTTTGATGTTATATTAGTTCGTATATGGTGAATAAGTATGTGTTTTTGGTGAATCAAATCATTCCTAACATGTGTGTATGAGTATGTATACAAATCGTGTTGGGAATTACAGATTTGATGATTACAAAACCCACAAGCTGAAATGAAGAAAGAAGAAACAATGAGGGCATATTATGTAATATTTAGATAGCTTTGTTAGTAATCTAGGGTTTTATCTTGTAACTGATGCGCGTACGAAGTGCGTTCGGGGTCAAAGGAACTTCCTTTTCTTCGAGCAAGTTTTTCAACAACTTAGGCAGTGAACCTAATCGTTGTAGTGTAGTATTGGGTAAGCCTCGGGGATTGATATCATTCTCTAGGGGAATAGGAATGCTAGCAAGAAATGTATGACGAGAAGGTGGGGGTTAAGGATGATTCCTTTTTTTTTTTTTTTTTTTTTTTAATCTTTTTATTGGTTTTTTAGAAAGCTAAGGTAAATATCTCGGGGCAATTGGTTTGGGGGGGGGTGGTATTTACTACCGATTACTTCTACTTATCTAATTATCTTATTTATCTAATTACTAGGGGTAGCTATGTCTATTTGATGTGTGCTCGTATGATGATTAAAAATGTGTTTACCTAGATACTATTATTCCCTAGTTATCTTTTATTGGTCGGTTGAATTGTCACACCTTATCTTAACGCGTTGTATTCCTAAGGTTGTAGGGTATGCGTAGTCTCTAACTCTTTGAGGTTATCTCTCGGGTTTAGCATACGAAATCGGCAAGCCCTTAAGCTATTTCATTCATAAGCCTCACTTTCATAAAGCATACTCAAGCATTAAATACAACGAATGATGCCTAGTTGCACTCCTAAGCCAATTTACAATTAAGATAAGAAACAACCTAACAATAATCAATAACTAGGTTTCATAGATCTAAGCAAACACACAAGAAATTTAGCTAGACATGGCAAACAAGAAGCATACACACAATCAATTGAAGACATAATGATACTTTGGATTAAAATACTTATCTCGATGTGTAAAATAGGGTTTGGGACCCTAAGATACTGTCCAAATCGGACTACAAATGAATTAGGGTTTTTTCTCCAAAAGTCTACCTCCTTAAATGCAGAAAAATCGAATTCTATATGTAGATTTACACTTGCGACGGCGTCACCTTTTGGATGGGACACCGTCAGCTCGCCGTCATTAGGGTTTCGTCTTGGCCAAGTCATCGATGGGACGACGTCACCTTAGAGTTGTGACGCCGTCATTATTCAGTTGGGACGTCGTCTTGATTCTGGATTTGGGCCGTCTGAGATGAAAAGTCTGAGTGACGCCCTCCTTCTTTACAACGTGACGCCGTCAGGTTATATGAACAAAATTTCTACTGAGCCGTCTGGTGCATGTTTTGATCAAGTCTTTATAGAGGGACAGCATCGCCCTTTGATTGGGACGTCGTCAGATTCTGTTTGAGCAGCTTGAGTGGCTTCAATCTTGACTTTGCCATTTTCTTCATGTATTTGCTCCTTTTCGTCCAAATATGCTTCATTCCAAAGATTTTGCTCACAAGAGACCTAAAAAGTGAAAAGGAACGAAATTAAGCAGTAATGGATATAAAAGTGGTCGATTTAGGGCTTAAATGACCCCCTAAAAGCGTATGTTTTAAATCCTTATCAATAACCTCCCTCTATTATATAAAGAGGGTGGCGTCTAGGTTATGAGATCATCCAAAACATAGAACTCTCCAATGAGAGTCTAGAAAACGCATAGAGCGTGTAGTAGTAGTAGTAATAGTAGTTTTTATATTTATGAATAAAGAAAACCTTATTAGTGATGTTGATTGTGTTCTTATCATTCTGCTGTGCTTTAATCAATCAATTTTACTCATAACCTAGTTGGTCCAGATCTTTGGATTCTACAATTGGTATCAGAGCCTCGTGGCTCTCGATCTAGGGCTTATAAGGTTTTCATGTAATTAGGGTTTATACCCTAATTCTTCTATAGCAGCAGATCTGAAAAGAAAAAAAGAGGCAGCGGACAAAAAAGGGGTTGTTTTGAAGAAGAACAGATTCGTTCTTAAGCTTGAGCGAGAGATCGATCGTTTAATACTGGTATGTATAATTATTTATTCTGATCGGTAGTTTTTATTCATGATGAGACCTTCGGATTTATTTTTGATTGGACAATGAGTTTGGAGTGTACTCATCTATAAACGAAATATTTGGTTAACTTGATGGCGTGTACACGGTTACGAGGAAGTACTGGTCCCCACTCATTTGATGAGAGATATCACAATATTGTACTCGCTGTCCCCACTTGCAATTGGTCCTCACGTTAATATGTTGTAAAGTAGCTAATATCACGTGGGTTTGTATTATTTATGGTATATTTTCTTTCGTTTGAATTTATTGAATTGCAATGTTGGGTGAGTGGTATTTCTATTCGTATATCTTTGGTCTGACAAAAGCATTCATTGGTCAAATGATTTGATTGGTTTGAGGATAACAGTATTCTTGGTCACTGATTTTATTGTCCATGGGATTACTTAATTGGATTATTGTACACGTGCAAGTGATCTAAAGTGCAGGTTTATGATATGACGAAGGACCCATATGGTACTGGACAAAGGACGAATTTATGTAATGTTAGTGCTGGTTGTTGTTCAAGTTAATTCTGGTTTCTAAAGTTTATACTAGTCTTGGTGAGTTGAATTTTTATTCAATGATGAACCCTAGTAATTATCATGTTTTTGGCTTGACGACACACATGTGTTTGATCCCCAACGATGATGGACCAAGAGCTTTACTATTGCTCGTTGATATTGCTAGTGGTTCAGGTTTTTATTGCCTTAATTTCATTTATTGTAAGCTTTTTGGTGTTTTTCATGGAGGGTATTTTGAGGCATTAAAAGGTTGGATTAAATAATCACAATGATGAAGAGGCCTCTGAGCAGAAACAACAACAACTTCCTGCAACAACTATCTCTAACCTCAAACTTCCTATTCTGAAAAAGGAAGAATACGACATCTGGGCCATGGAGATGGAACAGTATCTGAAATATGTAGATTATAAGGTCTGGAAAGTGATCCAGAATGGGAATTCAAAGAAGAGAATTTCCAAAGGCAAAGATGGCACAATTAGGATTCTTCCACCAGTCACAGCTGCAGAAATACTTGCTGAGGAGAAAGAAAGGAAGGCAAGAACTCTCCTAAATATGGCCATACCAAAGGAACATCTCAGAAGGTTCCACAATTTAGATGATGCTAAGGAGATATAGGAGACTATTAGGACAAGATTTGGAGGAAACGCCAACTCAAAGGCTAATGCATACAACTCAAAGAAAATGCAAAAGGCTGGTTATAAACAACAGGTTAAGGCATTTACCATTAGCAGTTCTGAAGACCTGGAGAAAGGCCATGACAGGTTCCAACAAACTGGGCTGAGAAGGAAGACATGAATCAGACAGGATTGCTAACTTTGGAAACTGGTGTGATAAACTGGGGAGAACATCCTACTAAGGAGGCATAAGTCAAGCATGCTCTCATGGCCATAAACTCCAGCAGTGAGGTAACTTCATGCTCAAAAATATGCACTGATTCATACAATAAATTGCAGTCCCTTTATGATGAACATATGGGTCAAATGGGTGATCAAGAAGTTAAATTACTTGCTTATGAAAGTGCTGTTAAAACATTAGAAAAACAAGTAAATAATCTTCAAAAACAAAATGCATCTCTTAATGAAAAGATTACCTTTCAAGGTAATGAAATTTTTGAAAAGGATGAGAAGCTTAGAAGATATAGGAGAATAGGAATGAAGGCAGTTAAAGATAAAGAAGAGCTACAAAAGATAGTTGAAAAATGGCAAAACAGTAACAAAAATCTTTGGAGGCTAGTGAATTCAGGAATGAGTTCTACAAGTAAATTTGGTTTAGGGTATGGGATAAAATCTGATAAAGAGGTTATAGGATATGAGGAAGAGGTGATGGAAAATGTTTTTGTAAATTCAAAAAGTGATTTTGAAGGTAAACCTATATATCATAGATTTGCTAAAATTGACAATTACAAGGGAGTTCCACCACCAACTAATGAGGATTATACTCCTAAACCTGAAAAAGAATATGATGAGTCCTTATTTGACTATAGTAAATGGAAGAACCCTGAAACTGTTGCTTCTCAGGACTATTCCATTGAATTTACTAACTGTCAATCCAATGACAAGAAGGATTCTATGAGAAAAGTTCTGACATCAGTGTCTCAGAAGGTAAGACCAATGAATACTCTTCTTGTCAATCTAATGACAGTGAAGGATCCACTGGAAATACCTCTGAATGTTCTTTAGAACTTAAGTCTGAGCCTATAAGGATATCTAAACTAGTTTTAAAAAGTGAACCTCATGTGCCAAAACAACCTGAATCAGTTAAATCTAGTATGTCTCCATCTAAGCTAAAATCATATTCACCTAGCTTTGTTCCTCAAAGGACAACTCCTCGGCAGAAAATAGAGATACATAGCACTGATAAAGTTAACTGGAATGCTAGAATGGAAAAGGAGTTAGGTGCAGGTTACTCCTTTGATGTTAAAAGATGTTTTGTCTACAACAGCTTAAGCCATCTGATTAGAAATTGTGACTTCCATGAAAAGAAAATGGCTAGAGAAGTTGAGGAAAGAAAGAAAAAGGCTGTAAACACTAGGAATAGGGTAAATAAACCAGTGTTGAATAATGTGAACATGATTAACCATGCTAATAAGTTTGCTACTAGACCAGTACCTGTTAATACTGGTAATACTTATGTTAATTCTGTTAGACCAAGGGGGTGCTGGTGTTCAATATGGTAATGGTAGGAAAAATTTTAATACTGGTAATATATTTAGAGTTAATACTGGTCATGTTAAATCTGGACAAGCTAAAGTTAATTCTGGATATAGATCTCAACCTACCAGTCCATTACCTAGTCCCAAGTTTAGAAAACCACAGGTGAATCAGTTCAATCAAAGACTTCATTATGGTTCTCATTCACCTGTGAGAAGACCCATGTCTCAAAATGCAGCTCAAATGCTTCAATTTTATGCTGCAAGGGGTAATTAGAGGACTGCTATTAAGCCCTTGGCAGGTTATACTTGGAGACAGACCAAACCAAACTTCAAGTATAATAGTGGACCAGTTTCTTTTAATGCTGACAAATCTAAAGGTCCACAAGGCAGACCCAAGCCTCTACAGGCCTGGGTCCCCAAGAGAAACTAATTTCTCTTCTCTATGCAGGAACATCCTTATTTGAGCAATACAGGAATCTTTAACAGTGGATCAACTGAGCAGATGGCTGGTAACAAGGATCACTTGGAGGAGCTTGAGGAAGTCCAAGGAGTTTCTGTTGCCTTTGGAGGAAGCATAGGTTAACATATGCATAGTTAGATGTTTATGGAAGCATTATGAACAATTGTGTGGTGTAATTTGGTGGTTTTGTGGACATCTTTTGATTTCTGTGTTTGATACAATACCTTTGGTGTGCTTGAACAATTTTGTTTGGTTTCTTTATGGATTAATTCTGGTGGTTTTGAGTTAATTCTATTTAAGAGTCTTGCATATTGTATTTCTCTTGGTTTTAGACTAATTTTTCAGGGAGAAGCAATATCTATCAAAGATAGAGGAGGTATGGAAGCTATACTGATGGTGTAAAACCCTAAAAATTTTAAACGTGTAAAATGACTATTATGCCCCTCAAGCTAATAATTGTAAGATTCATCAAGCTTGTTTAATTCACTTAACACTAAATTTAAAAAATGATTTACAATGATAATACATCTTACTCTTATGTCTACAAGATAATATATCATACATTCGATAAGTTAAATGGACTACAAGTACTAGCTACACATTTAAAATTAAATGTATCAAGGTAACTTTAGTAAATAATCAATACTTGATTTGTATCTCCTCAAATCACGTCCTCCCCTCCCCAATTTCAGCAAGTATCTTGACCATATAACCTTTTTTATTTACTCTCCTAATAACTACCATTCTCTCTACCCAAAATAAAATCACAAAATAAAACCCTATTCCTCCTAAACTAAAGTGACGGCACCATCTCCTTTCTACTCATTTTTCTGTCGACATCAGGGGACCCAAAGAAGGTGGCATGTGGTAAATAAGCTGTTGTGATCTCGCATGATTGGTTTGAAGTTTGGCCTGGTTATGTCGTTGGGTTGATGCTGCTGCTGTCGTGGGCTATTGAGCACAAAAGGGGTGCTAGGTCTACTTGTTTTGACCTTGTTTTTCTTCCTACTTGTCCCATGCTTCAAGGTAATCCTAAGACCTTCGACTCGTCTCTTTTCTGGTCGTGTAAATGTCCACCATGCGCATACTAAATACCCATCTATTCATTTCATATATTAAAACTTTGGCACATGAATACTATCTTTGTCACATAAAATAATGAATCGTACATGTTTATATGTCGAATGAATGATCATTAAAACCTTGTCCTTAAATCTGATTTTGAACCACTCAATACTCACGCTTTGTTAATTCTTATAACCATGCTAAGTAACATCTTTTGTCTCGTAAAATTTGAATAAGAATATCATGCGACCTCTATGATTTTATGTGGGAGTTTTGTTGTGTTTTGGCTCGTAATTCATAAGAGGGCGTGGGCTGTTATGTGTGGCGTTGTGTGAGTATAAAGACGGGTTATTTCTCATGTTGCTAACGTGTTCTGGTGTGAGTGTTTAAGAAGGTTAGAGGCTGTTAAAAGTGAGTCGTTTCTGTCCAGATCTGGTCTATGACTTTGGTCACATTAATATTGTTTTTAGTCTCATTAAAAACTGTATATATGTCTCGTTAAAAATTGTTGTCAAGTGGGCTTCATGTGTAATCTTTAGTAATGCGTATAAGGTCCTTTGAAAGCATTTTCAATCTGAATAAAAAGGGTAATCAAGTCATGTTATTGGTTGTTTAATGTGGGTCACGAATAATGCATGGTTTAGGAGTCTAATTGTTTGTGTGTGGTCATGACTGTGCGTGTGAGGGTTTTGCATGTATTACTAATCGGTGAGTTAAATTGGGTCGTTGACATGCTGAACGGTGTGTCTTGGGTAAATTTTTGTGGGTATTTTAAGGATGGCGTGTTTATTTACTTTTGGTCTCGTTGAAGTTGGCGTTGTAATGTGTTTGTGTGCGTCCTTTATGAGTGTTTGAATGGGTATTTTGAACTAAAGGATTTTCATTCTATCTTTGTGTCTAAGCGTTTAACCTAAAATACTTAAATTGGCCTATTAATAAAACGAGAATGCGCTTAACCAAATTAAACTCTAAAAGTATTAATGCGTTTCATAATGAGTATTTAAAATCCGTTACGACATTAAATGAGCTAATAATTATTATGTGAACCGAAATCCGTGTAGATTCGTCGAAGAAGACGTGACGTTGTGTATTCGTATTCGTTCATTCGTTTGCTTTCCTTTCATTGGCGTTAAGGTACATATATTCTATCCCTTTTCAGTAGGGATTTCTCATGACTTTTCGGTCCTTGACTTTACTTCACGTATGATATTCCTTTGCTATGATTTCCTTATGCTATGATCCTTTTGATATGATTCCGACATAATCCTTTGATATGATTCTGTTTGCTATGATATTCGTTTGTTATGATTATGAACTTCTGATTATGAACCTTATGATTATGATCCATCTGATTATGAACCTCTGATTATGAACTTATGTTATGGAACTCTGATATGAACCTTTGACTTCAGAACCTTTGATATGAACCCTTATGATATGATTATGCTTTGATCCTTCAGTCTGATACCCGAGCCAAATATGTGTTCCTAGTCATGAAGGTAACATGACCGTGTCATTGATGCACCAATGGCATGACTCCAGTGTGTACGAGTGATGTTGCACACCGTCCCCATTATGATATGATTATGAGCTCACTATATGTATATGATTTGGCCACTATGTTTCCGGGGGGCGTATGGATGCATCCTAGATATGATATGATATGAGAGGATATGACTTGATATGATATGATTTATATGGTGAATGATGTCGTGTGCAATACGCGTCTTCACATTCCGGGAGCTAGCTACTCCATTGGTTACTGAGGTCTCCCCTCCTATTATGTATGGTATTCCGAGGTCACCCCTCCGAATACAATGGTTACTTATGATATGATATGATATGATATGATATGTTCCGGGCTCGTGGTAGATTTCTGACAACCCTTACACTTTTGATATACCTATACTGTACTTCTGTATTCCCCAACGCACCATATTCCGTGTTAATTGTTCTCAGTACCCTTATATGACTCACTTTACTACCAAGATATATATATATATTCCATTGCTTTGATCTGTCACACTCTCATTCCGTTACTTCAGACTATCGTTCCATTCACGTATCGGGTTATTATATGTTTATTGGATTTGATTATGCTATTTATGTTTTATCTGACTACTAATTACCTTGCTATGCTATGATTAATATACGGTTATCTGATTTACCTGTTGTCATCCGATGATATGTGATCTCACTGTTATGTGACATTCTGATTTGTCTGGTGACCATGCTAGTGTGTAATCGATAGTTTTTGTCTGTTTATCATGTATACTTCGTTTAGTTAATTTTGTGGACTATGACTATCTGATAGTGCCTTTATCTGCTTGTTGTTGACCTGCTAGGTTTGCATTTTTGTTTATGCTACGGTTTGATTGGGTAAATGGTTCAACTTGTGACGTCTGGCTTGTTAATTTGTTTAGTTGCCCCGCTATGTCTTTAATTCATTTAATTATATCGTTTATACTATATTCCTACTTATTACGTGTGACTGCCATGTGTTGACTGCTGTTAGTACTTCCGCTGTCATGATACTAGTTGTGTTTTCAACTAAGGGTTTTTGCCCTGTGTGATTTCCATGCGCACTTACTAATTAATTGCTTCCGCTTGCCTTTAGATTTCTGTTTGACTTGTATGTCTTCTGATTTCCTGAATTGATTGTATGCCATATATGCGTTGTGTGGATACGACGTCTGCTATGCTTGCTTATGTTTCAGTACTTGTATGCCAGGTTTGTATGTGCTTGTATATATGTCATCGGTGCTTTGCTTTGCTTAGTTCTCCTTGTTATCTGTTTCGTTTGGATATCTGTATAATTGTGTTCTGCAGGATCCTCTTAGACTCATTGTTCTCTTTTCGTTGCGACCTTGTTATCAGTTTCCTTTGTTTCATTTCGTTTCTGCTTTTATTTAGCTTTTTTTTTGTTATATCTGTTCACTGGGCTTTTTAAGCTCAGCCGCATTTCCTTTCCTGCGGCAGGTTTTAGATTTGAAGATGGGCTTTGATGGGCTGAGAGTTGGATTATCTGAGTGGACCAACCCTAGTTACCTTATTATTTGGACATACTTTGAAGAGTTTTTGTTTTGATATTTCACTTCATTTTGGATATTGTATTTTCCTCGTCAGTCAATTGTTTATATGATTTGATACTTCATTTTTAAGGTTTCCGTTTGTAAATATTTTATTTGTATGTTCTGATATGACACCAGAATGTGACACTTCTACCCTTGTCGGGTTGGGGTGTTACAGATGGAAGTGCTACTATTCAGAGTTAAAACTGGTGATGTCACTCTTAAGTCTGTTTGACTATTTTAAGTCTGGTAGTGCAAAAATATTACCGTTAGTGCTGGTCGAGGGAAAATTTATTTTTACTGTATCAATAGTACCGTTACCTACTCTCAGGAGAAGTATGTATATGGATATTATTTAATAAAATCTATTTTTATCCATTATTTACTTTCTTTAACATCTTTAAAAGGTTCAAATCTTTTCTCTCGATAAAGTCTGTTTCACCAAAGATTAACCCTAACTTGCACCGCACTACCAGTAGTTGTAATTCACCACTTTCATGGCTTAGTCCAAGTTTAACAACAAGCACAACCAAGTGGGCTTTCTCAAGAAACCAAATGAAAGCAGCGGGTTCGAGGAAATTGTGGATTTCTTGAAAGGATCTCAAATTCGGTATGCACTTACTCATAATCCATTCATTTATATCTCTGTCATTAAGCAGTTTTGGCCGTCTGCAACTGTCATAACTCTTGATGATGGGATTATTGCTTTAAAAGCAACAATTGATACGTTGGATTATATAGTTACTAAGGAATCAGTCAGAAGTTCTGTTCAATTGGCTGATGCCTCAGGAACTACTATGCTATCAAATGATGAACTTTTCAATGGACTTCAAAATATTGGATATCTTATTGATGTTTCTTTTACTTTCTGGAAAAGTCACTTTACTCCCCAATGGTGTTTTCTTGTGCACCATCTATTACATTGCTTGAGTTCTAAAAGTGGCGGATAGGACCAAATTAGAAGCATTGTTGCTTCCGCATTGGTTTGTCTATCCACTGGTAGACTCTTCAATTTTTAAAAAATGATTTTTGATGCCATGGTTGCACATGCCAATAAAGAGAAAAAGTTTTTAATGTATCCAAGATTTTTGCAAATGATTCTTAATATTGAAACAACCAACAAGCAACAATACATTGCTGTGGCTTTTACCAAAAAGATTTTTGCAAACATGAAAAGAAGTTTTGAAGGGGTTGACATGCCTTTGTTGCCTGCTATGTTGTCTGGTGTTACTAACCCTGTAGGTACATCTGCTGCTGCTGAGTCTGAGGAACAGGATCAACCACAAGAGCCTGCACAAAGGGTACCCACTCCATCCCCTCAAAGGACTCCAACACCATCACCACATAGGACTCCTACTCCACCTCTACCTTCCCCACCAGTATATGAGGAAGAAGCACCTAAAATTCCTCTTTCCAAACCTACAAATACTACTGGATCAAATACAAAGAAATCTATCTCAAGAGGAGCTCATTAGTCTAATTCCTCAACTTCTGGCCAGAATTGACAAATTGGAAAAGGATCTCTAGAAGTCATCTAAAGCTCAAGCTGATACTGTGGTTAGATTGGTTCAGAAAGTCAAGAAGTTGGAGGCAAAGTTCAAAGCTAAAGGAATTGCAATCACTGATTTTGAAAGGGAAAAAAATTCTCCCAAAAAGGGAGGAATATGGAGGAAGAAGGGGAATCTGAGTTCAGAACACCAATGAAATCTTCTAAAGAGACCATGAGTCCTCAAGGTCGAGAAGTCGAAATCTTAGCCAAGAGTTTAAGTCAGAAGAAAAGAAAATCAGAGAAAGAGGCTACAGGTTCTGAAGTTAAGTCTGATGGTGGGTGATAACGCTACACGCGTCGTTCGGGGTCAAAGGAACTTCCTTTTCTTCGAGCAACTTTTGTAACACCCTAGGCAAAGGAACCTAATCGTTGTAGTGTAGTATTAGGGTAAGCCACGGGTATTGATATCGTTCTCTAGGGGAATAGGAATGCTAGTGAGAAGTTACTACGCTAAGGTTGGGGTTGAGGAAGATTATTTTTATCTTTTTATGTTTTTAGGAAATGGAAAAGTACGAATCTCGGGGTTTGGATTTGGGGGTTGGTATTGCTACCGATTACTCTACTTATCTAATTATCTAATCTAAGGTGTATGTAGTCTATGTCTAATTATTGTGTGCTCGTATGATAGTTTAAAGATGTGTTCACTTAGGTTTTACTACTCCTTAATTATCTCCTATTGATGGTTGAATTGTCATGTCCTTATTCTTAATTGCGTTGTGTGTCTAAAGTCGTAGGGTATGCGTTTATCCCTAACTCTTTGAACTTACCAAAGGGTCTCGTCTACAAAACCCACTAGGGAGTATAAACTCTAACTCTAAGGCCTCTTTGGATGGTTTAGCTTACAACCGCTCTAGGTGCTATAACCTAAGGTTCACAAAGATTAATCAAGCATTAAGTACACAACGAATGACCTATCGCATTACTAGATCATTAACAATTAAGATAAGAGACAACCAATCAATATTCAATAATTAAGTTTCATATTCCCTAAGGAAACACACAAGTAAATTAGCCGGACATGGAGAACATGCAAGCATACACACAAATAATCAAAGACATAATTGAATTAATGAAGTAAAACACTTATCTTGATGTAAGATAGGGTTTGGAACCCTAAAATACTGTACAAGACAGCCTTGGTTCGGTTTAGGTTTTACTCCAAAAGACTACACACAAATAATGAAAAATTCGGATTCTATATATAAGATTACATATGCGACGGCGTCACCTTATGTTTTGTGACGCCGTCGGATCGCCATCATTAGGGTTTCGTCTTGGCCACGTTAGTCTTACGACGGCGTCACCTTGTGCTTGTGACACCGCCCTCTTCACTTCGACGCCGTCGATCAAATCTAGGCCTTCTGAGTTGCGACGACCTACTCTTTTAAAGCCTGACACCGTCACTTGAAAATATGAAATTTGGCTTCTGTGCCGTCACAAAATACTCTGACGGCGTCGCGTATAAGCAGTGACGCCGTCACCTTGTCTTTCAGCAGCTTGAGTGTCTCGATTCTTGACTTTGGCCATTTTCTTCGTATATTCGCGCCTTTTCGTCCAAATAAGTGCCATTACAGCAATTTGCCTTCAAGAGACCTAAAAGTGAAAAGGAACGATATTAAGTAATAACGGATACAAAAGTGATCAAATAAGGGCTTAAACGACCCCTCAAAAGGTACATTTTAAAACCTTATCAAATATCCCTACACTTGGTATTTGCTTGTCCTCTAGCAAATGTGCTTTTAGCCAATTAATTTATAAGTTAGGGGTCATGAAGCATTGGTTCAAAACAGTCCACAACACATATAAGCCCCGCAAAAGTCATAACAAGCACGGAAATTACATACTAGCACCTCACATGGGGTGTTTGGATACTCACATCTCTCTCGGGTGTATATGCAATATAAAAAGTTGGAAATGGAAGATTAAACACTCATTAACCAGTCCTAGTACATAGATTACCATAGGCTTGAGAATAGATCAAACCTCCATCGCTTTGGCGTAAGCACCTAGGAAAGACTATCAAAGAGGTCTTTAAAGGGTTGTAATGTTAGGCTTACGGTAGGGAAACAAAGGGTTTGGTGGGATAGGCTTTTTAGTGGTGGCAAGTCAAGAATCTCTATGTTACAAGCATACGAAGAATGGCGTTGCTAAGCCAAGACTCGACACTCTAGACTCTAGCTAACTGAAACAAACAAACATAAATTTAAAGGATAGATGTAGGATGGTAGCCCGTTTTTTTTTTCATACACTTTTACTCTACCATCCTCTACGGTAACATCAAAATGATAGGGATTTATAGGCACATCCCTACACTTGGGTTTTTATTACTCTAACACTAATTTGACCCGAATTGAAAAGATCAAAACACTTGGGGTATGTTATTACGCAAATTAGGGAATTTAACGTTCCCTTCCAATCATTTTATAAACTTTAACTTTTTCCCATGAGTCCCAATCATCCCAAAACTGTGTAAAAAGGATATGACTCGACTTAGCAACTCATGCAAGCAACTAGATAATTGAACTAAGGGTTTAGGGTGATAACAATAATGCACTAAAAGTGAGTGCATACAAGGTAGGCTAAGGCGATTTGGGTGTACATTTGGGGGTGGGGTGTAAACAATGCTCTTCATTGATATTCCGGAAAAACCGAAACATCACGAGAACCGCGAAAAGGATAGGCTCTGAGGGGTTAACTAGGGTATCGTGTACTAAAGATGAGTACAACGCAAAGGGTGTGGGGAATTACTCAACCGATGTGGAAGAAGTAATTATATTACGGTATCAAACAAGGGTTATCCTAATGCCTCTTATCATTTAGTTATTCCTAACTACACAAGTGTAGTCTTACTAGCGATCTCGGAATGCATCACAAAACAAGTTCTAGAATCTAATATACTACCGGTTCACACTCTAAGCATTGAAGATAAATGCTTTTAATTCCTACTAATCTAAGGGCAATCCTCACATTTTGGGTGGAATTTAGGTGGTAAAGGGTTTTTGTGCTAGTCATGCAACTTCCTATCCGTGAGACGCTTTTGTTAAGACTAATGGCCCACTCCTACATGTCATGAAAAATTTTAAATTTGGTGCCAAAATTACCCTAACCGACATTTTCTCATGGTTTATTACACAAATACAATTGTACAAAGCAAATAGTCAAGGATAAGCATAGTTTCAAAGTTCCCGTTTATTTTCCCTCCCTACACTTAAACTGAACATTGTCCCCAATGTTCCCCAAAAGTATCAAAGTTATGATAATAGAAGGTAATTAAAAACGAAAGAAAATAATACTCCCCTGATTAGCTCGGTAGGATCCGTGTGTGAAGTAGTGGTTAAATCCTTTCCAAGAAGAAAGTGTGCGTGAAAAGCTCCTTCCAATCTTTTGTTTCTTCTTCTTGATAAATAAAACCTACACATTTGAAGAAAACAAACGAAACCTTCGCGTAAAATCGGCGGTAATAATATATATAAGACTCTACTAAACTAAGATATAATGCTTGTGGAATGGATGTTTACAGAGTTTCTCGAAAATTAAGACCTGGAAAATTCCAAAAAATTTATAAGTAGCTCAGAAAATGAGAAAAAAAGTAATCTGTTGTTTTTACTCCTTCCTGACGCCGTCAGTTATCCCGACAAAAATGGTATGCGATTTTCTGGAAAAAATTCTGGAAAATTTATATCTTTAGAATCTGGAAAAATTTCTGCAAAACATCCATTATGACTCGATACAAGCATTTGACTCGAACAAACACACATATGTATCTTTTAATGAATTGTTATTCTCATGTTTACGTTTCTTTTGAAAACGTGTGTAATCCTCCCTACACTTATCCTTTATGTAAAATACCTTTATATGCAATTAAGACGAGGTTAGAAACAAAATAAAGCATTTTTACAAATTTAAACATGAGAATAAACAATTAATAAAAGATATACGACACTAACAAACAAACGATTAAGCATGGGTTGCCTCCCACGAAGCGCTTTTCTTTATTTAAGAGTCTTGTAGCTAGACTCGTAGTCGTGCCCTCACGTGACTTCATTACCGCCATGTTCTTCAAAAACAATATCTTCATCGTTCACCATGTCACTATTATCCAACTGATAATGTTTCACACGTTGTCCATTTACGGTAAATTCCCTCCCATCGTGGTCTAGTAGCACCACCGCTCCATTGCTCATCTGCCTCTTTACTGAAAAAGGTCCATACCATCTCGATTTGAGTTTTCCCGGAAATAACCTCAGTCTTGAATTATACAAGAGCACCTTATCTCCTTCCAAAAACTCTTTAGGATTCTTTATTCGTTGATCATGCCATTTCTTTGCCCTTTCTTTGTATGTGATCGACGATTCATATGCTTCCAGCCTTAGTTCATCCAATTCTTGAAGCTGTAAGAACCTATTTGACCCTGCTTCAGAATAATCCATATTACAGGCCTTAAGTGCCCAATATGCTTTTTGCTCAAGTTCAATAGGGAGCTGGCACGCCTTTCTGTATACTAAGCGAAAAGGGGTTGTTCCGATCGGTGTTTTGTAAGCAGCTCAATGCCCGAGTGCCTCATCTAGTTTGAATGCCCAATCTTTTCTATTCGGTGGACCGCTTTTTCAAGTATCCGTTTTAATGCCCTATTTGTGTTTTCTACTTGTCCATTCGTCTGAGGATGATATGCGGTAGAAAATCTATGTGGAACACCGTACTTCTTCATTACCTTTTCCATTTGAGCATTGCAAAAGTGGGTTCCTCTATCACTGATCAAGGCCTTGGGGATCCCGAATCGTGCGAAGAGCTTTTTAAGAAAACGAATAACTACCCTCGCATCATTAGTTCTAAGAGCTTGAGCCTCCACCCATTTGGATACATACTCAATAGCTACGAGAATGTATTCATTTCCTCCGGATGATGGAAAAGGTCCCATGAAGTCTATACCCCAAACATCGAATATTTCGCAGACTTGGATATAATTCTGAGGTGATTCATCCCTTCGCGAGATGTTTCCCGATCGTTGGCATGCATCACACGTTTGAACTAATCTCTTAACGTCTCGAAAAATAGTAGGCCAGTAGAACCCGGCATCGAAAACCTTTCGTGCCGTGAGATTTACACCGTGATGTCCTCTAGACGGTCCCACATGGCATTCCTTCAGAACTCGATCAATCTCCCTTCCGGCCACGCAACGTCGAATGATTTGATCGGGGCATATGCGGAATAGGAAGGGCTCATCCCAGAAGTAATGTTTGAGCGTAGTGAAGAATTTCCTTTTATCTTGCTTGGTCATGTAGTTTGATAAAACCCTACTGGACAGATAGTTAGCATAATCCGCATACCATGGCTCAATCTCCTTAATGGCCATTAGCCGTTCCTCGGGAAAAGAGTCGCGAATCTCGGTGTGATCGAGTTTTTCAAGATCAGGGTTTTCCAAGCGTGACAAATGATCGGCAGCAAGATTTTCAGCCCCCTTTTTATCTCGAATCTCAATGTCGAATTCTTGAAGTAATAAAATCCATCTAATTAGTCGGGGTTTTGCATCTTGCTTGGAAAACAAGTAGCGTAAGGCGGAGTGATCAGTGAAGACGTCAGTCTTAGAAAGAACGAGATATTTCCTGAACTTGTCGAAGGCAAAAACCACAGCTAAAAGCTCTTTCTCGGTAGTTGTGTAATTTTCTTGCGCTACATTCATGGTTTTGCTAGCATAGTAGATTGGTTGAAAATGCTTCTCTTTCCTTTGGCCAAGCACGGCGCCTACAAAGATAGTCACTAGCATCACACATGATCTCGAATGGCTGAGACCAATCAGGGGTGACCATTATAGGCGCCTGAGTAAGATCCTTTTTTAGTTGGTTGAATGCCTCTTTGCATTCTTCAAAAAAATCAAAAGGGGCATCCTTAACAAGAAGCTGTGTCATTGGCCAGGCAATTTTCGAGAAGTTTTTAATAAACCTTCGATAAAAACCCGCATGACCTAGAAAGCTGCGAATGGCTTTAACGGTGGTAGGATAGGGGAGTTTGGATATCGCTTCAATTTTTGCTCTATCGACCTCAATTCCATTTTCAGAGACTTTATGTCCTAAGATAATTCCTTCTTTCACCATGAAATGACATTTTTCCCAATTTAGGACCAAATTAGTTTCTTTGCACCGTTTCAACATCTTCCTAAGGTTGGAAAGACCGAGAAATCATCCATGAAAACTTCCATGCTGTCCTTAATTAATTCATGGAATATGGCCATCATACATCGCTGAAAGGTGGCGGGTGCGTTACATAACCCGAAGGGCATTCGCTTGTAGGTAAATGTCCCGTATGGGCATGTAAACGTAGTCTTTTCCTGATCTTCAGGGGCAATGGGAATTTGAAAATATCCTGAAAAGCCATCAAGGAAACAGTAGTATTCATGCCCGGCTAACCTTTCGAGCATTTGGTCAATGAATGGCAAAGGAAAATGATCTTTCCGGGTGGCATCATTTAACTTTCTGTAGTCGATACAAACACGCCAACCAGTAACCGTTCTTTGTGGCACTAAATCGCCCTTTTCATTCTTTACAACTGTCATTCCTCCCTTTTTTGGAACCACCTGGACTGGGCTGACCCATGGGCTATCCGAAATGGGGTAGATAAGGCCGGTATCGAGGAGCTTGAAGACTTCTTTCTTTACTACCTCCTTAATGTTAGGGTTGACCCTCCTTTGTGGCTGAACGGTGGGTTTGTAATCTTCTTCCATGAGGATTTTATGAGTACAGAATGTAGAATCAATACCCTTAATGTCAGCCACACTCCACGCGATTACTCCTTTGTACTCTTTTAAAACTTCTAAGAGCTTCTCTTTTTGTCCAGTGGTCAACGACGAGCTTATGATGACAGGGAGTTGGTCCTTTCTTTGAAGGAAGGCGTATTCTAAATGGCTTGGGAGATCTTTTAGTTCTAAGGTAGGGGGTTCATTGATTGATGGTTTTAGCTTGTTTTCTGGCTTTTGCAGCTCAAGGGGTTCGATTTCTTCCTTACGCGGGTAAAAGGAAACAGCTCCAACCATCTTAATTTCTTCGTCGTCGCCCATTGTGTTGTTGTCATCATTAATGAATTCGTTTAATAGATACTCATCAATGCATCCATCTATATCATCAACAAATTCATCAACTTCCTCAACAAAATAAATAGGGTGATCGTAGGAGGAAGAGTGACTCATAGAATCCTTGATGTCGAAGGTTAAGCTCTTGGACCCCACTCGTAAAGTGAGTTTACCATCATGAACATCAATAATGGCACGAGCTGTAGCCAATAAAGGTCTTCCAAGGATTATTGGGACTGAGTTATCTTCTTCCATTTCTAAAATCACGAAATCAACTGGAAACTTGAATTCTCCTACCCTTACAAGAACATTTTCACAAACCCCAATGGGATATTTGATTGATCGATCAGCTAATCGAATGCTCATCCTGGTTGGTTTCAGCCCTGAATATCCGAGTTTGAGGAATAGGGAGTGAGGCATCAGGTTAATGCTAGCTCCAAGATCCGCCAAGGCATTTTTCATAGAGAGCGCCCCTATAGAACAAGGGATGGTGAAACTGCCTGGATCTTCTTTCTTCTTGGGCAGGATTTTATGGATGATAGCCGAGCATTCTTCTCCTAATTATATCAAGCCTTCAAGTTTCTTCCGATTAGATATTAACCTCTTGAAGTATTTGCTATGTTTAGGGATGTGATAGAATACGTCAAGAAGTGGTATGTTGACGGAAGCTCGTTTTAAATAAGACAATATTCTCTCATTGTCTTCTTCAGCCTTTTGATTCTTCAGACGAGAGGGATAAGGAGTCCGTGCGAGAGTTGGTCGCTAGGCAGGTGCTGGTGTTTGTGGAGGGGGATCGTGAGGAGTTGAAGGGGTTCAGAATTGCTTCATTTCCTAACACAGGTTCCCGGTGGTGGGATTCGGGTCGATGCGGGGATCCTTGGTAGTAATTCCTGATCGAGTAGTGATGGCGCAAGTTGGATCGTGATGGGCTGGGCCAGATCCGCTTATTCTTTTGTGGAGGTTGGCGAATTGACTTTCTAATTCATCTTGCTGCTCTTGAATAAACCCCTCAAGACCTTTTAAGAGTGTGGCCCCTTCTATGGTAAACTGCCCGAGTTCTTCTTCAAAGTCATCACGGATGGTGTATTCAGATCCCTCCTTTCCTTCAGTTTTCCATTTTAGATTGCCCCAAGGGTTGCATTCATCGTTTTGATAGAACGTGAGGAGTGAAGGGTCATCATAAATATCATGACTGGAAAGGAAGACGCTCTCTTGGCGTGTGTCATCACACTCATCACTCTCGTGTGGCCCTCCACAAATATCGCATATCAGGTATGGGTTAAATAACCTTTTTGGTTCTGGCGATTTGGTGAGGTATGCAAGCTTCTCTTATGCTTTCTTAATCCGATCATCGAAAGATGATAAATTTTCATTCAAGAAAGTAGAGATAATTATTGCGTTTACTGGCTCATTCCAATGGTTGTCTTGGTATTGAACGTATTCCTCAATGCGGTTCCACCCTTCTTCCGCAGTGAGATTAGAAATTCTTCGGCCAGTTGAGAAGTCAATGCCTTTTTGATCCTTACGGGAGATATTGTCGTAAAAGATTTGAACAAGCAACCAAAGGTTGATACCATGGTGTGGGGCTTGTTGGATAAGATCTTTATAACGATTCCAGGAGTTAATGATAGATTCTCCATCTGTTTGATGGAAGTGAAGAATTTTGCTCCTAATTAATGTAGTTCTTCCAGGGGGGAAGAACTTCTTGGTGAACCTGGTTGTGAGTTGTTCCCATGTAAAAATAGACTTTGGAGGAAGCTTATCGAGCCACTCCTTGGCCTGTCCTTGAAGAGAAAATGGGAAAAACCGGAGTCTAGATGTCTCCTTGGATGCTCCATCGGCATAGATAGCATCAACAATTTTTAAAAATTGTTTGATGTGGTGGATTGGATTTTCGCTGTGGGATCCATGGAATTGACATGCATTTTGGATAAGCCAAATGTCAGAGGCATGCAATACTTCATTGACTTGTTCCGAAGGGTAGACAATGGCACTAGTAAATCCAGATGCAGAGGGGGAAGAGTATTCCCCGAGTGATTTTGCTTCAGGAGGATTGATGGGCCCATTGACCGGAGTGGCGGGAATTTCCTCGCTATGTTGGCTCAGATCGTCAATGATGATGGTTTCAGGGGATTGTGGGGAATGATAGGATTCCTCGTCAGTTGTAACTTCATCAAAGTTGATGGAAGTGCCTTGAGGTTCCGAATCATGGAGAGCTTTTCTTCGCCTATTGAGCTCTCTTTCAAGTTCTGCAAATGGTTCAAGAAGGGTTTTGGTGGAACTACGGGTTCTAAGTTGTCTAAGGGGGTTGGTAGGGGGAAATGGTAGTTGGTTATCACCTCCATGATGAAAAGTGATGGGTTTACGAACAAATGTCACGAAGAAGGGGGATAGACTATGAGAAAGCTAAAAATGAGAAAAATTTACTTGATAGGAATCAAGCAAAGAAACCTAAACGAGGTGGACTACTAACTAGCTATTCTATTCCCCGGCAACGGCGCCAAAAACTTGATAACACTACAAGCGTCGTTCGGGGTCAAACGAACTTCCTTTTCTTCGAGCTAGTTTTATAACACCCTAGGCAGTGAACCTAATCGTTGTAGTGTAGTATTAGGGTAAGCCACGGGTATTGGTATCGTTCTCTAGGGGAATAGGAATGCTAGTGAGAAGTTACTACGCTAAGGTTGGGGTTGAGGAAGATTATTTTTTTTTTATCTTTTTTATGTTTTTTAGGAAATGAAAAAGTACGAATCTCGGGGTTTGGATTTGGGGGTTGGTTTTTCTACCGATTACTCTACTTATCTAATTATCTAATCTAAGGTGTATGTAGTCTATGTCTAATTATTGTGTGCTCGTATGATAGTTTAAAGATGTGTTCACTTAGGTTTTACTACTCCTTAATTATCTCCTATTGATGGTTGAATTGTCACGTCCTTATTCTTAATTGCGTTGTGTGTCTAAAGTCGTAGGGTATGCGTTTATCCCTAACTCTTTGAACTTACCAAATGGTCTCGTCTACAAAACCCACTAGGGAGTATAAACTCTAACTCTATGGCCTCTTTGGATGGTTTAGCTTACAACCGCTCTAGGTGCTATAACCTAAGGTTCACAAAGATTAATCAAGCATTAAGTACACAACGAATGACCTATCGCATTACTAGATCATTAACAATTAAGATAAGAGACAACCAATCAATATTCAATAATTAAGTTTTATATTCTCTAAGCAAATACACAAGTAAATTAGCCGGACATTGAGAACATGCAAGCATACACACAAATAATCAAAGACATAATTGAATTAATGAAGTAAAACACTTATCTTGATGTAAGATAGGGTTTGGAACCCTAAAATACTGTACAAGACAGCCTTGGTTCGGTTTAGGTTTTTATTCCAAAAGACTACACACAAATACTAAAAAATTCGGATTCTATATATAAGATTACATATGCGACGGCGTCACCTTATGTTTTGTGACGCCGTCGGATCGCCGTCATTAGGGTTTCGTCTTGGCCACGTTAGTCTTGCGACGGCGTCACCTTGTGCTTGTGACACCGTCCTCTTCAGCTTCTGACGCCGTCTGGATCAAATCTAGGCCGTCTGAGTTGCGACGGCCTACTCTTTTAAAGCCTGACACCGTCACTTGAAAATATGAAATTTGGCTTCTGTGCCGTCACAAAATACTCCGACGGCGTCACGTATAAGCAGTGACGCCGTCACCTTGTCTTTCAGCAGCTTGAGTGTCTCGATTCTTGACTTTGGCCATTTTCTTCGTATATTCGCGCCTTTTCGTCCAAATAAGTGCCATTACAGCAATTTGCCTTCAAGAGACCTAAAAAGTGAAAATGAACGATATTAAGTAATAACGGATACAAAAGTGATCAAATAAGGGCTTAAACGACCCCTCAAAAAGGTACATTTTAAAACCTTATCAGTGGGTCTTCTGCAGTTAAGTATGGTAATGACCTTGGTATTAATTATGTTGAAGAAATTCCTCAAAGAGAAGGCAAGGGAATATTACAAGAATCTCCTAAGCCCAAAAGAACCAAGAAACATATCAGAGAAGATGAGGCAAATATGGCAGAGATTTCCAGAATTAAGGCTGAGGAAGAGGCTGTTGCAGCCAAGCGTGCAAGACAACAAATGGATGCTGCACTATTAGCCAGAATATTGCAATCTCAACCTAAGGAGCTAACTGAGGAATAGAAGAAAAGACAGGATAAGATCTTAGATTCTGCTAAGTACTACACTGATGAAGATTGGGATGTTATTAGAGCTAGGCTGGAAGTAAACATGGAAATTCTACCTAATATTGGAGATGAAGATTTTGCAAGAAACATGGTAGACATGATCAATGAAAAGAAGAGGCAGCTTAGAGAACAAAGGCACAAGGAAAGGAAAAACAAGCCTCTCACCAAAGGAGAACAGAGGGAGTATATGATCAAATTCATCAAGAGTCAAGGTCATGAATGTTGGAAGATTGCACAACTGAGGAAGCTGACATCTGATGAACTTAAAACAGAGTTTGAGAAGGTGGTTGATCAGGTCAACAGATTTGTTCCCATGAATTTCGAACTGGAGGTTTCAGTAACCAAGAGAAAAGGACTTAACCTCCAATCTGAAGAAGCCAAAAAGCAGAAAGCTGATGATGTTGCTGAAGCAGAAAAGGTTGAGGATCAGCCTAGTGCTGTGAAGAAAGAGGAAGAAGCTAAATCCAAAAATCCTATTAAAAGATGGACTAGAAGGAAATCTCTAGGAAATAAACCTTCCAAGGGTGAAAAGACCGAATCAAAGAAGGGAGTAGAGGCTTAAATGGAGGACAAGGTAGAAGATCCTCCATATGAAGAGTTCACTATGGGTACTATCCCTGAGGGTCCAATGGTTGCAAAGATTGCTAATATCAAGTTCATCAAGACTGGTGACAAGGCATCTTATCAGGTGATAAAGGAAGACTATACCAGTACTGTATATGCTAATTTTTCAGGATTGCTGAGTGATGTGTCTAGGGATGACTTGAGGTGTTTTTATACACTAATGGTTGAAAAACATGGTGAGAAGAGGACTGAGGAAGAATATGAGAGAGTCCTCTGGGGAGATTTGAAAATCATGTTTGAAGCACCAGATGCAAATGATGAAATCTGGAACCTGGTGTGTCAGAACAAGTGATTAGATGAAGATATTTCCATACTTGTCAAGTGCATTGTCTAGTATTAGAAACTGCAAATATTTACATGCTAACAGAAGTGGATTATCCACTTCCAAATAGGGTTTGCAGGATTATGCTTGAGAAGAAGCTGCTTGGAGAAAGAAAGGATGATGCATGTTATCAGCTTTTGAGGTTAATTGAATCAAAAGCTCAACAACAATAATTATGAGTGTTTGGAAGAATTTTCTAAGTGTTGTTGGGCAGGTTTTAAAAATTGATAAATAAAATGAATTTTGGGGGGAGGCACTTGGTGAAAGTACTTTGTACTGACACAACAAATGGTTATCAGTTCACCATGTCTAACCCACAAAAGAACTGACTAATCCATGAGCAAACAGCTCTGGTAAAGATATCTCAAATCCGTTTATGGCTGAAAATTTTCCAAAAATTGTATGGTGTTCAACTCACCATATCTGTGAGGATGCAGAGTTGTCTAGCCTACAAGATCATGGCTTGTGGTAAAGGCTACGGAAAACCATGACAAGTCCAAAAGGGTACAGCTTTTGGTAAAGACTTAAATCTGTTGATAGCTACTAGTTTGCTAAAAATTAGATGGTTATCAATGTACCATGGTCTTATACACTAAAACATTGGCTACTCCAGTAGTGATGGCTAATTGGTAAAGAGACATCAACTCCATTAAATTTTCTATGATTCACCTCTTACAGAAGTTTTTACATCTGGAAGTGATGAGAATAGTATGAAACTTTCATGTTTTGATGTATAGATAGTCATAGTTGCTGAAAAGACAAAGGAGTGCTAAAGTTTGCTGATATGATTCTGCAAAGAACTTAGAATGAAGACAATCTCAAGGATGCAGCTTAAAGATAATTCCAAGATCCTCAAGAGTTTAAAAGAACTTGAAGTTCACAAGTAAAGATCAAGTTAGGGGAGGATTGTTGGGAATTATATTTTGTAATGGTTAAGTCTTGTTAAGTTTGGTAGAGTTAGTAGTTAAGTCTGGTAGATCAGACTTAAGTCTGTTAGTAGTTAAGTCTGCCAGTACTAAAGATGTTAAGTCTGACAGAACAATGTGTCGTTGGTTAAGTCTGTTTATGTTTAAAATAGAATACTTGTTAGAGTTATATTAGGAATAGATATGAACGTGTAGAAATATCTTAGGAGAAGATATCTTTACCCTTAGACAAGTTTGTTAGATAATTAGAGTTTCCTTGGTGTATAAAAGGATTCCTAAGGTGTTAGGTTAATGCACGATTGGTGAGCATTAATCTTTGAGCAAGTTAATAGAAAATACGAAGTTAGTTTATTTTGTTCTTCATACTTTGTGTGTTAAGATTCCGCATTAACACATCAAGCTTTTGCTAAAGAGTTCTTCATACAGCAAATTGAATTCATTCAAGTTTACTATTAGTCACTAAAGAGTTCTAGAAACTTTTGGACCTACAAAAGGCAACAACACCCAGAGGTCGGGACATGATCAATAGTCTCGTGATTATCAGCATCATCGTTCTTTGGGTTCGTCTAGTCAGAGGGGTGGCACATATCAGGCTTTGTCAACTGCTTGTAATTCTTTCAGAAAGTTCCACCTTGGAAGGACTTGTTATAAGACTACGGATGCATGTTTCTCTTGTGGTTTGACTGAGCTTATTAGGAGGGACTGTCCTAAGGCTAGTGGTAACAACAAAAAGGGTAATGGCAATGATCAATCAGCCAGTGCATCAGGTACCATTTCGGGAACTCTTTATTTATATGATCGTGTTGTATATGTTTTATTTGAGACGGGTGTAACACATTCGGTGAGTTCCATTTCGTTTGTTAAACGTATTAATATTCCCGCGACACCATTAGATTATGCTCTTTCTATTTCTACTCCCATGAAGAATCTTGTGATTATTAATCACGAATATTAGAAATTTCCTTTACATTTTGACAATAAGATCCGTTCCACTAATTTGCTTCCATTGGACATGTGTGATTTTGATATTATTTTGGATATGGATTGGTTGTCCGAGCGTCGGGGGACTATCGACTGTCATGCCAAGTGTGTTATATTTGGTGATTTGAGTGCTCCTGAATTTGTTTACCATGGTTCCCAGCCTAGTAAGTCTGTTAAGATCATTTCTGCTATGAAAGCTTGTGCGTTACTTTTACATGGTTGTGAAGGATTTTTGGCTTCAATGAAAGATACTTCTTTGGATGGTCCTCGCATCGAGAGTCATCCAGTTGTTCAGGATTTTCCTGATGTGTTTCTTAATGAACTTCTTGGTATGCCACCTGAGCGTGAAGTGGAATTCAGTATTGATTTGATTCCTGGTGTTGAACCTATTTCTAAAGCTCCTTATCGTATGGCATTGATTGAACTAAAAGAATTGAAGGAGCAGCTGCAGGAACTTCTTGAGTGTGGTTTTATTCGTTCGAGTGTTTCTCCATGGGGTGCTCCTATTTTGTTTGAAAAGAAGAAGGATGGCAATATGAGATTGTGTCTTGATTATCGTGAGTTGAACTGTATTACCGTTAGAAACCGTTATCCGCTTCCTCGTATCGACGATTTGTTTGATCAACTTCAGGGGGCGAATTTCTTCTAAGATTGATATGAGATCTGGCTATCATCAGTTGCGTGTAAAGGAACAAGATGTTCCTAAGACTGCATTCCGTACTCGTTATGGTCACTATGAGTTCCTAATGATGCCATTTGGTTTGACTAATGCTCCGGCTGTCTTTATAGATCTGATGGACCGTGTATTCCATGACTATCTGGATAAATATTTCATTGTGTTTATTGATGAGATTCTGGTGTATTCGAAGACGAAGGAGGAGCATGAAAATTATCTTCGTATTGTGCTAGAGATTCTGCGTAAGAAGAAGCTTTATGCTAAATTTTCAAATTTTGAGTTCTGGTTGGGACAAGTAGCATTTTTGGGTCACGTTGTATCCGCTGATGGTATTACCATGGATCTGAAAAAGGTTGAGGCTATCACTAAATGGCCAAGACCGATGACTGTGGCTGAGGTTAGAAGCTTCTTGGTTCTTGCAGGTTATTATCGGAGATTTTTGGAAGTATTCTCACATTTAGCTTTGCCGTGGACGAAGCTTATACGGAAAGATGAGAATTTTGTTGGAATGATGAACGAGAGGAAAGTTTTGACGAGATGAAGAAGAGATTAGTATCTGCTCCTGTGCTTACTCTTCCATATGGTACTGGTGGTTATCAGATTTATAGTAATGCGTCGAAGAAAGGCCTGGGTTGAGTCCTTATGCAACACGGGAAGGTTATTTCTTATGCATCGAGGAAATTGAAACCATATGAGGTGAATTATCCGATACATGATTTAGAACTGGTGGTTGTGGTGTTTACTCTTAAGATTTGGAGGCACTATTTGTATGGTGAGACATGCGACATCTTTACCGACCATAAGAGTCTCAAATACATCTTCACCCAGAAAAAGTTAAATATGAGTCATAGGCGTTGGTTGGAACTTCTTAAAGATTATGACGCGAATATTAAGTATCATCCGGGTAAGGCCAATGTTGTAACCGATGCGTTTAGGAGAAAATCTGTTATGTTGGCTAGTCTTAAGATTGAGCCTAGGATCATAAAAGACTTAGAGGTCGTGGAGGTGGAGTTATGTATCCGTGGGTCTGATGGTTATTGGGCGAGTTTGAAAACTGAGCCTAACCTTATCTTGCAGATAAAGGAAGCTCAGAAGGAGGATGGTGAATTATGGTCTGTGACTCAAAATATGAAAAAGAGCAAGCAGACATAATTTCGGGTGGACGGCGCTGGTGTGATTTGGTACGGAAATAGACTATGTGTTCCCAATGATTCTACTTTTCGAGAAGTTTTGTTGTCTGAAGCAAACAGTTCTCCTTTCTCTATTCATCCGGGTTCTACTAAGATGTACAGAGATTTGAAGCAACATTTCTGGTGGAATGGTATGAAGCAGGATGTGGCGACATTTTTGGCTAAGTGTATGACATGTCAGTAGGTTAAGATTGAGCATCAACGTGCTAGTGGTCTTCTACAACCTTTAGATATTCCTACTTGGAAAATTGATCAGATATCTATGGATTTTGTGACAGGCTTACCTCGTACTCTTGAGAAGCATGATGCTATTTGGGTTGTGGTTGATCGTTTAACCAAATCCACTCACTTTCTGCCTATTCAAAAAGACTATTCAGTTAGTAGATTGGCAGAAATCTTTCAGCAGGAGATTGTTCATCTTCATAGCACTCCGGCAGCTATTGTATCTGATAGAGATCCGCATTTTACCTCACGTTTTTGGAAGGTTTTACATAAGGCTTGGGGTACTCGACTCAAGTTTAGTACGACGTTTGATCCTCAGACCGACGGGCATTCGAATGCACTATTCAGACTTTGGAAGATATGTTGAGATCTTGTGCTCTTGAATGGACGGGTCATTGGGATGAGTATTTTTGTTAGGTTGAGTTTGCCAACAACAATAGTTGGCATGCTAGTATTCAAGGGTGTTGGGAATTAAACGCACCAGTACTAACAGACTTAGTACTGCCAAGCATACAGACAGGAACTGCTGAAGATTACACTAGCAGTACTAACTCACTTACTACTGCTAGTACATATAGTTTGTACTGCTTATAAGATGTGTACACATTTTGTATTTATAGAATAGATATTGTGTATATCTTATACGAATATAGTTTGATAGTTATCTTGTACAAGACTCCTTGTGCTATATAAGGAGGTCATAGGTTAGATGTTCATAACGTATCTTTTTTTAAGCTTCAAGGTTGTAAACCCTAGTGATAGTTGAGATCACTTGTATTATAATTAATAATATTGAAGCGTTTGGTTATAACATTTTTCATAACTTGTTTACTATTTCATTCATTCACTCATACATCAAGCAACATGAATCTTCTAAAGTATCAAGTAGTAGATTCCGCATACTACTTGGTATATCCTCAAAGTATCTACAACACAAGTCTCGAGTGTTTAGATCCTCACAAGTGGTATCAGATCCTTGGTTTCTGATACTTTGATTTAGAAGATCCTTACTTAATCACTCTGTTTTCCCATCAAGATTCATGGACATGGAGACTTCACAAAACAATTTTGCTGCTAAGTTACCCATGCTAAAAAGGAATGAGTTTGAGATGTCGAGGCTCAGGATTGAGCAATTCTTTTTGGTGCTGGATTACAATCTCTGGGATATTATAAAGAATGGAGACTCCTTCAAACCTTCTACCATTGAAACAACAGTTGATGGCAAGACTGTTACAAAGAAGAATGATCCTCTTACTGCAGATGAGAAAATATCAAAGAAGAATGATCACAAAGAGCTTATTGTTGATGGCAATCCCTAAAGAACATGTACTGGCTTCAGTCATTACAAGACTGCCAAAACTGTGTGAACCGTCACCAAATCAGGTTAGTCAACGATGACCATTGACCCGACCTTTGAAAAAAAAAAAGAAAAAAAAATAATAAATATAAAAAAAAAAACAAAAAGACATTAAACTATATGTTATGTAAATACTACATATTATATGAAATATCAAATATTCTATGTGAATTAAATCCTAGTAAACTAAATAAATAAATGCTATCCTAGTCCTAACTTACCTATATCAAACGTCATAACAATTTCTTCTTTAGCCTCTTTACATGCTAGGAAATTAGTTTCCAAGTTAGAAGATATATCTGTTTATTTTTTTTACAATATTCACGGCAATGCTCACGGCAATATTCACGGAATATATTTTACTTAATTCATATCATACCATTTTCTTGCTCATAAAACATATAACATACACCTTTTTCCCATTCTCTCTAAAGCAAATCGCATGGTCTCTCTGTCTCTCCAAAATTAACGAGCCAAGAAACTCCACATACTTACATCAACGGTCGGAAATTTCAAGCCATTCATGATACTCATCACAAACCAATCACATATTCATCCATAACCTCAAGCCTCTCTAAAGTATGGTCGTCGGCAACATGGTAGTCTCGACCTCAAGGCTAAAATTTATGTTTTGGTGGAGTTTTGGTTCGTATTCAAGAAGAGTTTCCGTACTCGAACGGGTGATGGTTCGTTTGATCGAGTTTGATTCATGTTCGGATAGAAGTTTCTGGTTCGTCTGCCGGAGGTTCGAGCTCTGTTTTTTTTAAGCTTCGAGTTTCCACCAGATTCGAGTTAATATAGTGTTGGTGTTTGGGTCGGTGTTCGTACTAGTGTTCGTTTTTTTATCTCGACTTTTCTCGTTGGCTTGAAGGTATCTTAGATCCATTCATAGTTTGCTTACATGATTCATACATATATATCATGCATGCATACGTATATATAACCAAGAGAACATGCCAATTTATTAAACTTTGTTTTATTACAAATATAATATATTAATTAGTGAAGAAACATATTTAAATTGATATTTGAATGTGATCTTGTTTAGCCATGTATGGAGTACTAACTGCTGCTTACTACAGTTGTTTCAGTTAACAATGATAATTGAAAGAAAACATTATATTGTTCACCTTCAAACACTTAATATATGATCAAACTATTATTTTATCATTGAGTTGAATCAAAGCAGTAGCTATGCCTAGCATAAAATAAGTAGGGAAGGTGCAAAATACGTAATGGTAATATAAATAATGATATAAGATTGGTAAGATAATTAGTTAACAAGAAGTTATGGAATTTTGATTAGCCTAATAATAAAACAAATTACACCTAGGCCATGCAAGTTCTAGTGGATAATAAACACCAACAGATTATAAGCATAAATTATAAATCGAATCCGCAATTAAATAGGTTTCTAACTAAAATCCTGTTCCCGGATTATTGTAGATTGGTTGAAGGAGTAATAGATTGATCACTATTATCGAGTTTGCGTTGGTTTCTTAAGATTATTTGCTTGGACTTGTGCACTTTATCTCATCCGCTTCAAGGTGAGTACTCGTGGCCCCATTTTTACTTATATTTTCTCGAGGAAAAATAATACTCAACATTCATTTTTATTTCATTATTTCGTTATACTCAACCATTATTGCAAATACATTATTTCTTTTGTAGTGCTAAATTTATATTATTCCCTTTTATTTTGGGACGATGTGCATTAGTTATGCTATATTATTGGTGTTATGTTTGTTCATATTGTGTGAATCAATGACCATGAATTTATAGTACATCTTTGGGTAGAGGCACCCAGTACATCTTTAGGAAGAGGCACCCAATACATCTTTGGGTAGAGGCACCCAATATATCTTTGGGTAGAGGCACCCAATACATCTTTGGGTAGAGGCACCCAGTATGACTTTGGATTTCTATCAGGACCACGTGGTGGTCGGATTGCATGATGTGGATTACATTTCTTTCACTGATTGCTCAACACTATTACTTATACATGTCCTTCATGTCTTGCATTGCACAGGAAATCTGATTTACTTAAATCTAACTAATTATCCTATGCATAGCAAAACTGATTTATATTTACTTAAAAACCTGCAAGCTCACCAACATTATGTTGACGTTTTCGAGTATTATTTTCAGGTGATCGATAGTCGTATTTTGAAGGCATGCATATTGAAGTCATGCATTGTCCTCATATCATAGACCGAGTGACTTGGCCAAGACCTTTTTGTGAAGACTTAACTATGATAATATTAAGACTTATATTTTCATTATTCAGTATTGTATAAAATCTTTATGTAACATTGTAAACCCATTTCTTAAATCATACATGGTGTTGTTTTACTATCTTATGCGATGTTTCATTTCGTTGGACCTCATGTTTCCGCTCTTAGCGGGGTGTGACAGAATGGTATCAGAGCCTGAGGTTATAGAGAATGCCGGTTTTTCTAAAATAAAAACCTTAACTATAACCAAAATAAAGTGTTCATAAAACCCCAAACATGGTACGAGTTGGCTAGCCCGAGCATTTCATCATCATTCCTAAATTATGCATAGCCTGATCAACTATGCCTAATTCAGGAGGGATCATGGAATGATGGGGGTAGTTGCCTTGGTTCATGTTTGGTTGAACCCAAAACCTAGGTCACCTAAAATTGCATCGGTCGTGTGTGTGCGCATTGCATTATATGCTTATTTTCATTCCTGTATGTGTTATACATACTATATGTCATCATATACGTTGTTAACCATGTTACTACATGACCTTACTAGAATTTAAGGATGCCTTGTTTCTGTCATTCCTTTATATCAGACGTGCTATTTGAACACTATTTTGAATGCATCCCAACAATGCATTGTTGGAGGATCAGTACTGGATATGTTAATTTTTGTGTAGCATGTTGGATTTCATAAACACATCAACACATATTAAATAGGGGCGTATGAATTAGAGTTTTAGAGAGGGAAAGTGGAAGAGAGTTGGGAACTTGGTGAGACAAAGAAAAATGATATTGAAAAGCTCCAACCCTCTACCTTGGGAGGTAGAGGGTATTTATAGTTTCTTACAAGACACGCCTCCTACGGGGTGTGGATCGTGCATATAGTGGGTAAAGACCCATCCGTCCTCCACGGTGTTACTTAACAAACTACTTATTAACATTACATGACTACGACTAAGAGCTTTCTAATGAATACATATACTTGAGGTGACCGACACTTCAACTACCGGATTTTCTAAATCCTAACAATCTCCCCCTAAGGGAGGTCACCTCAATTTACATTGAATACAAACAGATATTACATATTGATTGTTATTTGATTCTTGATTAAGATATTTGCTCTGTATTCCGTAGCCATTGATTCTTCATGTTCAGCATGTTTTGTTTACTCAAGTGGAGGTCTTTAACTGATCCACGTGATGATGAGTGTTGAGCCAGCTTTGAGATCATCTGCCACCATAATTCTCTGACTCATCCTTTGTAGTGTTACCATCATGTGACATTGTGACTTTTCGACCGACATGCTCACATTCTGGATCATGATTTCTTCTCATCAAAGTTGTGGAAGCTTTTGTTGATTCATGATATTTACAGTAGTGTAGCAGAAGCATGGAGTGAAAAATATCAGAGTCGTTGATGAAGTTATGCACTTATCATGAATTCTTTAGATATGAATGTGATGTGTGAGCATGCGGTTATGGATTGACTTCTCAATTCTGATCAGCTGCAACCGTTGTGTGTACCTGCATACAACAGTTAGCAATAAAGTGCACGAAAGTGTCTTTGATCACTTTCGTTGAATTGAGGTACACCGCCCATGGTTCCCCGTTGATCGCGACAAGTACGCCGTGATCGTGTATAATTCCTAAGAATGTCCTTGATAGGGTTTCGCAATGCTTTAGCCGTTCTCAAACCGGAACGTCTCAAAGAAGACAACACGGAGTGAGTGAACCAACAAATTGAGGTTTGCTGATTAAGGAAAATGATTTGAAAAATCGTATTGCTTATCAGAAAGCAATTTTTGCAATACAACGAAGGTTTTATATTGGAAATCAATTTTCAATCACAAACACCTTTTGATTTTGAAAACATACTACATAGTCGACGTGCTAAAGAAAAGATTTTTTTTGTGTGCACATCGACCGGTTTTTCAAAGGTATCCGTCAATCCATTTCCTCGACCAAGGTTGATTCAAGGTGTGAATCGCCCCATCGCTTCGGCCCGCTTGTTACATGTTTTATATATTGGATAGATCTCACATGCCACCTACCAAGAGCTTGTTTGATGTTGGCTCTAGAAGGCTTTCCATCTTCATTGTGAATATGTGTGCATATCACTCAGATGTTCTGGCAATACCACAAGGATAATGCGTAGGACTCTTAAGATATATTCTCATTTTCCACATTGTGTGAAAGGAGTCTTCATTGATGGTGTCCTTAATGAGATTTATTGTAACACCCCACTTCGCGGATACGCATGAATTCAAGCCGGTGTTACTTCATGGCTCAACAGTTATAATAATAGAAAATGAACTTTAATTGAGTCATTTTAAAAGATTTATCATTCGATTTATATAAAAATCAGAGTTTACAAAATGAGGTCCCAAGTGGTTTTACAGCTTTATTAAATAAGTTTTCGAATGATAATATAGCCTTCTTGAGTATCCGTGCCCTTCCGTGCCATCCTCGTGAAATTATAAACCGAGATAAACATGCTAAAAGTGTCAACACAAAGGTTGGTGAGTTCATAGAGTTTTTAGATAAAATAGTTGAGTTCAATAGTTTGATTATACAAATATCGATGAAATAAGTAGTGGGTTACGTTGTTATACACCCATAGTTCGTTTGTTTACCCTAACCGGGTCAAAAGTTGAGTGAATCCATAGAGTTTGTATGCAAATCAGTTGAACACAAGTTTCAAGGTTGGGCCACGTTGTTGCACCCAAAAATTCAGTAGTTGCAAAGATTTGTATCATTGCAACATAGTATATATTGCCTTAAGTCTCATGAACGCAAACCTTAACACTAACGCCATAATAATGACGTAAGTTACAAACATCATAATAATGATGTGAGCAACAATGCCCTCCGGTAGGAGTTTGCCATTCTCCTAGTATTCTCAAATAAAGTGCATTTGGTTACCTATCTAGCTAACACAAATGGGCCAACTGCCAATAGATCTATTCACTATATTCCGCTCACTGCAAGTGATTAATGGTTCATGATATGAGGGACTTTTAGTGGTAATAGTAAGTAACTTAAGCAATAGCAATCAGGTTCGCATAAAGATAGTACTTGTGTTCAGGTTTGTAGCAAAACGTATAAAGTGTGATTATGAACTCATAGTAGTATGTAAAAGTTTTAGAGTACTTGTGAAAGTAAATGAAAATAGTTGAGCATGTATCTCCCCCAAAAATAGTATAAAACAATTGAAAATGGGGATATGAAACTCACAAGAATATGTAAAAGTTTTAGAGTACTTATAAAAGTGAAAGCAATTAGTTGATCATGTATCTCCCCCAAAGCATTAATAAAAAGTATAAAACGGGCTACGAACTCACGGTAATTCGTAAGAATTTAAAATAAATGTAAACATATCAAGCAATATTTGAGCATGTATCTCCCCAAAACGTTCAAAATAAGGAAAAGAGGGGCTATGACTCACAGTAGTATGTAAAAGTTTTTAGAGTACTTTTGAAAGTAAAAGAAAGTAATTGAGCATGTATCTCCCCCAAAGAGTTTATAAAACAACTAAACGAGTAAAAGTGGGACTATGAATTCAAAATAGTATGTAAAAGTTTAGAGTATTTGTAATAGTAAAAAACGTAGTTAAGCATGTATCTCCCCCAAAACAATTAAAAATAAGGAAAAGAGGGGCTATGACTCACAGTAATATGTAAAAGTTTTTAGAGTACTTTTGAAAGTAAAAGAAAGTAATTGAGCATGTATCTCCCCCAAAGAGTTTATAAAACAACTAAATGAGTAAAAGTGGGACTATGAATTCATAATAGTATGTAAAATTTTAGAGTATTTGTAATAGTAAAAACGTGTAGTTAAGCATGTATCTCCCCCAAAACAATTAAAAATAAGGAAAAGAGGGGCTATGACTCACCTTGGATGGAAATCTGATTGATGTCAAAAGTTAATTCAAAGTGAAATGGTAAATGGCTCCAACACGTGACCTGAATCGATATGTCAAGTTTAAGTATTCGTATTCATCTATATGTGATTATAATGCTTTATCGATAATTAGATAACATGAAGTCTCTTCAAAAATCAATAATACTTATCTTTCTTATTTTTATGGCTCGGATGATTGTTTATAAGTCTTATCGAAATCCAACTTGTTAAATATAACATGTTTCAAAAAAATGTTAAATTTTACAATTTTGAGTATTTACGGTTTTTACCCTTGCACTTTCAAAAACTACACTTTATACCCTCAACTATGGGTTATTGACAAAATCAGCCCTTGTATTATTAACTTTGAATAAATTACATTTTTAGCCCAAAGAAAACTTTATCTTTCAAAAATTACAATTTTTATTCTTGTAGTTTTATAAGAAAAGATTACTTGTTTTAGGCCTAAATCGTCAAAAGTAAGGGTAACTATAAGCGAGGCCTTAAAAGGTTTTTACTACCTTCGGAGGATACTTTCTCAATTGAGATGTTTCCTTTTTGAATATTGTCGCGAATGAAGTGACGGCTAATTTCAATATGCTTCGTTCGAGCATGTTGGACGGGGTTTTTGCTGAGATCGATGCCTCCTTTGTTGTCGCAAAGTATAGAGATATCGTTGAGATGAATTCCGTAATCCGCTAGAGCTTGCTTCATCCAAATATCTTGTTGACATGCCTTTCGTGAGACGCATCGCTTCGATAGTTGAGATAGAGAGCCGTTTCTTTGCGAACCATAAGGTGAGACAATCTCCAACAAAGTACAAATACCACTTGTACTCTTTCTATCGACATAGTCACCGGCATGGTCCAAGTCGGCATACACTATGGTTTCTACACCCGTTCCTTTGGGATACCATAATCCTAAACATGTAGTGCCTTTAATGTATCTAAATATTCATTTCAATGCTTCTAAGTGTGATGCTTTGGGATCTTCTTGAAAGCGGCCACATAGACAAACACTAAACATAATGTTGCGTCTACTAGCCGTGAGATAAAGTAGGCTACCGATCATTCCTCTATATTTAGTGTTATCTACGGATTCACCTTCCTTATCCTTGGTGAGTTTTGTTTCCGAGGACATGGGTGTTTTAGTTGGTTTTGAGTCTTCAAGACCAAATTTCTTAAGCATATTCTTTTATTTAGATTGGTTAAAGAATATGCCATCTTCTAGTTGTTTAATTTGAAATCCTAAAAAGAAGTTTAACTCGCCCATCATACTCATCTCAAACTCTTCGTGCATGATTTTAGAAAAATCATCACATTGCTCTTGACAAGTTGATCCAAATATGATGTCATCAATGTATATTTGAACTATGATAATGTGTGATTCCTTTTTGTTGGTAAAGAGAGTATTATCTACTAAACCCATGGTGTATTTGTGTTCAACAAAGAAAGTCTTAAGCCGATCGTACCAAGCTTTTGGTGCTTGGTTAAGTCCGTATAGTGCTTTCTTAAGTTTGAAAACATGATGTGGTTTTTCAAAGTCGGTGAATCCGGAAGGTTGAGCAACATATACTTCTTCGTTAATGAACCCATTTAGAAATGCACTTTTAACATCCATTTAAAATAATTTAAAGTCATGAGCACATGCATATGCAAGTAAGATTCTAATAGACTCAAGCCTAGCTACCGGTGCATAAGTTTTGTCGTAATCAATCCCTTCTTGTTGATTATAATCTTGTGCGACAAGCCTAGCTTTGTTTCTAGACACCACATCGTTTTCCTCCATTTTATTTCGAAAAACCCATTTTGTTCCAATTATAGTTTGATTTTTAGGTTTTGAAACTAGTTTCCAAACATCATTTCTAACAAATTTGTTTAGCTCCTCTTGCATAGCAATTACCCAATATTCGTCTTTTATTGCTTCGTTTATGTTTTTCGGTTCAACGGATGACACAAAGCATAAGTAGTTACTTTGATTTTGGGCTTGTGATCTTAATGTTCTTTGATTTAATTATCCTATGACTTTTTCTAAAGGATGACTTTTGGATTCTTTGATGTTTATAATTTTTTTATTTAATGGTTCATCTTACTTGTCATTTTCATTTATTTCTTGACTTTCAACAAGTTGACTTTCAACAAGTTGACTTTCAACAAGTTGACTTTCACCTAAGTCATCATCTACCAAAGGTGATGTCTTAGAGGGAGGTGGACTTTCGTCGAATGTTATGTTCAACGATTCATTGACTCTCATTGTTTCTTTGTTCAAAACTATGTATCCTTTGCTAGTTTGCGAGTAACCAAGAAACACACCTTCATAAGACTTTGGGTCAAATTTGGTGAGATAGTCTTTATTATTAAGAATGAAAAATTTACATCCAAACACTCTAAAATATCCTAAAGTAGGCTTTTTGCCTTTATATAATTCATAGGGTGTTTTGTTCAAGAAATGACGTATTAAAACTCTATTTAAAATGTAAGTGGAAGTATCAACGGCGTTACACCAAACCTTTTGAGGTATGTTTTGTTCATTTAGCATTGTTCTACTCATTTATTGAATAGTTCTATTTCTACGTTCTACAACCCCATTAGATTGGGGTGTTCGAGGAGCCGAGAAGTTATGTATTAAACCATTTGTATCACAAAAGTTTCCAAATTGTGTTTCATTGTCGAACTCTCACACCATGATCCGTTCGATTGACACAATGTTAACACCTAATTGGTTTTGAATTTTCTTACTAAGTATTTCAAATTTGTCAAAAGCTTCATTTTTAGTTTTTAAAAAACATTGTCCAAGTAAACCTTGAGTAATCATCTACTATGACCAAAGTGTAGAGGTTCCCTCCATAACTTCTTATAGCGGATGGACCAAACAAGTCCATATGCAAAAGCTCTAGACACTTAGATGTGGAAACCATGTTTTTAGCCTTATGGCTACTATGAATTTTTTTACCAATTTTGCAAGCGTCGCAAAAGTGTTGGTCATATTTTAATTTGGTTAGGTTTCTAACTAGCTCTTTTGAGGATAGGTTTTGGATGAGTCTCATATTAGCGTGACCTAATCGTCTATGCCAAAGAGTAGAGTTATCATCTAAGGTTGTTAGGCAAAGTTTGTCTTTAGATGTTCTATCTATTTTCATGACATATATGTTATTTTTCCTAACTCCTTTAGCTATGGTGATACCATCTTTAGTATTTTACTACCATTTTCTTCAAATAGTACTTTATACTTTTTATCACATAGTTGGCTAATAATAAGTAAATTAAATCCTAATCTATCAACATGAGCAACATTTTCAATAGTTAAGAAGTTATGTGTGACCGTACCTTTGCCAATGATTTTGCTTTTGAGATTACTACCAAAAGTGACATTACCTCCGTCATACTCTTGGTATGTTGAGAAGATATTTTTGTTACCCGTCATGTGTCTTGATCATCCACTATCTTTTATCCATTCATCAGGTTCTAAGCCAACTTTCAAGCATACCTATGACACAAATAACTCAAGCGTTTGGTCCCCAATATCTCATGGGTCCGTTTGGGCTAAACATACAATTTACTTGGCTCATGTATGGAAATGATGGGTAAGGGTTCCAAGGCATGTAATTTGGAGTTTGATATGGTCTAGGGTAGTTTTGATTCCAACCGGTATGTTGATAGTTGGGTTGTATGTTGTAGTTACCTTTGGGAAAGGGGCGTTTGGCAATAGGTGTTTTAGGCCGTTGTTGAGTAGTTTTAGATCTAAATTCATTTCTAGCAAGTCCTACTCCTAATGTAACAGCAGGTTTTAGTTTAACAACATCCTTGGTTTTCTTTGTTACTTTGAAAAATTCACTACGGTCCGCTTTGCAAGCATGTCGTCCTTGCATCAGACACCACTGACCTAAGTTTTGGGTCCGTCCGGTCCGTGTTGTACTGCAGATGTGACAATTTGTTTGTATTTTTGGCCGCTTTAGTGAGACTACTTGGAATCATTACTTCATTAAAACCTAATCCACTTGTATTTCCTGGTAATTTTTGAATTCTTACTATTTCATCGGCACAAGAAATGTTTTTGTTAAATCTTTTAAATTTAGAGTTATGTTCGATGAGAACTTCTTGTGTGAGTTTTAGCTTTTCTATTACAAGACTAAGCTCTTGACATGATTTACAACCATCGTCATTTGCTTTGCCATTTTCTAATCGTTTTGCCTTTTCTTTTAACTCATAAACTTCGTTTTCTAAAAATTCCTTTTTAGTCTTTAAAAACTTGTTTTTAGTTATGATTTTTAAGCTAAGCTCACACAATTGATTATATTGTTTTTTCAAAGTGTCATCATCAATAGAAGAGTAAGATGAGTCAGAATGTACCTCATTTGATTCATGTGTCATTAGAGCGATCTCATCCTTGCATGATTCTTCATCATCCTCACTATCACTCCAAGCACCACTTACAAAAGCTCGTTGATTTTTGCTTTTAGGTGGCTTGGGGCAATCTCCTATTATATGACTTGTATCACCGCATCTAAAGGACTTCCTTTCACCTTTTCCCCTTTTGTCATCTCGGTCTTTCCGGAATGACTTCTTTTCATCTAAGGATTGCCTTACGAACTTTCCTCTTCTTCTAAAAAAACTTTTTGAAATCTCTAACGGCCATAGCATACTCCTCATCTTCACTATCCGAGCAAGTTTCTTCATCATCACTAGATTCCGTTCTTGCCTTTAGAGCAACGGATTTGACTTTCCTCTTTTTCCTTTGATGATCTCCGAATCTTCTTCCATCACCATTTCGTGTACTTTGAGATTTCCAATAAGCTCGTCAAGTGACATTATTGAGAGATCTTTAGATTCCTCAATAGCTGTTACTTTTGCTCTCCACTTCGGATGGAGTGCTCTAAGAAATTTCCTGACAAAATTCTTACCACGAAAAGTTTCATCAAGTGCTTTAAGAGAAGTAATAATAGTATTAAAGTGAGCAAATCTACAATCAATGGTTTCATCTTCAGGGATAACAAATGGTTTCATCTTTTGTTGTAGGATTAAAATCACCTTTAATAATAACAAACCAAAGATCTATATCTTTTGACTTTACATATGTTTCAAAACGGTTTTTCCAATAGATAAATCGTTTGGTTTCAAAGAGTGGTGGTCTTTGCATAGATTGCCCTTCTTTAAAGTTTTCGGAATCCATGGATCATTTCAAGTTTATAAAATACAATATATTTTAGAAATTCTTGAGCAACAAGGCTCTGGTACCAATTGTGGAAACCTAGAAGGGGGGTTGAGTAGTTTACCGTTTAAAATCTTTGTTTTGAAACTTATTGTAAGATCAATTGATATTGATCAAAGATATGTTAGTGAAGAATAGACAATATGCAAGCAATATATAATGAGTAAATAAGGAAAGAAACAATCAAACCATGACAAGTTGTTTATAGTGGTTCAATCTATAAGGACTCTTTTTCCTTGCCCTACTCCACTCCCCGAGTCTCTAACTCGAGAGTTATCTTCACTAATTAACAAGCTCCTTTAACCGGTGGAGAAAACCTTTACACGTCGCTTACACAATATTTCCGACACAAAGCTAGATGTCGAGTTATTTTACAAGGGTGCAACCACTCCCACACACTATGTATTTTGAGGACTAAAATACTAACAACTCACACTCAGAGGTTTAAGATGGTTTGGTACAACAATGATGTATGAACAAGACTAGATCATTCAATAACAAAACAAACAAGCCTTCCAACTATTTGTTTAAGCTTGATTATGCCTTGATCTTCTTTGCTACAAAAGAGGATCACTAGAATGAAATGAAATTGAGTTAGAAGTAATAGAGAGAAGGAATGTATGTGTTTATGCTAGAAAGGGGTGAGAAAACAACTTGGGTTGGCTTTCTATTTATAGACCAAAGTGATCTGCAGTGGCCACGGACCACGGAACCAAAAAAGGGTTCCGCTCTTGTATTTTTTTGGTTCCGCCGGTCTGACAGCAAGATTACAAAGATCTTTCCAAAGTCAACCAAATCTAACCAAGATCATGTAAGATATGTAGAATCCAAAACTAAAAAAAATATTCTATGAAATCTTCTAGAGATTTCAATGTGATGCAACCCATGATGTAATATGTTGTTTTCTATTTTTAGAATTAATATGTTAAAAGTAAATACATATGTGATGTTGTGTTTAGGAAACGAAAACATACTTGTTCTAAAAATGTTTACACACATTATGGTTTAGAAAGATCTCAAAGTTAATTGATACAAGACTAATCAAAATGTAAATGCTTAAGTGATGAAGACTTTATTTAAGGAAAGCTTGTTTTAATATCTATTAATCTTGACAAACTTTATACTTTACAAAAATGAAATTTAAATTTTTCGTTAACAAAACTTAGGTAAAGATCATAAAATATAAATAACGTTTAATGACGATATTTGTATTTACACTCTTTGCAACATTTCACATTTTATCCAATTGCTGGGCCAAACTGTTGAACCGTTCGACCCATCCATCAAAGAAACAACAATCCAGAGTTACTCCACTGTATTATTTTTAAACATGTAAGTACCTATAAGTATGTCATGTTATATATAGCAAAAGTAGATTTCTTACTCAACATCTTCCGAGGTGACAGTCCTTCTATATTTTTGAGTACCATAACTATCATACAGTATTGGTTCAGATATGGATATTATAGTCCCAATGACATCTGCGTTTACATAGGTGCTATGTAAGTTAACGCGTACAATAAATGGATATAAATGTATGATTATGCAGACTTATTTAAGTAAATTATCATCATGAAAGTCTGCTAAAATCTGAATAAAAAATAAACAAAAATCAATAAATATTACCAACAATATCAGTCTTTGAAAAGTGCCTTCTCGTAAAGTTCTGAAATGGTTCAAATCTAAAACCACGAGTATACTGGTCCAAGGGACCAACTCTTGTCACAGAGGTATTCTTATAGAATCCGATTTTGTAACGATGACTTAGCAACGGGAACTTCCCTCCGTTCTCACCAACCCCAAAGCTTCCCACTTTGTTTAGGACCCTTCATCCAGAATAGCTTGAAACTTATTCATATATGCCTTCTTTATAAAAGCTTGCAGGTTACCCTAAAATATGGACAAATACAAATCAAATAAATATTTATTACTACAACGATACTAAAAACATTTTATAAACAGGTTGAATTAAATATTAATATAATGTATAGATGCCAAACTGGATATGACTGATTAGTTGAATATGAAAAAAAAATGAATGGAAAAACATATATGTGATGCAAATAAAGAACAAATAAAGTGGATAAATATAAAAGCAAAGATGAACATAAATTCTTCTATATGAAAAAATAACAAAACAGGGTGATGTTAATAACCTGTCCATCTTGGAATAGTACTTCTAAACTCCAAATTTCAGTTGGCCTGGTGATAGGATGAGCTTTCCATATACGTACCACCATCACCAAAATTTTTGCATCATCTAGCATGGGGTCAATGTCACTCAAAGCATTAATGTCTTGATCCATTTATTTGGACTACAAATGACACAAAATTAATATATCTTGCAAAGATGTCAATCATATAAACAATATTCATAATTCAAAAAACAGATGAAACAAAAATATAAATGATTGATTATTATTAGGCATTTCAAATACCTTTTGATTGTTTTAAGATGAAGTTATAAGAGATGAAAGAGGAGTTGTTAAGGATGCACTGAAATATATAGTGGTAGGAATTAGGTTAAATGAAGTAAATTGAGAAATTCCAGTAATGTAAAGATTTAAAATTTAAAAGTTTTAGCTAAAAATCAGGATGTTAAGTAAGGTAAGGATTCAAGTTTTAAAAGGTTTAGCAGGAATAAATGATGTTGGTTAATTTCAATAATTTTTTTTGAATAAAATTTAAAACCTTCCTCTATTATCTACTTATATTTTTCAAAGTTTAAGTGTTAAAAATTATAACCAAACTACAAAAACAAATCGGTGATGAACATATATAGATCAAATAAATTGCAAATAATCGAATGATAATTTCCACTTTATTTAACAGGAGGAACAATCACTATAGCATGAACAGGTCACGACATTTATGATAAGGTTAATGTAAAGTGAAAAAAATGAAACAAAAAAGCATGAACATTTGGTTTCGGGGATGAACATAGAAATCAAATAAGGTTTATGTTATAAGCAAATATATGGAAAAACATATAGGTGATGCAAACACTTTTATTTGTCATGAAATCAAAGGCAAAGCAACATAAATCAGTAAAAATAAAAACATATAGCTTCAAATCTCCAAACATATAGCTTCAAATCTCCAACAAAAAGAAGTTTGATTGTATATGACTTGTTAGATAATAAAAATTATTAACAGTTATAGACTAAAGTGAACATGACACCTACATTATATACCTTACCTTTAGGTAGTTGTATTTCAATAGCCGTCATACATTGTTGTGCAATAGTGATTTGTAAACGATAAATACCAAAAAAAACTAAAAACATCATACTGTTACCTATGCGTTGAGCAGTGGTAGCTATGATTGCAGACGCGTTTCCATGATATATTTTTAAGCAGAGCAATCATTGACGTTTATTGATTGGTGTGGGGCCAGGATTTATGCAAAGAAATCGACCTAAAACATGAATGAAAATTTAGAATAAATAGAATTCAGATATTGGCATACGAAATGGGTAAAAGTAGTAACCATATGAACTCGATTCCAACAAAAATTCACCAAAAAGCTTTATTTGGAACCAACTAACTTGAACAACACAAAAAGCAAAACAATAGTGATCTACATACTAATTTCCAGATACGCTAAGGGGGTGTTAGAATAGCTTATTTGATTGCTTACCGGTGTACTACAACTTTAAAATGCCAATTCCATTAGCTTATAAGGTTGTCAACTTCAGTTTATAGACTAAAGAATCAATAAGCCTATACTAATAAGCTGCAAAAAATAAGTTTACTAATTTTCCAAATCTCAATAAGCATATAAACTCAATAAATATGAATGTCACAAAAAATGCTCTGTGGAAAACAAAAACTACCAAAAATAACATACCTTCAATTCTTAATACTCTGCTAATCAGACGCTGCAAATTCCTCCATTGTCAACCAAAAAAATGAAGCCACCATATTTGCTGAAAAACAAAACAACAAAGAATAACCATAAAGGGAAAGTTAACTACAACATAAGTCATCAACTACAATGAAAATGCATCAATTATATGTTGTTCTTTGTCATTTAAGCATTTCCTCAAATACTTTGTATACACTCAGTACTTTGTAGTTACCAAATAAACTTTTTGCCAACTATGCATTTCATCAAACATGTGGTGTACATAAAATCTGATGAAAATAGAATAAACCAAAAAAATAAAAATAGCATTAACAATATACTCCATTAAGAATAAAAAGAACTTTAACAATCTAATCCATCAAAATCGAAAAAACTCCATTCATACCTGAATTAATTCAATTGAGACAACGATCCAAATTGCTAAATATTGAAGTTCCATGGATTGCCACGCAAATGCTGTCGAACAAATATACCAATTGAAATTTTGGATCTGTTGGCCACACCTTATCAAAAATTGATTCAAATTATTAATTATGTCGGTTAGGATCTGATGTAGCGGGTTTGAGAGGAGGAGATTGTGTGTGTGTGTTTTTTTCCGATGATAAATGTTGCGAATAAGAGTGGGGTACTGAGTTCCGCCCAAAACAGTTGGAAAAAAAAGGGACGGTCTAGATCAAAGTAGTTTCCAGGTGTCAATGGATTAGTATTTTTTAGGGGAGAAATAAAGGCCGATTCCTTTTCTTCTAATCGTGCTCAATTCCATATAACGGTTATGTTCTTGCAAGTTTAATTTCTTTAATGCTGCATTAACATATTTTTTATTTGGATATTCAACCGATTAAGTTAGGGTTTCATTTTCTTTAGTTTTGTTGATCGATGTTTAGGGTTTTTGTTTTAGGGTATCGCTACTAATTAATTCCTTATCTGCTGAAGTTTATCATTATGGAAGTTGGTTAGCTGCATCATTATGTTCTGAATTCATGCCTTAACTTGTTAAGGCTATCGTTTTTTGAAGTTATACGTGGAACTTACTGCTATCACTACAAGAAAAATGGGTATTTGGGAGAGGGGAAAACCGTGCCTAATACATAAAATGTCGTGCCAAATGCTATTTGACACGAATTTGGCTCACTTTTGGCCCCATCCTAAATATAAGAGTGCCAAATATGTTTGGGTTGGGCTGAAATGGTGCTAAATAGTATTTGGCACAGTTCTTGGGACAGTTTAACTTATGGGTGCCATGAGTGAGGTATTTGGCACAGTTGATAATCTTTCGTTCCAAATGGGCATTCGTCACACTTTTATATCCCGTGCCAAATGCGTATTTGGCAAGGTTGCAAAAATCGCTAGGCGGTAGCTGGGCGGCCGGGTAGGGCCTAGCGATTAATCGGTTAGGCGGGGATTAATCGGATTGGATTTTTTATATATAAAATTATAAAATTTTGAAAGTATATGCCCGATTTGGCCGATCTAGCCGATTTTTTTTTCTGATTTGGCCGATTTTTTCCGATTTTACCGATTTTTTTCCGATTTTGCCGATTTTTACCCGTAACTGATTTTTCCGATTTATCCGATTTTTTCTGATTTGGCCGATTAATCGGCCGCCTAGGCCGATTAATCCGATTTTTATCCGATTTTTGTCAGTAACCGATTAATAAGGCCGATTAATGAAAATCGGAACGGCTAATCACCGCCTAGCGATTAATCGGCCGCCTAGGCCGATTTTTACAGCAGAGGTATTTGGTACCAATTCGTTTCCCGTGCCGAATGCTTTTTTGGTACAATTTTTATTTACCGTGCCAAAATTAACTAGGACAGTTTTATCTACCGTACTATTTTTGTATCAAATGAATTTGGCACATTTTTATCCGCCTTTCCAAAACACATTTGGCACACTTTTGTGTTCATTATAAAAATCATTTGGCACGGTTTGTCTAATCATTGCTAACGTGTATTAGCACCATTTTATGTTACAAATAGGTTTTAGTACTCAATCGTATCGACCAACCATCTCAAATATGTGCAAATATAATTCAATAAAAGCCAACAATTAATAAAACTCAAGCTTTATTAATCATCCATAAAATTAAGTCAACAAGGTTACTTGAATAACATAAAGTAAAAAACCAATATCTCTTCTGAAGTGCGATGCCTAAAAACTATTAGGTTAACTACAACTTCATCTTTTGTAATAAACTCCCCCAAATCTCTTTTGAAGCGCAAATCTGCACATACAAAATAGCAATATGAAAGTTACACGTTGAACTATGATGTGAAAAATGGATAAGTTAGTCAACACATACACAACCCAAAACAGATTACGATAATGGTAAGAGAATTAAAGAGTTATATATGTGGTGACTAGGGAGTTATCGGGTCGGGTTGAATCGAGTATTGGATTTTTGCAAAGTGACCAACAACCGGACCCGATTAAGAATCGGGTTATCGGGTTCGGCTGGTATTCGGGTTGGGTTATGTAGGGTCGGTGATTCAGGTTATCGGGTTCAAACATCAACGTATGAGATTAATTAATACAACTTTTTAAAATGTAGATAATCAAACTTAATAAATCAACAAGGATAACTTAAAAAAAATCAGTTGCCAATTCCATCGTAATTACCTTATAATTGCTAAAGTACCAGTAGCCAATTCCATTGTAAATATGTTATATGCTAAATATCTTATAATTGCAAAATTTGGCGAATCAATATACATGTAGTAATAGTAGCCATCAGAAAGACATAACAGACAGTAGCCATTAGGACACTAATTGCTAAAGTACCAGTAGCCATTCAAGTAAAAAATAAACTCCGCAAACTACTCTCATTACATTAGGCTGCCCCCGGTAAAGGGATTGAATCCTTTTACTTTTCACTACCACACGCCTTTCTCCAAATGACCAGGCGATTAGGTGCCCAGTAAGGGCGACAAAGTTCACTTAAAAAAAAATTTTTACACAAAATAAAATTTCATTAATAATTAAAATGTTACAATACTAAATAAAACAATAATATATTAAATATAAAAACGATACGAAATACATAAATCATAAATCTAATCCAATGCTCCCCGCAGAGTCATAAGACGAGGATACGATAACCGAAAATCCCTCGACATGCAGCCAAATCTTCCTCGTCTAGCGAGAGGTTCCCCGTAGCTCGAAGTTGGTAGTCGGTTGATGCACCTACACCATCGCTTTTGTTCTCCGATAGCTCCAATTTATTTTGTGCCGATGTTGTCCGATACCTTTTGAACACACCGCCACAACTTGTCAGCAATCTCGCGATCTTAGCGGGCTTGATCTTTCAAAAATTTGTCGATCACAGCTTTTCGTTCAGGCGTAATGTCGTTGCAACTCTTGTAGTTTTCTCTTATATGTTCTTTCTCCGCCTTCGCCTGGTCAAACAATTCATGACGCTTATAAGCGCTGAGCCTCATCGTCGTTATTGCATTGATTTTGAACGTACAGTTGCATATCTTCAATGGAATGGGGGAGACGGCAAGCCATATAAAATCTTGTGTTGAGAAGTATTTTGAGTTTGAATTATGTGAAATAGATTTGTGGATTGTATTGTGTATTTATAAAGGTTATTATTTTTTATTTTTTTTAAACCGTTGCAAAAACGGTAATTTTTTGGACATTAAAACCTTTATACTCGATTGTTCAGACGATCTATTTGGTTGGGTTTGGTTGGCGATCGAAATAACCACATCAAGACGATCGATACAAATCGATCGCCTATACACCCTCGATCGAGTGTCGAACACCTCTATTGGGGGCAGCCTTACAAACTCAGTAAAAACAGTCCAAAAGTAATGTATAAAAAAACCAACTCAGTACCAAACATTACATTATAGACGTAGCCATTCACATTACAAAATCAGTACCAAACGTTTGATGCATCATCGTGTATGGTATTAGGCTTTTAAAATTATTGCTTAAAACACTAAGGGCATGCTTGGTTAAGGGGATAAGGGGGGTGGGGAATGGGTAAGGTATTCAAAATGGCCCATCTTTCTCATTATATAATGCTTGGTTAGGGAGGGGTAAGGGATTGATTACCCCGTAATGGGTAATGAACCATTATAGAATAAATTGAGGGGTAAGGGATTGATTACCCACCTCACTTATTCCTTTGCATTCCTTTCCCTTTCCTTTTCCCTTTCCCTTTCCTCACTTTGAACCAAGCGCGCCCTAAATATTGATTTTCGGATCTTTTCGGGTTGACCCGATAACCCGATAAAATTAATTATATAAACCTAGCCCGACCTTGTAACAATTTTGGGTTATCGGATTCGGGTGAAAACAACTCGACAAGATTTTTTAACCCGATTTAACCGGACCCAATAAGCCTTATCGGGTTCGAGTCGGGTCAACCCGACCCTACTAACACCCCGGTGGTGACTATAATTGTAAATATCATAGCAGACAAGGGTGTGTCATATGCTAGAGTGGTAATTATTGTAAAGATGCATTACATAGTGAACATAAGTATTTTACTACTTCTACGCTATAGATATTATGCAAACTCAGAGAAATACTGATGGATGCTGACAAACAATATTATATAAATCCGAATTTGTTTGAGCAACTTGTGATTAGTGTTGGTCCCTTTTTTCGTTTAGCCATACCTATGCGAAGCTGATGCATCATTATTATTCCGCCACCTGTGGAACGTCTTCATACATCAATTAAACCTGTATACAATACAAATTTCAATATGATTGCCCTCATCATAAATTTTATTGCTCCAAATAAAACTAACTGTACGAAAAGTTAATCATCTGACCTGTTATCAGCCTATCCGACCCAACCATTTTTCCACAACTGCCACTTACCAAATAAAATGAGCAAATACCGATCGAGAGCATGGACTTGTTGAGTATTAACTAGAATAATTATCTGAGATTTTCATTTTTTATTGACCAGTATGAGGTCCTTAAGTGCTCTAGCTATTAGGATTTAGAAAATCCATGAGTTAAAGAGTCGGTCACCTCAAGTATATGTATTCGTTAGAAAACTCGTAGTCGTAGTTATGTTATGTTAATCAGTAGTCTAATATAACAATCGCGGGATACTGGACGGTCTTTACCCACCGTGGTTGCCACGATCCACAGCCCATGGTATATTTTGTAAGACACTATAAATACCTCTACCCAAGGTAGAGGGTTGGAGTCATTCATTTTTCTTTTGTTTCACATAGTTCCCAACTCTCTTTCTTTTCTCTAAAACTTTTCTCTCTAAACTTTTATACTTTGATCTTGGTTGTTATGTGTTTATGAAATCAAATATCTAATATTGATATCAAGAAATGGTTTGATCACTCATCTTTCATGTTCTTGGTTTTAGTGGATTTCATAAGGTTTTTGGGGTTAAAAGTGTTTAGAAGAGTTTAAATCATTTGGATCATTTCTAGTGTTAAAGTTTGGATTTTGGACTGCATTACTTTGTGTTTAGAATCATCATATGTGCTTAGGTTTTGAATTGGAAGGCTTGAATCATCGTGGGGGTTATTTTTGATGTAAAGAGGTTGTTTTGAAAGTTGTACTAAGCGAAGTCGCGCCTCGATAACCTTTCTTCGGGTTGAAGTGGGAGTTTCTTGAAGCGAAGTTGTCGCCGCTACGCTTGGAAAGCCGAGTTGTCCGTTTCAAATGAAGTTGTTCCTGCGAGTTGTGCTCTGCGAGTTGGTTTTATGCGACTTGGCTATTAAGTGAGTTGTCTCGCGACTTGTGTTCTATGTGACTTGTCTTTTAAGCGAGTTGACCTCAAAGCGAGTTGTCCACTAAGCGAGTTGATTAAGCGAGTTGACCTCAAAGCGAGTTGGTTAGGTGCGACTTGTCAAGTTCACTACTTGTCTATTGAGACTTGTCACTTCTTCGTGCTACATTTTATGGTTGTTCTTTTGATTTTGTAAAACTCGCGGAAATAATCAATTTCGGTTTAATCAAAGAATAGTAAAATCCCGTAGAATCTGTAATCATGTCTAACAACGTACCTACTATCGTCTCTTCATTTCGATGACGCTCAAGCCGCCGATCCCACTCGCCCTCCTATGCGACATAACTACATTATGCTCAGGCTCAACGAATTAGGTTGTACCGTTTGGGAAAGGAAAATGGGGTTAACATTCTCAAATCAATTGATGAAGGACCTTTATCGATTGAGACTACCGAGACATACGAAACCGCCGCGGATGGTTCATGATCTTAGGTTTGGACACCAGACGTATGATGAGCTCAATGAAAGGAGAAAAAGAGATACGATGCCGATATCGGGCTTCAAACATTATACTTCGTGGTCTACCAAAAGACATCTACAAGTTAATCAATCACAACACCGAAGGCGCTTGGGACAATGTTAAGATGCTTCTCTCGGTTCAATTGACCAAAGAAGACAGGGAATCTCAATTGTATGATGATTTTGAGAACTATAAGATGAACCTCGAGAAAGTGTCACTGAATACTATGTGAGGTTTCACAAACTTGTGAATGATATGAGGAATATCAAAATGACCATGCCAAATATTCAACTCAATTCAAAGTTTGTGAACAACATGAATCCCGAATGGCATAAATTTGTCACCTCACCAAGCTAACCAAATGATTAAGGCACACCAACTATGAGCAATTGTATGCCTTCCTACTTCAGAATGAGAAGCATGCTATGTTTGAACGAATGATTCTTGATAAGTTCAAATCTAATCATGGAGATGCAAGCTCATCAAATGACTCAACAACATTCAACAAAAATGTAGGAGTTACCACCAAAGCTTCTCAAGTCATACCAACGGGTAACGGTAACCACAAGCTCATTCCAAATCCAGCATATAAGCCTCCAGACCCAAACACAATCATGGAACATGTCATCAATCAATCTGCTCTTATGGTTAAGCAAAATCTGAACCTCACTCCACACACTAACAATGATATCAGAACTACATCCAATCTACACAATCATGCTGTTGTCAGAGATGGTAAGATCATGGTGCAACCAGTGCAAGAAAGACAATATGAACAAGGAAAGGGTGGAGTAGGTGGAGAGAATGTGGCTAATCAGAATCGTGGAAGGAATGCAAATCAAGGACAAGGAAAGTCAATCAAGTGCTACAACTGTGGTGGTGAAAGACATATTGCAAGGAACTGCACATCTCCAAAACGCCTCAAAATGCAGTATTTCGGGACAAGATGCCGCCTTTGGTGCGGCTCGGACGCTGGAGCGATTTTGGATGAAGAAGAGTTACATCGCTTCTTGCCGAGGGAAATGACAAAACATATGATGCTAATGTGGATGAGCGGCAATTCAGAAATAGCTCACAATCATCAAAATGCCTTTCAAGTTGCCGACTGTGATGCATTTGACTCTGATGTCGATGATGAACCTACGCCTTAAAAATCTTCATGGTTAACATTTCACCAATGGTCTCTCCAAAGGTCTCATCACCACAACAGCCTAGTCCATCCAAAGATTCAATCATTTATGAGGTATTAAACTACTGGCGCGATGAAGTTGATGAGCAAAAGATACATAACAAAGTACAATCACATGAAACTAATGAATCAGATATAGATAATGTGGGTAATAGTAATATTTTCCCATATGATCAATATGTGATACAAAGTGAAAGTGAGATCACACCAAGTGATGCATCTTCTGCAGTCAATGATGACTATGTTTTTGATGAATACACTGCATGTGCCCCTGATGATTCTATTATCTCTGAACTGAATGCCTATAAAGAACAAGTTGCCATTTATGAACAACGTGCTAAGTTTGAGCTAACTACCCGTGAGCAGGAAATGGATGACCAAATGCGTACAATTATTAGAAAAAGTAATTTTAGGGAAGACATATTAAAGCAAGAGCTAGATTCCTTAAAAGACAAACTAAACAAAACTGTTGAGCAAAAGCAAGAACTTCAAGATAATGTTAAAGTGCTTAAACATGAATTTAATGCTAAGGAATCAAAACTTTCAACTGATTTTTCCAACCTAAAAACTTTGAAAAACAAGCTTGAAAATAAGTTGTATGTACAAGGGAATACCATTCATACTGCTCACATGATCACTAAGCACAAAGTCTTAGGCGATAAGCATAGTATTCCCCTAGTAGAGGAGCCAAATCCCGAGTACTGTAAAAAGGGTAAAGCTTTCCATACGATTGTATATGATGGTAATGAGATACTCAAGCCTAGGCAAACACCATCATGTATTGGAAGGACGGAAGAGGATAGAAAATTAGAAGATGCCTCTAGGGAGAAAATGGATAAGAAGCTAAAAGATCCTCAGTGTAAAAAGCAAAACATAATGATCAAACCCCATGATTACACTAAAGAAAATTGGATTTCCTTGAACATGTTTAAGCCTCAAACTCAATTAACCCCAGAACAAGTTTTTTGGAAAAAAGATATGGATATGCTAAAAGCAAATGTACTTGTTGAAACAAACACTCCCCTTAGGAAAGTGCCTCCAGCTACTGTGTATCCTCCGAATACACCAATGCATTTAGTTCCTAGAACCCTTCCCACTAAGAGCAACACCTTAATCAGCCTGTATGTTGTTTATCAACTATTCGTTGATTTTGAAAAGATATGTAAGAAGAGAATCACACCTACAGGGATAACTGAACGGGAAAGGGGTTTTGAGCAAACTAAAGAATGCTATTTAACTGAGGTCATGCCTTTCTTTAAACAATTAAAAAATCAATTTGAGAGTCTTCAAAAGGGGATAGACTCAGAGATTAAATAAATGGAAAAAGAATTTGATGCAATGATAGTTGAGGTCAATAATTATGAACCGGAACTCAAATATAATGAAATTGAAAGGAAGAATCTGCATATCTTAAATGAGAACTTCATATTGAGTTGTGTGGCTCAAGATGTGTTTTATACGGTTACTAAGTATTCTATTACTGCCTCTCAATTTCATGAATTATCTGTTGCTTTGAAAGTTTCCCATGATCGTGTCATTGAGCTTGAAAACAAAAACTCAAAACTAAATGAGAAAATTGACCAGGATGATCACGATAATTTGTAAAACACTTTTCTAAGCTGGAAGTTGAACATTTTGATTTGCAACTAAAATATCAACATCTCAAAGAAAATGTTAAAACATCAAACATCAAGATATCCTCGGATGTTCCAGAGTTTGATGCAGTTTTTGAAATAAACAAACGTGACGAATTGATTCGAGCTCACTGTAACACGATCAGAAAGTTGAAAACCCAGATTTCACAATTAAAGGGTGAAAAGAACAATGTGACTGGCTCCCAAATGCCTCCTCCTTTAGATTCTCAATTTTCTCAAAACTTTCATCTTCAAAACATCATTAACGTATTACAACAAGAAAATGAGAGTTTTCTAGAAGAAAATGAAAAGGTCAAACGACACTTCAAAGAGTTATACGATTCAATGAAAGTCACTCGTGACAAAAACAATGAAAAAATAACTTCGTTACATAAGGAAATTGAGAATCAAGAGTCGGTAAAGGGAAAATGCCACTTGTCTTTAATGAGAATGTTGCATCAAAGGCATCTGCAGATTCTAAATATACTGTGATTGTTAAATACATTCCTCCTCATCTTAGAAACAATGAACTTGTGTTTCATGATTACTTTTATCATATTAAGGATAGTCTAGAATGCCTTCGTGGGATTGTAGAAGAAGATCGCATAAATAAACCACTTGATAGTGAAGTTAGGTATGCTTGCTTATATGCCAAACGATCTCAGGAGCTTTTAGAATGTTTAAGAGCAACATGCCCAAGATCCTTTTGTAAGAATGATAAAGTTATTATGCCTTTTTTTTTGGGGTAAAAGGGATTTTTCACCCTGGTAAAATTCATTATACCAAAAACATTGAAGTACAAAGGATGAGGGTGACATCCCTCATCTCAGTCCCTTAGGACACTTACAGACTCTCATATAAGAATGACAAAACATTCTTATAACTTACCTACGTAAACCTACCAATAACCACAATATAAGAGTGACATGCCACTCTTATAACTAATACTTGAACATAAGCTACATCGACTATAAAATATAAAAAATAAAATGAAATTCAAGTATAAACACTTGATTCTTCAAAAGTCGTCATAGCAGTCCAAAACGTTCCACGAAGCAGCCTACACCATGGTAAGAATAATCACCGGCACCATCCTCACCAAAAGACTAGAACGAACCCCCATACTATGGCACTATTCTTTACATCTTTAGCATTCACTTGCAAAAATGAATCCGATTGAAAACGCGAAAAGAACCTGCCATAAACTACCAAAGAGCTTAAATGCAGTATACAAACCGCAACTTACAAGTCATGAACAATACCACAAGTGATCAAATAAAGTAATCAATAATAACCAGCAGCAAATATCATTGTTCATCCACTAAGCAAATACCAGATCGCCAAAAACACTTGAACACCCAAACTGATAATAGAAGACCACGATCATAGGGTTTCAAACAAAAATCCTAACCAACTGTTAGGAACTTGAACACAACCTACCCAAAACAGAATCCAATAGCAGCGCATCAGATCTTTTTGGGACGATAATAGGGTATACCAAAACCCTAACATCCAATTCCAACGTATTAGACCAAATAGATGCGAAAACTACATAACATAGCAATACGAATCCAATACACTGGAATGAAACAGCCCCAAAGAAAATAAAAAGAACGAGTAGTATAAACCATGGTAGAATCACGCATTCATACATACTCGACTTGCATCAGAAAATATGAACCTGCAACGAAACCCTACGAGTTAGGGTTCATAACCATCGAGAAATCAGCAACCACAGCAGAACATCAATGATAATCAATTAGTACATATCAATTGCTGATATTGCTCTATGCCCAGTGTTAAGAAAGTGAACTTTAATGTGCCTTCAAGTAGTTCAGATCCCAGCACTTCTAAACCTGAAATGCAAAAAGTAGCAAAACCAACTAATGTTCCCATTCCCTCTACAGGAGTAAAAAGTGACACCAAAGCGAGCAGGTCAAAGCCTCAAGGCAACACAAAGAATGATAGGACCTTGCAAGCTAGGAATGTTCAGTGGAAGAGAGTAGAAGATCACCTTAGGAAGAATGAAACTATGTTGAATAAAACGAATCGTGTTGATTCTAGTGTTAGCTCTAAGCATGTTGTAATTAATGCAAATTCTGCTACTTTTGGCAAAACATGTAATGATGATTGCTTGATTTTTGTTACTAATCATGTATGTGGTGTGAATGATTTGATTAATGCTGTTAAATACCCAGTTAAAATTGTTAATACCAACAATCAAGTTAAGAAGGCTAGAAAGCTAAGGTGGAAGAAGGTTAGAAAACATTGGAAACCCACATGAAGAAAATTTAGTAATGTAGGTTATCAGTGGATACATACTGGCCGCAAATTTAATCTTAATAAGTTTTGCCCTAAATTATCTAAGTCAATGCCCATTAGGAAATGGATGCCTACCGGTAGAACTATTCCTTTAAGAAGTGAACATACTTTGAATAGGTCTAATGCGTACACTAGCACTGCATCTATCTCTAATGATTTCATTGATTCTGCTTCTGATGTGGGTGTTCCAATCACTGTTACTAACCAAATGGAACCCATTCTTTCATGGGGATCCCAATTATTCGGTTATCCTATCTTGTCTGTGTTTATCGGGACTGTAAAATTCAGAAATGATCACTTTGGAGCTATTTTGGGTTATGGAGATTATGTTGTTGGAAGTAGTGTGATCTCCAGGGTATACTATGTTGAAGGTCTTGGTCATAATTTGTTTTCTGTTGGTCAATTCTGTGATTCCGATCTAGAGGTAGCCTTTAGAAAACATACATGCTTCGTTAGGGAATTGGATGGTGTAGAACTTTTGAAAGGAACAAGTGGAACCAACTTGTACACCATATCCATCGAAGACATGATGAAGTCCTCTCCAATTTGCTTACTCTCAAAGGATTCTAGAACAAAGTCATGGTTATGGCATCGTCGTCTAAATCACTTGAACTTCGACACCATAAATGATCTTTCCAGAAAGGATTTAGTAAGAGGCTTACCCAGACTAAAGTATGAAAAGGATCATCTTTGTTCAGCATGCCAGTTGGGAAAAAGCAAGAAGTATGCCTACAAATCCAAACTGTAACACCCCCAAAATACCGCAGCGGAAGATTGTCTCATTGGGGTGCTACTTCATAATACAAAGTACAAGTTATAGAAAACGACCTCTAAATGAGACGTTTTGAAAAGTTACCATTCGATTAATGAAATCAGAGTTACAAACAACGAGGTCCCAAAGTATAATATATAAATGTTTACAAAATGTTTCGAATGGTAAATACGAATGTATAAAGTCTTCAAAATATGTCGTGCGACTCTATGCTTCAAACTCTAGCTATCGCCTTAAGACCTGAGATAAACATGCTAAAAAGTGTCAACACAAAGGTTGGTGAGTTCATAGAGTTTGTTTTGATAAGTTTGAAAAGCCTTTAAAGAATGTTCACACATCAAAGGCATTGTAAATCCACTCAGTTCCAAGTTCCGCCCATACAAAACTTGCAACCTGTGTGTTTACAACCCACTGCTAAGAATAGTACGTCAATCATGTATGCATGTATCATAGTAGTTAAAAAGTATATGTGTCACCACAAGGGTCTTCCAACAACTTAATTTGGGATGTATCTAATTTAATAGCCTTCCAACAACTTAATTTGGAGCCACTAAATTAATGGTCTTCCAACAACTTAATTTGGAGCCACTTGTGTATGTATCTAATTTAATAGCCTTCCAACAACTTAATTTGTAGCTACTAAATTAATGGTCATCCAACAACTTAATTTGGAGCCACTGAATTGAATAACGTAAATAAGTATAATGCATTCAAGAATAACGCAAATAAGTATATCATAATCATGTATGTATGCAATCAAGTATTATGCAATCAAGTATAAAAAGTATAGCGTAGCATACAAGTGTAAATGTTTTGAGTATTTATACAATTAAAAGCAAGTAGTTGAGCATGTATCTCCCCCAAAGAGTTTGTAAAACAATTAAACGAGTAAAAGTGGGGCTACGAACTCACCTTAAAAATGATATCACAACGTATAACGGAGTCGATGGATAAGCCTGGAAGTCTCTACGTATAACCTAGAATATGATGTCAACTCTTAGACTTGGAATAACGCCTAAGAAAACATGAACGATCCTATATATGCCATTATATTGATCATGACGTAGTATCTGTATGTTTGTTTATAGAAATGGTTTTAGTTTGTATATCTCGTACTACCGTTCGGGCCATCATAATTCAGAGGTCATGCATTAAACGTTCGAGGAGCTAGGACACTTTAAATCGTAAATCCAGCAACTCGTCGATCCGTTTACCCAAATGAACCCCTCACATGAGTTCCCTAATGTTGTAGTGCTCAATACGTAAAACATGTATTTTAATTACTTGATTATATGATATATTAAGAGTTTATAAATACAATAAATAAAATAACAAAGTTTATAAGTATTTAAATAAGTTTGAGTTATATATACTTACTTTAAAATAGAATGCTTGAGTATTATGGAAAAATAAAATATTAACGGAGCTTCGACGTAGAATTTGCAATCTTCGAAAACCCACGACTATTAGAATATTATAACAACGCCTTCTTGAGAACCCGAAGAAGAAAAGAAGATTATAACAACGTCTTTTTGGAGACTTGAAGTTATTTGAAGATTATAACGACTCTTTCTTGAAAACTTCCAAGAACGAAGATCAAAAGCTAGTTTTTCTTCAAGAACACATGGATGTTCTTACAAAATCTATAAGAAATGCCTTAGGTTTAGGAGTTTAGATGATTAGAAGGGGTGGTGCAAGAAATTATGAAGGTTTATGCTTGGTATTTATAGGCTAGAGATTTTAGTTAACTATATATTGGGTTAAAAACTAACCATGGTTAAATTTACACATGTAAATGATCTAAAGGAAGCATGCTTAGGATTTTGATACCAAGGTGATGACTCCCCTCCCTAATTTCGTTCATATAGAGATAAGATGACTTAGGTGGATAGTTTTGGTATTATCTTGATTACGGAGTGAGTTTTGGTTCCGTTAAATGCTAACTGAAGCCATAAAATGTAAAACCGGGTATCGTAAAAATATGAAACTTGCAGGAATGATGAAACTCATCATTATACTCCATCTAAAAATATAAAATGGGTGATAAGTCTTATTGGGTGCAAAAACGCTGCTTAAAACTGGAAATACGGGTCAAAACGCGTAATTCGCAGTTTATCAGAAAAGAACGAAATTTCAGGGAAACGACCGTGAATTTATTTAGAGTAGACTAAAATTAGTCTAAAAGTGATAGGAGATGTCAAACTTTGGTTTTCTTCATACGCGGGATAACTTAACAGTTATTCGTGAAGTTTAAAAATTACGCGATTTAAGAAAAAGGTAGAACGTACAATGTTAATTTCTTTATGGTCAAAGGAGGAGGGAAATATGTTTGAATTTTCCAAAAATACAAAAGTTTCTATTCATCTTAGGAAATACAGTGCATGAATCGTTAAGTCTGGATGTAAGTAGAATTGTTTAAAACGTAAGTTTAGTTTTGTTATGCGCTGGGCTTATTTGGTAACATAAAAATAATAAATCTTAAAAATTCTCAAATTAATCATGAGTGATCTAAAAATTTATCTGATGTGAGGAAAATTATCAGAGTTGATTTTCGTTATGCGTGTGATGTTTAAACGGTGGACCGTCTAAAACGAAACTTTAAAACGATGTTTTCTTAATAACTTTTGCGAAAATGATCTAACGATTGTCGAACTCTCAGGTCATTACTAAAATAATTTATCTTACGATAATGTGAAATAAAAATTTCGGGAGTGAATAGTAACGGTGAATAGTAAAAATGAATAGTGACCCGAAAAGGCGAATTGTAACACAAACCTACAAATTCAGTTATGGAAGTTCTTCATACTATTCACATGGATTTATGTGGACCTATGAGAGTGCAGAATTAACGGGAAGAAATATGTGTTAGTCGTGGTTGATGACTACTCTCGATTCACTTGGGTTAAGTTCTTAAGGACAAAGGATGAAACTCCAGATGTCATCATTAAACTTATCAAACAGCTGCAGGTTCGACTTAACAAGACTGTTAGAATCATCCGAACAGACAATGGAACTGAGTTTGTTAATAAAGAACTTAGTGAGTTTTATGAAAGTGTTGGAATCAGTCATCAAAGAAGTGTTCCACGAACTCCTCAACAGAACGGTGTAGTTGAAAGACGAAATCGAACTCTTGTGGAAGCCGCAAGAACAATGCTGATTTATTCAAAGGTTCCAACATTTCTCTGGGCTGAAGCCATTGCCACTGCATGCTACACCCAAAATCGATCCCTAATTCACACAACTCATGGAAAAACTCCATATGAACTTGTCCACAATCGAAAACCTGATCTATCCTTCCTTCGTGTGTTTGGTGCTTTGTGTTATCCAACTAATGAGGGTCAAGATTTAGGTAAACTGAAAGCTAAATCGGAAATTGGAGTGTTTGTAGGATATGCGCCAAACAGAAAAAGATACCGAATCTACAACAAAAGAACCCGAAATATCATGGAAACAATTCACCTTACGTTCAATGAGCTAACAGGGCAAATGGCTCCAGGACAATCCAGTTCCGGACCCGTCTCTCAACTGTCATTAAGTAGTCCCATTAGTTCCTCTCTTGTACAGAATCCCTCATCTGCAGTTCCATATGTACCACCTTCGGAAGAAGATGTGAAGAAATTGTTTAATCCAATGTTTGATGAATACTTTGAATCTCAGGACAACATTCACTCTACTACTTCAACAGAGGCAGCTCCTAATCCATCCAACACAGTCAATCCATCCATCTCTATGTCGTTATCTCACGAAGCGCCTACTGCAGATCATTCTTCATCATCCTCAACTCTTCAATCTTCAAGCGTACATAATGGAAATGTTACTGCAGTCACAGATGAAGAAAACCCTTTTGCCACTCCAGAAGATGCACCGTTTGAAAATATTTTTTCCCCTGATCTATCATCAGAACCATCTTCATCAGGGGAAAACAACTCTGCTCCCTTAGTTCTTCAACCACAACCACACGAGCATTTCAGGAAATGGACACACAACCATCCATTGGATAATATCATAGGGAATCCCTCTCGTCCGGTATCCACCCGTAAACAGCTTGCAATAGATGCCTTATGGTGCTTCTTCAATTCCATACTATCAAAAGTTAAACCAAAAGATGTCAAAACCGCAATGTCAGAGGACAGCTGGTTCAATGCAATGCAGGAAGAAATTCATGAGTTTGACCGACTTGATGTTTGGGAATTAGTACCAGCTCCTGAGTGTGCTATGATCATTGCTCTCAAATGGATCTTCAAAGTGAAACTTGATGAGCATGGGGATGTATTAAAGAACAAGGCAAGACTTGTTGCAAAAGGATATCGTCAAGAGGAGGGTATTGACTTTGAGGAATCATTTGCTCCAGTTGCACGTATTGAGGCAATCAGAATCTTCTTAGCTAATGCTGCTAGTAAGAACATGGTGGTTTATCAAATGGATGTAAAGACTGCCTTTCTTAATGGAGATCTGAAAGAAATCGTGTACGTCAGTCAACCAGAAGGTTTTGTGGATCCTGAACGTCCTACTCATGTCTATCGCTTAAAGAAGGCTCTCTATGGTCTGAAACAACCAGAAGTTCATCTTATCTACTGGATTTAGCAAAGGAGCAGTGGATCCCACATTATTCACCAGAAACTCAAGCAAACACTTAATTCACGTTCAAATTTATGTAGATGATATTATTTTTGCCTCGACCGACCCTACTGAATGTGACCGTTTTTCAAATGAAATGGGCTCCAAATTTCAAATGTCTATGATGGGACAAATGTCATTTTTCTTGGGATTATAAATTTCACAAAGTCGCAGAGGCATTTTTATCAATCAATCTAAATATGCTAATGGAATTTTAAAGAAATTTGGATTTGACACTTGTGACACCGTTGACACTCCCATGGTGGAGCGTACTAAACTGGATGAGGACCACTTAGGGATCATGGTAGATAAAATGAAATATCGTAGTATGATTGGATCCCTGATGTACCTCACAGCCAATAGACCTGATATTCTGTTCGCTGTATGCATGTGTGCTAGATACAAGGCTAAGCCTACCAAAAAGCACCTTGAAGCGGTTAAACGGGTCTTTCGGTATCTCTAAGGTACCATTAACATGGGACTTTGGTATTCGAAGGACACCAACATGTCACTAACAGCATATGCAGATGCAGACCATGCAGGGTGTCTAGATACACGTCGAAGCACATCAGGTGGTGCTCAATTCTTGGGAGAAAAACTTCTAAGCTGGTCTTCTAAGAAACAAATGAGTACGTCGATATCCTCTACAGAGGCTGAATACATCGCCATGTCATCTTGTTGTGCTCAAATCCTATGGATGAGATCCCAACTATCTGACTATGGCTTTGACTTCAACAAAATTCCTCTGTATTGTGATAACAAAAGTGCCATTGCTCTCTCCTGCAACAACGTTCAACATTCAAGAGCAAAGCACATCGACATTCGACATCATTTCATTCGGGAACAAGTGGAAAAAGGTGTGGTAGAACTCTACTTTGTGAGAACTGAATATCAGCTAGCAGACATCTTCACTAAAGCACTCCCTCGAGAACGTTTCGAGTTTATTCTTCCACGTCTTGGACTCAAGAGTCTTCAACCTGAAACACTCAAACGTCTTCAAGAGGAAGAAGAGGAGTATAGGCATCTATTCATCTATACTTTGTACAAATTTTCGTCAAAAACAAAATACAAAATTATAAAACCAACAAAAAGAAAATAGAAAAATATAAAACTTTCAAAAAAAAAATCAATAAAAATTTAAAAATCTAGAAAAAATTTTCAAAGAATATTGTTGTTTTTTGTCTTGATCTTTTTATTCGATTTCATCTACGGTCTTTGTGTTGTCATTCAAAGAGTAACACGAGTCTTTAGATGAAGTTCGAATGTACATAAATTGTTTAAAAAAAATGATGAGATGGAGAAAAATGGTGGCTTACTGTTATTTCAGATTGTAATCCGTGTTTAAAAAGAAAGAACAGAGCCATGCTTAATCTAATTTTTAAAATCTCATGCTCTGATTCTAAAAACCAAAATGTTTGTCGGCAAATAGACAAATGTTTCCTTCACAAATATTTTTCCTTCTAAATATTTATCATCTAATGAAAACAAATTGCTTTGAAAATAACTTGGACCATATTTTTGAAAATCATCTGGACTTATTCCTTGACAAAATCTCTAACACTCAATCAACAACTCATGTCATTGATTGAGGGGGAGAATGATTTCATTAACACAAAAAGTTATTTTTCAATCAATTGGCACGTACTCAAGCAGGATCTAAGTTTGGATAATCAAAATGAACAATGTTCTTTATCAAATGGATCTAGACCAAAGCGAATGTCATGTTTTCAAAAGATACTCAAGCATGTTTAATCATTGGAGTTTAAAGTCTCAGATCTGATCCTTATCGGTTAAATGTTTTCTTAAGCAAGTCACAATTCTTCTCAAAAGCTTTCAAAAACAATTTAAATCAATAGAGATCACAAATCTCAAATGACTTGAAAATTGTGATCGGGGGAGAATTTGTGATTTAAATTGAATTTAAACCGAAAACTCAATAAATGGTTGTGAAAAGTGTTTAACAAGGCGTCCCTCCTGCATATGTCTAACGATTTCAAATTTTCCTTGCATATGTTAAGGGGGAGCATCTTTCTTATACCATAAAGGGTTAAAACGTGATGATTTGTCTCAAAGTGCAAGCTCTATCTAATATGTGCTAAACTCTTTTCGAATCTCGAAGCACATATTGAGGGGGAGCATTTTAAAAGGAAAATAAACCTTCAAGGTACAAATATTCATATGTTTCAACTAATGTACCTTGATTGACTTTCTAATGGTTTCCGTATGGCTATATGATCGTGAAAGTGCTTCTAAGAGCTCTTTTGAAAACCACATCCTTTCCCAAAAATATCTTTAACAAAGTATGAAAAATACTAATTTTGATCAGGAAAGTGATGTTGATATCTTTTAGAAATTGTTGATCAAAGAATCGAATCTTTCATTTTTAAATCTGAGATTTTCAAGTCCTCTTGCCACCATGTACCAAAACTATTTCAAGTATATGATGCACATGTTGAGGGGGAGCTTCTTCTAAAAATATAAAAAACAATTCAGGTACAAAATGTTTTGATCATGTATCACAAGTACTTGGATTGATTTTCAAATGGTTTTCAATTGGTTCCAATGGAAGAAGAACAATACTGAAAGACTGACCTAATTTACTTTATGTATGGAGTTATAAGGATGGTTAGGTTAGGTATTCGTTCCTACGATCCCGCCAGAGCCGGAGGGATCTACCCAGGGACAATCCACTAGATAGTGTAGAAGTCCTTAGGTATGATGAAAAAAAGGAGATAAATGAGAAGATGGGAAGAGTGCGGACTGAGACAGAGCTAGTACTGGAATAAACCCAACAAGGTTCTAGTTATGAAGTATCGGTAAGCACTGAAGGGGTTGAAGAATGAAAAAGAAATGAATGAGAAAAGGGTGAAAAGAAATAGACCTCCATTATTTCAACCTTAGGGCAGAAACCGGGTTCAATTCATAAGCACCAAGGTAACACCGGTATTGAAGACAAGACGTCATGGACCCAGTGACGCACTGCACTAAACTTCCCTAGCTACTCAAGTTCCTCTTAAAAGGACTTGTTTCATTCTCACGGGGAACCTACATAATCTATCGACTCTCTCCTAGAGATTGTTGATATTGAAGAAGGAGACCCTCTCCCTAGTCTCCGACATAGGAACCAAATGTACACAATTGAGTCTAGAGCCACGAGATCATCAATTAATCTCATTAGGACACTGTCAATGAAGACTCTCTGTCTCACACAATGTGGAAAGAGAGAATATATTTTAAGAGTCCTACGCATTATCCTTGTGGTATTGCCAGAACATCTGAGTGATATGCAAACATAGTCACAATGAAGATGAAAAGCCTTCTAGAGCCAACATCAAACAAGCTCTTGGTAGGTGGCATGTGAGATCTATCCAATAGATCAACCATGTGACAACTGAACAGAAACAATGGGGCGATTCAAAATTATGAATCAATCCTGGTTTAGGTTATGGATTGACGGATACCTTTAAAAACTAGTCGTTGTGCGCAAAAATCATTTTTCTATGGCACATCGACTGTGTATCACATTTTCAAATATCAAAAGGTGTTTATGATTGAAAATTGATTTTTCATATAAAACCTTCGTTGTATTGCGAAAATTCTTTCTGATATGCAATACACGATTGTTGTTCAAATCATTTTTAATCAATCAGTAAATCTCAATTTGCTGGTTCACTCACTCCGTGTTGTCTTCTTTGAGACGTTCCGGTTTGAGAACGGCTAGAGCAGCTGTGAAACCCTGTCAAGGAGATTCTTAGGAATACTACCTGATCACAGGCAGTACTTGTACTGATAAACGGGGAACCGTGGGCCGTGTACCTCAATTCAACGAAAGTGATCAAAGACACTTTCGTGCAATTTTATTGCTAACTGTTGTATGCAGGAACACCCTGACGAGTGCAGCTGTTCATAATTGAGGAGCCAATCCATAGCCGCATGCTCACACAGCGCATTCACATCTAGAGAAATCATGATAAAAGCATCAAACAACTCTGATATTTTCACTCCATGCTTCTGCTACGCTGCTGCAAATATCATGATTCATTAAAAGCTTCCGCAACTCTGATGAGAAGACATCATGATCCAGAATGTGAGCATGTCGGTCCAAATGTCACAACATCACATGATAGCAACAATGCAAAGGAGCAGCCAGAGATATATGGTGGCTGATGATCTCAAAGCTGGCTCAACAATTATCAACACGTGGATCTGATAAAGACCTCCACTTAAAGTATCAAACATGCGGAACATGAAGAATCAAAGACTACGGACTACTGGGCGAAGAACATAATCAAGAAACCAAGAACAATCAAAATGTAATATCTGTTTGTATTCAATGTAATTTGAGGTGACCTCACTTAGGGGGAGATTGTTAGGATTTAGAAAATCCATGAGTTAAAGAGTCGGTCACCTCAAGTATATGTATTCGTTAGAAAGCTCGTAGTCGTAGTTATGTTATGTTAATCAGTAGTCTAATATGTAACACCGTGGAGGACGGACGGGTCTTTACCCACTGTATGTGATAAGGTTTTAAAAGGTACCTTTTTGAGGGGTCGTTTAAGCCCTTATTTGATCACTTTTGTATCCGTTATTGCTTAATATCGTTCCTTTTCACTTTTTAGGTCTCTTGAAGGCAAAATGCTGGAATGGCACTTATTTGGTCGAAAAGGCGCGATTATACGAAGAAAATGGCCAAAGTCAGAATCGAGACACTCAAAGCTGCTGAAAACATAAGGTGACGGCGTCAGGTGTTAATTGCGACGCCGTCGGAAGATCTTTGTGACGGGACAGAAGCCAAAACTCCTATTTTCAAGTGACGACGTCAAGTTATAAAAGAGTAGGCCGTCGCAACTCAGACGGCCTAGATGTAATCCAGACGGCGTCAGAAGCTGAAGAGGACGGCGTCACAAGCATAAGGTGACGCCGTCGCAAGTCTAACGTGGCCAAGACGAAACCCTAATGACGGCGACACGACGGCGTCACAAAACATAAGGTGACGCCGTCGCATATGTAATATTATATATAGAATCCGAATTTTTCAGTATTTGGTGTGTAGTCTTTTGGAGTAAAAACCTAAACCGAACCAAGACTGTCTTGTACAGTATTTTAGGGTTCCAAACCCTATCTTACACCAAGATAAGTTTTTTTACTTCATTAATACAATTATGTCTTTGATTATTTGTGTGTATGCTTGCATGTTCTCCATGTCCGGCTAATTTACTTGTGTGTTTGCTTAGGGAATATGAAACTTAATTATTGAATATTGATTGGTTGTTTCTTATCTTAGTTGATTAATGATCTAGTAATGCGATAGGTCATTTGTTGTGTACTTAATGCTTGATTAAATCTTTGTGAACCTTAGAATATGACTCCTTGAGTAGTTGTAAGCTAAACCATCCAAATAGTGCCTTAGAGTAAGAGTTTATTATCCCTAGTGGGTTTTGTAGACGAGACCCTTTGGTAAGTTCAAAGAGTTAGGGAACATATGCATACCCTACGACCTTAGACACACAACGCAACTAGGAATGAGGACGTGACAATTCAACCACCAATAGGAGATAATTAAGGAGTAGTAAAACCTAAGTAAACACATCTTTAAACTATCATACGAGCACACAATAATTAGACATAAACTACATACACCTTAGATTAGATAATTAGATAAGTAGAGTAATCGGTAGTAATACCAACCCCCCAAATCCAATACCCCGAGATTCGTACCTTTCCATTTCCTAAAAAATATAAAAAGATAAAAAAATAATCTTCCTCAACCCCAACCTTAGCGTAGTAACTTCTTACTAGCATTCCTATTCCCCTAGAGAACGATATCAATACCCGTGGCTTACCCTAATACTACACTATAACGATTAGGTTCACTGCCTAGGGTGTTGAAAAACTTGTTCGACGAAAAGGAAGTTCCTTTGACCCCGAACGACGCGTGTAGCGTTATCAAGTTTTTGGCGCCGCTGCCGGGGAATAGAATAGCTAGTTAGTAGTCCACCTCGTTTAGGTTTCTTTACTTGATTCCTATCAAGTAAACTTTTTTCTCATTTTTAGCTTTCTCTTAGTCTATCCCCCTTCTTCGTGACCTTTGTTCGTAATCCCATCACTTTTCATCATGGAAAGTGATAACCAACTGCCACTCATCAACCAACCACTAAACAACGCTTTACCACCAAACAAATACCCACTGCTTGACCCAGCCTCCGCCAACCAACTTCGAGCCCGTATTATTAGTGAAATTGGAGAGCTTAGGAAATTAAATAGGATAATTGAAAATACGCTCGAGGAAGCCCTTAAGGAGTCTGATCACCCTTTAGATAGTGATTCGACCACAAGTGATTCGGATGATGATCTAGAAGAGGAAGATTATAAGGTGTTAGAAATTATGGAGGGTAGTAAGGAGGAGGAAGAACTTAGGGAGTATGTTGATTCATACCCTAAAGGGAAGGAAACCGCTTATCACTATAACGTGGTTAACTTCCCAAGACCACCTTTCGAGCCTCACATAAGAAAGGGAAACCCTAAAAACATCAAAATACCATGTATGATTGGATACCTATATAGGTATCACACTTACATTGACTATAAGGCACCCATGAATATAATGTCTAGGCTCTATTACAATTGGATCATGAGCAAAAAGCTAGAGCCTATGAGGGACCCCTTTCGCCCTAGGAAAGCAAGTAACTATGTGGGGAGGGTTAAGGGATTGCATGTCTTCATAGGTAACTTCACATATAGGTGTGATTTCATGATTTTGGAAAATGTTAAGGGCATCATTGATGGGTTTTTAGGAGATGTGATACTTGGAAGACCATTTATAGAGGAGTCTAAGATGGTTTATGATTGAGAGAAGGGAATAGTCGAGTTCTCAAATGAAGCCGAGAGTGTTAAATATATAATGCCTCACAAAAATAAGAAGTTTGAAGGCATGGATAATTTAGATGTAGATAACATTCCGGCATTCGAAGTAGACTGGAAGAACAAAGTTTACTACACTGCTTGTCTTGAACTAGGCCCTGAATATATTCGTGATAAGAGAAGAGTTAAGGAGATCGAATGGGCCTCTAAACTTTCAAGTAAATGAAAACGTAACAGCCATATCACAACTAAATGGAAACGTACCAATTACTGTAAAGAATTTAAGTTTCCAAATGCAATATCAAGCAAATGAAAATGCATAATGTCTTAAACAGTACTGGACTACTGGGTAATACATTCATAAGCACTAAAATAGCATAGACATGATCCAAGATCATATACCGGTAATCATGAATTTCGTAAATCTAAACATGCATATGTTTTGGCCCTATATATCATGGCTAGACCCTTTTATTTATCAATGAAGTTTTATTAACATGATCTAAACAACCCAAATTCCAAATTGCGCTAATTGTGACTAATGCTAGTATTACACAAATGCCATAAGTTGCGGGCCGATTGCGAACTCAATCTGGGATGCCCTCGCATTAGGTACCATGATGCGAAATTTCAAATACAATGCAATGATGCGTGCAATTTGTGCAATGATGCGTGCATTTTTAAACCAAGGTTGGAACCATATTAAGAATGCGAACAACAGTCTCTATAGCATAATCCCAAAAGGATAAAGGTAGAGTTGTAAGATTAAACATAGATCGAACCATGTCTAGCAGGGTACAATTCCTCCTCTCATGTCATTGGGACAGGTGCTCATTGCCTGGGGTCGGGTCCTTGAGGGAGGGTGGCATCCTTAAGTTGCATGGGACCAGGATGATCCCACTGTTCTTCACCTTTTGGAGACAATTCCTCCTCTCATACACACCATTGTGTTGTGGTCTATATGGAGGAGTGAGATGTTGGACAATTCCAAACTCCTTAAGATAATATTTAAACTCTTGGCTTATATGCTCGCCTCCTCGATCTGATCGAAGAGCCTTGATAGTCTTCCCTAGTTGATTTTCTACTTCATTCTTAAAAACCTTAAACGTTTCAAATACCTTATTCTTATGTTTAAGTAAATAAACATAACCATAACGACTAAAATAATTTGTAAGGTTATGAAGTAGCTAGCACCTTGTTTTGACACATGTCTAAGTGGACCACATACATCAGTATGGATTAATCCAAGTAAATCAGAAGCCCTCTCCGTTTGATGCGAAAAAGGTTTCTTTTCCATCTTCCCAGATATGCAACATTCATATTTATCAATTTATTCATCATTGATAGATTGCAAAAGCCCATTATGTTGCAGCTTTTCAATGTATATCTTGCCTTCCCCTAGGAGGCGATATCTGGCCACCCCTCCCCTATATTCCGATCAATAAAAAAACCCATCTAAAACTGCATCTCTATCATTCTTTGAATGGTATGCAATCGGTCTTTGATGGTTGTTATTATGTGGGTAGGGGTGTGTCCTCTTTTATCGATTCATTCATTCTAGATATCGTCTTCCATATCCAAACCCTAAACGATCTAATCTCAATCGGTTTTTTGAATAGGTTTTTATTTATGGTTTCTTTGGTTTCTCTTATCCAAACCCTAAACGATCTCAATGCTTATTATTACGACTATTCTTAATCATTTCCGTTAGGGTTTTTCTATTTGGTTGTATGGTTCAATCGTATGTTTTAATATAGAGATTTGATGGCTTGATACGATTTGTTATTGACGTTTAGATCGACAGTTTTGGTCGATCCTACATGGCGGCTTCATGGAAATCAATACCCTATTTTTAGGGTTCGGTTTTATTTTCCTTGCATGTTGATTGTGGAGTCGTGTTACATGAACGTGGGTTCTTTGTGTAACAGATTCATCCTTGTTATGTGGGTTTGGGAGAGTGAAATTCATGTGTAAGTCAAGTTTATGTGGTTCTTGTTCAAAAATCACTTCTCGTTTTTATTCTCAGATCTCTATTGTGTTCTTAAATCTGATATGGTGCATCTTGAGAATTATCTTTGGTACATTAGGGTTTGGTGGATGAACCCTATGTTTTGTGTTACTTCTGTTTCGATCTGATGCATCCAAAACGCAGTTATATTTACACATGTGGGGGCGGTAAGTGTTGAGTGTTGGTCGTTTATAGGTGACCGATTGGTTGTTATGGTTTGCAAAACCATATTATTTGTTTTTTCTCGATCTGAATTTCTTAGTATCGGGCGTTGATTTGTCATTCTTGCTGAAATTGATCGTGTTATGTTGGGGTTGTCGTGGGTCCTTTGCGGATCTTTACACTTCATGAAGGTTCGTTCGTCTTTGTGGTGTCATGAAGATGCTTAATTCCATGCTGGATTTTACTGGTCTTAGGATCTTTATTATCTATTTACATGGTTGTTTCGATGTATTGTGAGTATTTGGTTTCCGGATTTCTCTAAGCTCTTTGGTTGGTGCTTCAAGCTTATTGTTGGTTTGAAGGATGGGTCAAAGTTTCAATGCATCATGGAAGTTGTGTTCGTGGTTTTTTACTACTAACACATTATAGGTTGAAGATGTTTCTATGCTCTGGCTAGGGCTTCTTCGTGTGTATTCAAGCTTCAATGTGGATGTCAGATGTGCCTCATGATAATTTTTATATATGAGCTTTCTGGATCGCATGGAGTTTGTTTGGAAGTACTATAATGACTATGGCTCAGATTATCTAAGTAAAGCAAGCATTTAATTTCCATGTTTATATCTCTTTTATAGTCGTTGTAGTTGTAAGTTTATTTCGGAAGTTATAAGAATGGTATGTCATTCTTATATAGTGCTAGCATGCAAGTGTCCTAAGGGACTGAGATGAGGGACATCACCCTCATCCTATGTACTTCAACGTTTTTTGGTGTAATGAATTTTACCGGGGTGAATTAACCCTTTTACCCAAAAATATATGAGCAAGTCGACAATGCTAAAGATAAGAAGAGTCGAAGTCACATTTGAATTTCTTTTATTGCTAATAGTATATATATAATTATTATTAGGTACAAGATCATGCATATCAATTTCATTAACACCATTACGAGGAATATCATTAAAATAAAAAACATTATTCAAAGAAACTGAAATTCCATAATCTGTAAAAGTCTGAACATAACCATTATCAACTAAAAGTGAAATTGAAATGACACCTATAATTATAGAAGGTGCATAGTGACAATTTTCTAAAACAATAATTAATCCTAAAGGCAACACCAAGTCAAAATTTCCTATGGTTTCTAAAGCTGCACGTACTCCATTGCCAACGTACATATATAGATCTCCATGATTTAGCTTCTTCGCTCTTTTAAGACCCTGAGAAGTGTTACAAATATGAGTACCACATCCAGTGTCATACACCCAGGATTTATAATTAGGGTTCCGTCGGAACGCTTCGAGAAGCCGTTTTCACTCTCCACCATTCCATAAAGGTTCTCAGTCGGACGGTTCTCTTCCTTCAATGCCTCGGCTTGGGCTGCTAGTATCTGAGACGGTAGTGGCGAACTAATCATCATTTCTATGGATCGGACTCGTAACGGCGGTATTCTCTCCTTCCGGCTAAGGGCATCCGCAACAACGTTGGCCTTACCCGGATGATAACGAATCTCACAATCGTAATCACTAAGTAATTCCAACCAGCGTCGTTGTTTCATGTTCAGCTCCTTCTGGTCTAAGATGTGTTGCAGACTCTTGTGGTCGATATACACTATACACTTAGTACCGTATAGGTAATGTCTCCATATCCTAAGAGCAAACACCACAACACCCAACTCCAAATCATGGGTGGTGTAGTTTTTCTATTTTCCGCACGGATATTAACCTGAACATGCATAATTTGGTTAGTTTGAGACATAATCATAACATCAACAATGTCATCATTCTAGCCAAGAATAATACAGTATCCCTTATCATAAAGATTACCATTAGACGTCCATTTCCATCGACGACAAACATTACGACATGTGTCATAAACCACAGAAGCATCCACATGAGATTCCAAAATCGCACACACACTAAGTTTATTTTCATTAACTACATGTCTAACCTCTTTTTGTTTAGGGGAGTGGTTCAAACCCCTTATATTCCAAGAGGCGATACTAAATATCAGGAACATTCAAAGCGGGAGTGCCTGCCCCCGATTTGTCAAACAAATTACCTGATTCATCAAATATGTTTTCAACCTCATCATCATCAGCCAACTCTTTATTTTCATCAACACCATCATCAAAATCCAGAGAATCAAACGGGTTAGATGTAGTCACATTACTAGCCAAGTTTGGAGAAGTTACCTTAGGTGTAGGATGGCTATTACTATTAGTAGTATTACGAGTAGGTTGGCTATCCTCATTAGGTTTAGAATTGTTACTTGAAGTAGAAGCACCTACCGGGTTAGGGGGATGACCAGAACTAGTACTAGCTTCCCCTTGAGAGGGTGTGCTAGTAGAAGGTGTGGTAACAGCTTTAGGTCTATAATACATATTTGTACCAACTGGAACACCATTAAACAGATTCCTAATTTTCTTATCCTTAGCACCCTTTTTAGTTTTACCCTTTTTACCCACTTGTTGAAACCCCTCATCATTTTCCTCCACAATCGGTTTAGTCACAACTTTCTTAGGACAAGTATCAACAGAATGGCCAAAAATCAAATAAACATCGCACCTTGGAAGTTTCCATTCATATTCCACCCTAATAGTCTCAGAAGAAAAGCCAAGTCTATCAACATAAAAGACCCCAACACTAATAGATTCCTTAAGGGGAGCATTAGAATCAATCTTAATTAAACAACGAGCAAAACTACTCCTACCCCACGAATCAATACACATAGAGCTAGTATAGGAATCAAGCATGATAGGCTTACCAATATGTGTTGCAATGATACTAATACCATCCTCAAAAAATACCTGCAATGGGACATCATGAAGTTTAACCCATACCGGGATACGGATTAATTCCTCTTTCGTTAAACTAGTACTCATGGTCCACTTTTTAAGAATAATATGGCTGTTTTTTTTTCATCCATGAACCTCCTTCTAAAACAACCTCCAAAGCAACTTGAGAATCAAACTTAAAGAAAAAGAAGCCTTTTGCATTCATCATAATTCGTTTTAGGCCATACTTAGCCCAGTTATTACGGACAAAGTATTCAACAACCGGGAATGCAATACGCTTACCAATGAAATATCCGTACAAGGTCTTATCAAATCTAGTACTGATTGTTTCAACCACCTTACGAGGAATGGACACATCAACACCATTAAATATATTATCAACTTTAAGAGAATGAAAATTCGATTTACCTTTGGGAGGAGTAGACTGAGTACCCGTATTAGGAGTAAATTGTGACCCATAAGTAACTCCAACGTAAGTTAGAGGTTGTATCACTTCAGACGATTGGATAATAGGGCTTAAAGTACTGTTTGTAACATGAGGAGTCACGACAGCCTTGAACCTCCCAGCATTGCTAGCCACACTTACCCCATCACCATCAGGTAGATTAAGCTCATAAGTAATGTTGGGAATTATATTTAAGTTGATATGACAAAATACATGAAAGATAAAGGACTACTAAAGACAAAGAAAGACAAGGGACCTAAAGTTAAAATAGTTATTTATTAATTAGTCCCTAGTAGTATTTTGTAACCCTAGCTCTCTAGTTTATAAAGAGAGGCAAGGAATAGCTTATCAGTAGATCTAGAAAACATAGAACTCTCCCAATGAGAGTCTAGACACACAAAGAAATCATGTGTATATTAGTATAGTTAGTTTATGTATTAGTTTATTATAGTGAATAAAGAAAACTTTGAAGTAACTTTGATTATGTTCTTATTATTCCGTTGTGCAAATCATTGTTACAATATCCTAGATGGGCTTAAATGATCTTTCACAATTGGTATCAGAGCAGGTGGCTCGTGATATATAGGGTGTATTCAAGGTTTTAATGTCGTGTTTATGAAGAAAAAGTTTTTATTGATGAGAAGCAGTTTTGAAGAAGGTCAGATCCATTCTTGAGGTATTGAATTTAAATGTTATTATTAATTACCTAGTACAAGCATTTAATTCAACTTTGTACCACTCATTAAATTGGTCGGTGGTGTTCAAATTTTTTTTTGATTCGGATATTGAATTATCACAAGAAGCGATTATATTATTTATTAAATAATCGAATGTGAAGCTGCTATTCATTTATATTATTGTTCTGGTCGGTGGTCCACATATTCAAGTGGGTGTTGATTCGCAACCGTTGGATCACATCACTATACTGATAACGTTTGATCCGGATCATTGAATGTCTTATAATATCAAATGGTAGCACGCGTGAATCATAAATTGGCATCTGACTTCATGTGGTGACAACTAATCACGTACTAAAAATTAATTTCACATGGATCATTCATTGGACCTACACGCATGGGGAATCTACACTTGTTGGGATCAATTAATTGATCAATACTAGTTTTGTTTCAAAATTTGTACTGGTTGTTCACAGTTTGTACAGGTTGAGGGTACTGGTCTACTCAAGATAAGTCAGTTACTAGTATTTACATTAGTACTGGTACCACGTTTTAGTATTGTTCGAGAATTTTGGTCCTTGTGTATTAATACTGATGTCTGGTTTGTACTATTTGCCTTATTTGCTTAATACTAGTCATTGGTACGTTAATTCTAGTACTAGTACTAAGATTTTCTCATGTTAATACTGGTGGTCGAAGACTTAATACTGGTGGGCGAAGCACGTTAATACTGGCAGCTTGAGAATTAATTCTAGTAGCCTAAATTTAATACTGTTAGTTGATTACTAGTCTTGGTGATTTGAATTTTTGATTCAATGATGAACCATAGTAATTATCATGTTTTTGGCTTGACGATTCACAGATTGGGATTTTATTTGTTCCTAAACGTTTTACATGGCTCATTCTTTTTGCATAATTGATTACGAAGAAAGGTTTTTATCACCTATTTGATGATGAAGTGGAATTACTTGGATACGTGTTTTATCATACCTTTTAGCAGGAGGTAACTTGTTTGTACGTTCATGTTGTGGCTAAGACTTGGTAAATCTAGCAAGTAGTGTTTGCTATCACTTAAAGGAGTTATGTTGTAGTGCTCAGTGTCTCATTGAAGATGAGGATTTTATCAAGAGGTCGAGGTCTACTCATATATCATCAGGTATGAGTTCATAGTCACATGGTTAATACAAGACATAAGACGCGAGTTTGGGATGTTCTACTTCAACATGGAGCCTACCGTTTCGAAGAATCTAGAAAATTGTTAACATATGGGTTTCAGGGGAAGCGTATTGTTAAATGTTTAACCATCTACATGCATCATTCGAGGGAAAGGTTTTTTCTACTTCTTATTGGTATTTGTACAATTGGTTCGGATTTCTTTTGCCTTAATTTCATTTTTAGCAAGCTTTTTGGTGATCTTCATGGCGGGTATCTTGAGGCATTAGAAAGATGGATTAGCTGTATGATATTGGTTCATGGTTTTGAAGACCATAGTTGCTTCTACTTAACTTCTCCTAGTGGATTATGACAAAAAGGGGAAGATGGCGTTGCATAGAAGATTTGCAACTTGAAGATTCTTGGTAATTGCATGATTAAGGGGAAGTTCGTTTATCTTTCATGACATACTAACTTCAGGGGAAGTTTTGTGCTTATTGGTTTTGTCATTATCAACTAGCGAAGATTGTTGGGAATTATATTGAAGTTGATATGACAAAATACATGAATGATAAAGGACTATTGAAGACAAAGAAAGACAAGGGACCTAAAGTTAAAATAGTTATTTATTAATTAGTCCCTAGTAGTATTTTGTAACCCTAGCTCTCTAGTTTATAAAGAGAGGCAGGGAATAGCTTATTAGTAGATCTAGAAAACATAGAACTCTCCCAATGAGAGTCTAGAAACACAAAGAAATCGTGTTTATATTAGTATAGTTAGTTTATGTATTAGTTTATTTTAGTGAATAAAGAAAACTTTGAAGTAACTTTGATTCTTGTTCTTATTATTCCGCTGTGCAAATCATTGTTACAATATCCTAGATGGGCTTAAACGATACCTCCTCCACAACGGGGTAATCATTAGACGGTTTACTACTACCAAAGGTACCCGAAGACGAGGGGGCGATTTCTGAATCCCTAACACCCTTATTTTTTCAATCGTTTTTCATCTAATTCGTCCATTGATCATGTTTATCCTTCTATGATTTGGTTCTTATCAGATTTATTGATGGTTATCATGATGATTGGTTGTTTTTTATGGATTCGATTGCTTTTTTAGGTTTTGGAAATCGTCCCTGCTGTTGTTCAGCCGCCACCTCTTCCATGTTTTCTGGCCAAAACAGATCTATAATCGCCTCTCTACCTTTATTGGTATGCAATCAATTTATAGGTTTGTATTCTTTCTTAGAGGTGGCATGTATTCTTGCTTGGATTAAACGAAACGTTAACTTTCCTTTATATGCTGTCGATCCCCTTTTTAGGGTGGTTATTTTCTTTATGGTTCATTTGGCCATAACCCTAAGTCGGATCTCTATTAATTGGTCTTTGTTGGACTTTTTTTAGTGTATCGATCTTTTATGGTTTCGTGGGTTATAGATCGCATCTGGTTCATGGCGATGTTTTATTAGAACGTGGTGTGATCTGTGGTTCTGGTTATTCTTTGATGGTAACGATACCCTAAACTTTTAGGGTATTGTTTTTTTCTTAATACTCATGTGGTCCTTACCTGTACATGATTTCCATCTGGTAGTTGATGATATCAGAGATGTTTATGGAGCGTGGGTTTTGAGAGAGGGGAAGTTTATTAAGCGCATATGGGCAGTTTGGTTGCGGCTGTTATGAAACCCTAGTTTTAGGGTTTTGTTTGTTAAGAACTGTTATAACGCTTTGGTTAACAATTAGTTCGGTCGTTGTTCATGGAAGTTAGGGTGCGTATCACCCTATTGATTGTTCTTGGTTCGTATTACATGCAGGCCTGGTCTGGTATACGATGGGATTGGAAGTTAGGGTTCATTAAGCCCTATGATCGTTACATGCTGTGTTGAATGGTGCATGGTTATGCGTGCTGATATGGTACATTCATACATGTGATGGCCATGTTTGGTCATTTTTGGACGTGGTGTTCGTGGCTTATGTGGCCACATATTGCGTTCTGGGGTCTTTTGCTGCTGTATTGAAGTCCCTAATGTGTGACCTGAGTTGGGGGTTATCGTATTCTTAGACCTGGTGGAATTGGGATGTTTTCTTTTCATTGGTTTGAATACGATGATATGGGGTTGTTGCTTGGACGTTACTAGTTTTTTGATCAAGATGCAGCCTTAATTTGCATATTTATTGGCCTTCTTTGATCATTCTTATCACTAGTAGTATTGAAGTTGAAGACAACTTCTGGAAGTTAGGGTTGATTATACCTTATTTATGTTTCAAATTCAATTTGCTATGGATTTCACTCGTATCTAGTTATTAGCATTTTACTTCATGTGGAATATTAATAACAGTTGCAAATGGATTTGAACAGTGGAAGTTCCTAACGATTGTTAGGATGGGGGTCCGTTGTAGTCTTTTGGTGAGGATGGTGTTGCGTGTGATTATTCTTACCATGGTGTAGGCTGCTTCGTAGAAGATTTGGACTTCTATGACAAATTTTGGAAGAATCAAGTGTCTACTTGCATAGCATTTATCGTTGTTATATTTTTATAGTCGCTGTATTTTATGTTCAATGTTTAGTTATAAGAGTGGTTTGTCACTCTTATAGTGTGGTTACTGGTTGTTTCTGGTAGGTTAGTAATATGAATGATTTTTCATTCTTATATGAGAGTCTGTAAGTATCCTAAGGGACTGAGATGAGGGATTCACTCTCATCCGTTGTACTTCAATGTTTTTTGGATAATATATTTTACCGGGGTGAATTAACCCTTTTACCCAAAAAAAAAGGTACCCGAAGACGAACCAACAACCGCAGAAACGTTACCATTCGTGTTCCCAACAGTTTCACCACCACTAGCTAATGTATTAACTTCCTCAAGTGAGGGAAATTCATAACTTATAGGCATAGGATCACTCGTCACATCAACAGTCCAAAAAAGAGTATCCGATTCACTAACATTCTTCCGATTAGGGTTTGTAATTGGATCAATGTTTCCCTCACCCATACTAGCAGGATACATCCTACCAACATACCCTTTTGACACTGTAACATCAATCAGATTGGTCCTAGAAACCGTTTGCGTGCTCAGAACATCATTCTTCAGATTAGGTTTTCGCAAAACCCTAGCGGCCAACATAGGCTTAGGAGCAACATCATTACCGGATTCAAGGTCTTTCAATCGTTGCATTCTTGCATTCAAAGCATCCATATCAACCCTAATGTCACCTACTTTATCCATGAAACCAGACGAAGCAAATAAAGAAACCCTAAAAAACAAACGAACGAGATAAACTGAGAACAAAGAAGTTCCACGTCTAACTTCAACAAAGAGAGCCTTAACAAGGTTAAGGCATGAATTACGACGCAAAAAAAAACTATCCAACTTCCCTCATGATCAGCAGATGATAAGACGATTTCAGAAAAACTATTGACGAAACCCTAAAAAAACGAACAAAAAACCCTAAGAATCAATGATAAACACCAGAACTGAGTAAATTAATGCATAATATAGCACAATTAACATAGAATTAATGTAGAAACATTGAGGTTATGGCAGATTTGATCAGATTTTGGAGAATAAGGGAATCGGATTTTGCCTGTGGAGGGAATCGAATTTAGGGTTTTTTTACCTGAAGATGAAATAGGAACCCCATCTGATTCTACTGCTGGATCTCAACTTTGTTCTGGTGACCCTCTTGTCAGGTTCGCTATTTCTTTAGGTTCTTTCCATCATGATAGTGCTTGATGTGTCACAGTTGATTGACTTATTATTATATTATATATATTTTTATCAGTCCTCTTGTTCCAATGATTACGGATGCCACCACTACCACTATTTCTGTTGCTACTGCTTTGGCTACAATCGAGAAAGGTAAGGGGAAAGTATCTGATCCTTCTTCATTTCTTGACGTTTTCCAGCCTGCTAGTGGTATACATCCTGATGTCAGTTGTTTTTCCAGCCTCTCTGGTAGTGATTTTTCAATTGGGGATATCCGTATTGCTACTGGTGTGGAAGAAAGCCGTTTGTCTAATGCCTATGTTCCGAGGTGGTGCGTGACCAAAGGCTCCCTGCTTGACAAACCTATCGAGTTTTGTGAAATGGTTGATGAGTTTGCTCCTCCTGCCTTTTTTGCTTCAGTTCGCGGTATGGATTATGACCAATTGTTTACGGAATTTAACGTTAGGTATGCTCGACAGATGTGTCTAGGCGCTGAAGTGAGGATACGTGCTGAGTAAAATATTAAGGAGAAGAGGCGTTTATCTGCAAAGTGTGATCATCAGGCTAGTTTGTTGAGGGAGAAAGATGGAGAAATTGCATAACTGAAGATTGAGGCCATGTAGAAAATTCGCATTTGAGGCCGAGTTTCCACTTTGGAGGCTTCTAGGGGTTCCCATACTGCTTAAGTACAATATTTGAAGGATTTGAACTCTACTCTTTAAAGAGAATGAGATTCTCTTAATGCGCAGATAGCGGCGCTTCAATCATCTGCGGAGGGTAGGGACCGTGATCTTTTAGATTTGAAAGCTAAGGTCGCTACGGTTAAGTCTCAGAATGATAGTCTTGTGGTTCAGGTATTTATTGTGGGTATTTTGTTCGTTCCTTTTCTCTCCTCTTTTTTTATCTTATTTTTTGCATTCTCTCTTTTTTGTTGTAGGTACATATACTGGAGGCTTCGTGTTCTGAGCTCCGTAGTAAAGTCTCAACTTTCAAGGATTTGAAGGAAGAGTTTTATAGAATTCAAGATGCTCAGATGGATGAAGTTATGGGTAAAGTGGCCAAGTTAGATGCCGAATTTATGGCATTGGCCCTTCATCTTGATGATGTGTTCTATCCTCGTCTGCTTACCATTATATCTGGTCGCCGATGGTTGTTGTCATATGGTATGAAGGTTGCCATTGTCAAATGTTTGAACTCTTCGGAATATGTTACGGCATTGAGGACAGCTTTTAGTCGTGCCATTGAGCAAGGGATGAAGAAAGGTTTATTGGCTGGCATTCATCATGGCAAGGAAAATAAGGAACTTGAGGATATTGACGTGCATAACCCCTCCGCGAAGGCAGATTACCATGTTGCGTTGCGAGCTCTTAGCGACATGGTGTTCCCTTTGATACCTGCTCTTAAAGCTCACAAAGATGCCAGTATTATGGATATTATGAATCTTCTTCACCTTGAAGGTCCGCTTGCGGAGGTTCTTTGGATGGCTAAGTTGCAGCATGATGTGGAGCAACTTATTCCTATTCATGATAATAAGAGTAACACTGTTGTTGGTGATACCTCATTATCCTTTTCATTAGATGTTTTAAAACAGAGAATTGAAAGGATTAAGGGATATCTAGTTGCACATGGGTCTGCGCTTGTGGATGTTTATAATCCTTTGGTGGATCCCTTGTCTGTCCAAAACCTGATTGGTGTGGAAACTCTTCTGAGTAATGAGACAGCCATCACTACTACTGCTGCTTTGTCGACAATCATTGTTTCCACTGTGCCTGCGGAACTTATTTCGACCGATGATTATAAAGTAGCGGATATTGGTGTTCAAGATATCATCGAAGTTAATCAGGGCCCCAGAGGGGGTGAAGGTTCCTTTTTTATGTTTGAGAAAGAAGAAATTGAGACCACTCGAGAACAAGACCCTTTACATTAGTTTGTGACCATGCAGGACTTCTTTATGATGGTTTGTTTGTAATTGAACAATATAATATTGTGTAGACATGTCTTGGAAATTTGTCGTGGTTGCGTGCAACCTTTTTTGGTACGGCTTTTTGCACTTGCGTATTTACTTGTGCTTTGCTATTATTTTAAGTTCATACTGGTATACCTGTTATAATAGTCTTTGTTGAATATTTGTGGGTTACTCTCCCGGTACCTTGCTTGCAATACCTCTTATGTACCTTGGGTAAATTGTTTGATTATTTACCCTTCATATGGGGAATAACATTTTTCTTTTGTTATATGGAATAATGTTCTTTGGGTCATGCTCAGGTGTGTGTGCGTCTTATCCACATATGCAAAATAAGAAAGTAAAGAATCGTTAAAATAAAATGGTGAAGGTAGCTAGTCTTCACCTTCTCTCTCTTTTTTTTATTAATACTTTTTAAAAGGCATTACAAAATAGATAAAGTAAGATAAATTGTACATCTTTCGCCATGTAATTTACATGGGTGGCTGTTTTTGTCTTATCCACATAATGCTTCTTGTGGTTACAAATATTCCCTGCACGCGAAAGCTGTACCTTTTCCTAAAGGGCTTCCATGACGAAAGGTCGTGCTTGCGGAAGTTTTACTTTTTCCTGAAGGGCTTCCATGACAAAAGTTCGTGCTTGCAGAAGTTGTACTTTTTTTAAAGGGCTTCCGTGACAAAAGGTTATGCTTGCGGAAGTTTTATTTCTTCTTGAACTCTTGACTTGGGTGCGCCTTTATCTAGCATATTCGATTCGCGTCTTAATCACTGAACTGAACAAGTTGATTCCTTTGCTGGAGCGGGTCCAACGAATGAACAGAGTCATTCATAAAATGGGGATCACGAATCGTATTTTGTACTTCTAAGTGATGGCGAGGCTTAGTGGGGTAGCCTTTCCGATCACGAAGTAATTAATTTTAACCTAGGTCTGTGAGACTGTCTTTTTGGGTTGCTAGACCGTCTTCTTGCTCACAAGCTAGGCAGCAACAAGAAAAGAATGAAGGCATCATTTTCATCCTTTGTTGCTTGACGTTGTAAGGGAAGTTTCATGTTAATTAGGGGCCACTTTATGCAATGCATTGCCTTAATGTACGTTGTTATCATTCCCTAAGGACCCATCCTTTTCCACATTCTATCGCTCCCTTCGGTACCCCCTGATTGTCCTCTTCCTTGTTTTCGCTGGTTGTTACCGAGGTTAAGCAGGAAATATTTGTAATGTCTATCTTTTCCAATGGCTAATGGGAGTCTAATTGTAAATAAGACTCCTTCCGTGGAATTCACCATATTGCTTAAAGAGACGCTTGAGGATGTTATGGAAGGGGATATATATGAAGGGGATTTGTAGTTGATACGTGTTTGGGAAGTAATAAAATGAAAACCCTGTGTAGAAAACAAACAATGATAGATGTGTTAACAAATTAGACCTATAATTTGTTAACAGATTGCAAATCAAGACCTATTGATTTGAATCGAACCAAAATCATGAACACATCCCAAAAGTGGCAAGAATTATAGCAATAATTCAAGAGAGTTGTCAAATTTCTTCATGTCCCTTCATTCACCAAAAACGGCTATATAAAGCCTTTACAAATCCATGGGTTACAATATTCCAAAAGCCACATTAATAACATAATACTTTTAATAGTAATCAAGAAAATACTTAAAACAAATAAAACTAGAGAAATGCCAAAAGACCCATGCAAACTCACGTCCACCATGCAACCTCAATCCATCAAAGTTACCATGCACACTCCATGGGCTATTGAGCCTTTGTAAGCACCAGCCCATCATCGTTTGGAGCTTCTTTATCCAGGTACGTATCATCCCCTCCCCCTTTGAAAGGAATTGACCTCAATTCAGCAAGACAATCATAATCAAGATAGGGTGAAAGATCTCCCACGTTAAAAGTAGCATGCACCCCATAATCCCCTGGAAACTCCACTTTGTATGCATTATCATTCACACGTGCAATCACTTTGTAAGGACCTTCAGCTCTTGGCATCAATTTGTTTTTGCGTTTGCTTGGAAAGCGCCCTTTTCTCAAATGCACCCACACTAGATCACCATCAGCAAACACCCACGGCTTCCTATTTTTATTAGATTTCTGTTTATAAGTTGCATTAACATCCTCAATACGCTTACGAACTTGTTCATGCAACTTCATCATAAATTTCAGCTTAGAATCAGCATCTTTGTGAACCAACTCCTCCTTTGGCAATAGGATCAAATCTAATGGTAAGTAGGGATTAATTCCATAAACAACTTCAAACGGAGAGTGACCAGTAGCATAAGTAGGAAAACGGTTATAAGCAAATTCAGCATGGGCAAGTTTAACATCCTATTCCTTTTGAGTCTTGCTTACCAAACCCCGCAACAACGTTCCCAAGGTTCTATTCGTAACTTCAGTTTGGCCATCCGTTTGAGGATGGTGTGATGTACTAAACAACAACTTGGTTCCCACCTTTCACCACAAAGTATTCTAGAAATAACTCAAAAACTTGGAGTCCCGATCTGAAACAATGGTTTTGGGTATCCCATGCAAGCGTACAATCTCCTGGTAGTATAAATCAGCCACATTACTAACATCATCAGTTTTGTAGCAAGAAACAAAGTGAGCCATCTTGGAAAACCTGTCAACAACAACCATAATAGCATTCTTACCCCTTAGCATGCGTGGCAAAGCCACAATAAAATCCTTGGACACATCTTCCTAAGGACGCACTGGAACTGGTAACGGAGAATACAAACCAGATTTGAATGAACTCTTAGCCATATGACATGTTACACACTTACCCACAATGTTAGTTACATCCCCTAACATCTTGGGCCAAAAGAAATGTTCCTTCAATACTTCCAAAGTTTTGACCACTCCAAAATGACCAGCCAAACCACCACCATGTGCTTCATGTATCAACAATTCACGAATAGCATGCTTTGGGACACAAAGCAGATTTCCCTTGAAGAGAAAACCATCTTGAACCATAAACTCCCCTTGGACACCATTCGCACATTTCCCAAATAGATCACCAAAATCAACGTCATCCCAATAATAATCTTTTAAGGTTTCAAAACCCGACAACGAACATCAAGTGTAGCAAGTAAAGTAAAACGTCGCGAAAGGGCATCAGCTACCACATTGCTTTTACCATCCTTATATTTTGATGAGAAATGAAAAGATTGTAAAAACTCTGTTAGGATTTAGAAAATCCGGTAGTTAAAGAGTCAATCACCTCAAGTATATGTATTCGTTAGAAAGCTCGTAGTCGTAGTTATTTAATGTTAGTAAGTAGTTTGTTAAGTAACACCGTGGAAGACGGACGGGTCTTTACCCACTGTATGCCTAATCCAAGCCGTAGGAGGCGGTCTTGTAAGAACCTATAAATACCCTTTACCTTGAAAGGCAAAGGGTTGGAGCTTGATAATATCATTTTTCTTTGTCTCACTAAGTTCCCAACACTCTTCCACTTTCTCTCTCTAAAACTCACTATATACCCCATACTTGTGATTTGTTATGTGTTTATGAAATCCAATATGTTACAAATGGTATCAAGAGACATGGTTTGATCACTCATCTTTCATGTTCTTGGATTTCTAGTGGTTTTCATAAGGTTTTTGGGTTTGTATGAGTTTAGAGTAGTTAGCATCATTTGGACCATTTCTAGTGTTAAAGTTTGGATTTTGATAGTACTTTTGTGTTTAGAATCATTATAAGTGTTTAGGTTTTGATTTGGAAGGCTTGAATCATCGTGGTTGGGTTGTTTTTGGGTTGAAAAGTTGTGTTTTTGAATTTTTCTAGGAAGAGATTTGTGCCACGGTAAAAGTTTCATCTATGCGATTTGTCCCTGTTTGGATCGTTTGTTGAAGCGATTTGTCCCTTCTGATGTTGCTTATTGAAGCGACTTGTCTTAGTTTGGTAGCGATTTGTCATTTTTTTGGAGAAGCGATTTGTCTATTGAGACAAAACGACAAAAAAAAGGACAAAGTAGTGGGTGTAATTGTGTACTATGCGATTTGTCGTAAGCAATTTGTCTATGTTGCGATTTGTCTGCTAAGCGATTTGTCATTGAAGCGATTTGGTTGTCTAGCGACGGTGTCCGAGTAGCGATTTGTCCTGAGAAGCGATTTGTCCTGGTGAGCGCTTTTCCGAAAAGCGATTTTTCAAGGGTGCGACTTGTCCAAGATAATGATCCGTCTTTTGAGACTTATTGTTTCTTCGTGTTACGGTTTATGGTTTTCTCTTGATTTAGTAAAATCCCGTGAAAGAATCTATTTTCCGGTTTAATCAAAGAGTTGTGAAATCCCGTAGAATCTGTAATCATGTCTACTATCACTTCTTCTGTTGTTGATGATGTACAAGCCGCAGATCTCACACTCGCCCTCCCATGCCGGAAAGAACCGACTATGACTCTTAGGCTCAAAGAATCGATCTGTATTGCTTAGGAAAAGAAAATGAGGTTAACATACTTAAGTCAATTGATGAAGGACCATATCAAATTGAGACTACTAGGGATATCCTCAAACCGCCGATGGTTCAAGTTGTGTTGGGGTTAGATTGACCAAAGATGTATGATGAGCTTGATGATAAGGAGAAGAAGAGATACGATGCGCACATCGTGGCTTCTAACATTATACTTCAGGGTTTACCTAAGGACATTTACAAGTTGATCAATCACAACACTGAAGCTAAAGCAGTATGGGATAATGTTAAGATGCTTCTCTCGTCTGAATTGACTAAAGAAGACAGGAATCTCAAATTGTATGATGACTTTGAGAATTTTAAGATGAATCCAGGGGAAAGTGTTAATGAATATCATGTAAGATTCCACAAGCTTGTGAATGATATGAGGAATATCAAAATGACAATGCCAAATATTTAGCTCAATTCAAAGTTTGTGAACAACATGAATCCCGAATGGCACAAATTTGTCACTACAGTCAAAGCTAAACAAAGGTTTGAGGAACACCAATTATGAGCAATTGTATGCTTATTTGCTCCAAAATGATAAGCATGTTGTGTTTGAACGGATGATCCTTGAAAAGTTTAACAACAATGCTGGAAATGCAAGCTCTTCAAATGATTCAACTGCATTCTACACTAATGTGGGAATAACTACCAAAGCATCTCAAGTCATACCTACTGGAAATGGAAATCACAAACTCATTCCGACCCGTGGTATAAGCCTTAATCGCACACATTCATGGAAAGCTTGTCAATCAACTGGATTTAATGGTCAAGGTAACTTGAACTGAATTCCCCACACACCAACAATCACCTTAGAACTGCATCCGCATCGCCACAATCATGCTACGTTAAAGACGGAAAGGTAGTGGTGCAAAATGTGCAAGGAAGACACGCATCCACATAATGAGCAAGGGAAGGTGCCGGATATGGGAATGTTGGTGCTGGATATGGGAATGCTGGTGGTGGTGGTGGTGGATATGTGGGTAATCAGAATCGTGGAAGGAACATGGCTCTAGGTCAATTAAAGCCAATAAAGTGTTACAACTGCGGGTGGAGGTCACATCGCAAGGAATTGCACTCTTCCAAATTGTCCACAAAATACAGTACTTCGTGGACAAGATGTCTGCCGGTGCAAGCTCAATACGCTGGAGTGGTGTTGAATGAGGAAGAATTGCTATTCATTCCAGGGAAATGCCAACTTATGTTGTGATGTGGATGAACACCAAAGTGCAGGTATGGGTCGAAAAATCCCAATGCATTTCAAGTTGCGTGATGATGCATTCGATTCGATGATGATGAACCAACTGCCTGCACCATCTTCATGGCTAGCATCTCACTAATGGTCTCTCCAAGGGCTTCTTCACCAAAAGGCTAATCTCTACAGGAATCTATCATCTCGAGGTATTAAAACTATATGATGAGGTTGATGTGCAAAGATGCATGACAAAGTACAATCAATGAATTATTGAATCGATATTGAAAATATGGGTAATAGCAATGTTGTCTGATATGATCAATATTTGAAGCAAGATGGAAGTGAATATGTACCAAGTAATGCATCTTCGCATCAATGATGACTATGTTTTGATGAATACACTGCATGTGCCCTGATGATTCCATAACCTCTGAACTTAATGCCTATAAGGAACAAGTTGCCATTTATGAACAAAGATGCTAAGTTTGAATTGATCACTGTGAGCACGAGATGGATAACCAAATACGCATATCATTAGAAAAAGTAACTTTAGGGACGAAATGTTAAAACAAGAGTTAAACTCCTTACAAGAAAAGCTTACTAAAACTGCTAAGCAAAAGCAAGAACTTCAAAAAAATGTAAAAGTGCTTACAGTGAATTTAATGCTAAGGAATTAAACTTTTGAATGATTTTTTCAACCTAAAAACTTTGAAAAATGACTTGAAAAACAAACTGTACATACAAGGGAACACCATTCAGATCGCCACATTATCACTAAGCATAGAGTCTTAAGCGATAAGCATAGTATTCCCTTGTAGAGGTACCAATCCCTAGTATGGAAAAGTTGCTAGAGCTGCACAAAAGGTAGTCTATGATGGTAATGAAATCCTTAAGCCTAGGCAAACACCATCATGTATAGGAAGTAATCGATGAGGATAGAAAATTTGAAGAAGCCTCTAGGGTGAAAATGGCAAAGAAGTTAAATGATCCTAAGTGTACAAAGTATAATATAACGCTTAAACCCCATGATTACACTAAGAAAACCTGATTTCCTTGAACATGTTTAAACCTCAAACTCAATTAACCCCGAACAAGTTTTCCGAAGAAAGAAATAGAAAAGCAAAGGCGTATAATCTTGTTACACGTAATTCCCCTTTGTTGGAAAT